>QRDG01000527.1:2693546-3183217 GCA_012064385.1 Puccinellia tenuiflora
ATGGAAGGCACCTCCACCCTCCCCTTCCCCCACCATGTGGAGAGATGGAATCTAGGTACTTTGTCCCCGTTTGCCCTGGCGACCTCACTCCATCTCTAGCATCTGATCTTGTGTCGATTGTTCTCTAGCATCTGAAATTTGGGGCTGTTCAGAGATTGCTTATTCCTAGGAGCACGCAAAATTTCGGAGTGGTGATGTCTAGGAGCACGTGGACTTTCCAGGAATTTCTAGGATATGGGATGTCGAGAAGAAGCCGATGCACGGGCAACTCCAACCTTGGACCGTGACACCTGCTCGGAAGGAAAGATGCAGTAAAGATGGTGACCTTGCCACGGAGGGCGGCGCGAAAGATCCGGCGCGACAGGCCTTTGACAGGCCATGCAGGAAGTCGATCAGCCAGTCGTCCAGCGGGGGTCAATGTTTGGATGGGTTGTGCGTGGCTCGTCATTATTTATAAGATAGGGTTCTTATATGGCTATAATGGCTTAGCACGCACGTATCACAAACGATTAATATATGATAAACCATGTATCTCAACAGCATCAGTCCAGCCAAATGTAATGATCCTGCATCTTTTACTCTTTCCCTTTTGAGCTAAACATCTCGCTCGACATTGTGAAAATGTAGGAGAAGTCTTTGGACAACCTTGTTCTGTCAACCAAAACCGTGTGCGATACATGGTGAAATGGCTTTAGTGATAGAAATGTAAACATTGCATATATATATAGTTTCGTTTGTCTAAAACCGTGTGCGATACGACTTTTGTTTGCTGAATTTAATAAATTCTGTACAAACGTATCCAGACATATATTGCTGATACGACCTTAAAAATCACTAATACCACAATATCTTGAACCGAGAGGGCTGCATTAATTCAAGCATGAATGGTTGTCCTTCGTACTACAAAAAGATTGGACTGCAATTTCAAAATACATATAACACATACTCCAATAACTATTCACTAAACCTCCTCTCCGACAACGACGACCGCTTCGTCGGCGGCGATGCCATGGCGGATCCTGAGACCTCGGCATCTTCGGGTGGGGTGCATTGCCCTTCGTCGCACGCTATGTCTACTGTGAACTTCATGGCCATGAACTCCTCCGCCAAACGGTGCTCTTACATGATGTTCTCAGCGTCCTCCTCGCGGGGTGGAGTTTTCAGGATCCGCAAACAGGGAGGAATTCCCAGACGCTGCAGCGGGCACGACGAGGCGCCGGTAAGGTCGACAAGGCGCGACAAGATCCGCGGTGGCCGCATCAGACGATGTCGTACGCTTGTCGCCGGTCGCTGCCAGCTTGTGCGCTTGGACACAATCCGCGCTCGTCGCTCTACGCCGCCGGCCTGGAGGAGATGTTCGCGAGGGAGGGCCGGTAGAGATCGAGGGAAACAACGCGTGATTATTCGTGAGCCGAGCGAGGATTTTCCTAATTAATTCCCATGGAGGGCGAGCTGCGGAAACTTTCGTATAAGAAAGATCGGGTTCGCTCGTTTAATGGTAGAGACAGAGATACATGTTGTCTCTTCTGCGACTTGAGAAAGATTCAGAGTAGTACATTCCATGGAACGAGTTTGCATGCGTTCATCTAGAAACTTCCATCAGCTGTGGTCATCAAAGAATCTCTGCATGGACTGACAGCGGCCCCCGCACGCTACTAGTAATACGCCAGTACTAACTCGTACTTAGGTACTACTACTGATTAATCTTAAAAAAAACGTACTCTACTGATCGTTTTGCAGCTTGGATGGGAAAAAATTTGGCGATCTCGTAATTCTTTACAGTGGGCGAGCGAATCGTTGGCTATCCCTTCCGTCTGTCCCTGGCCTTCACGGCGCCTAGAGGCATGATGCACGCTTAGATGCAAGTGTCTGCTAGTTAGCTGAGCACCAATATCTGAATTTATGATACTGCCGCCAACTATGTGACTTCTTAATGAAAATTGATACTATCTGTAGAGGAAAAACATGTGCACATGATGGATCCACAGGCGCATCCGAGAGAACCAAAGTATAAATACACAACATATTTGCAGAATTTATCGTTCACACCATCAACCATTATTAAAACAATGTAAGGTACATCAAAATTATGACTCTACTAGAACTTTTGCCAAGAATGGGACCATGTGTGTAGCCCACGTGACACGGCACACATTTTCTCTATGAACCGTGTGCAATATATTGTATATGTTTGACGGCTTCTACTTCGCTATACCTCCTCCCCAACTTTAAACGCATCAAGGGTTAAGATTGCTCCGTACCCCTACATAATTTAGGGTATGATGGTCATTAGTGAGTTATTAACAAAAAATTAAGATGTATCTAGCCAAGTAAAAATAATCGCTTGGTCAACAAAATTATTATTCACAGTCTCTCCTCACACCGTCAGATTACAAGTCAGAAAACAGAAAAGGTTGCTGGAAAACACAATATAGAGGAACACGGGGAAAGATCTTATGCCATTTTTATATCACGTTTGTTTTACTGAGGCACGAGTACTATTGCAAATGTTGGCAAATTTCATAAAGTTTTCCAGGAATGGACCTGTACTATTCAGCAAACAACATTGCACGAAGTTAAGAAGAGATATGAAACCATTTTTGACGAAAAAACAACCTGACACCCTTATGGTCTGCTCGAAAAAAACAACCTGACAACCTTACGAAGTTAAGAGGTTTTTCTTTTAATAAACAAATTGTCTACGTTTTGACCTAGGTGGCTTTGTGTCACATAATAGTCTGCTCGAAATCAACTCACTTTTGACAATTATAATCAAATAATTGTTTCGTGTATACTAGATTAGAACTTTGGTTGGCACAATTGATGTACTGATGTCAAAATTTTATCTTATTTGGATATTAATTCGTGCAAGTGGCCTGAGTACATGTATCGGTAGCTTCCGTGAAACTTTGTTATCCAAAAGGTTTACCGGGCGTTGATACTATAAATTTTTCATGAAATTATCTGAAACTTTCAGAAATGATCGACTTGGTTCATAGAGGAGGAAATTTCTCAGGTCCATGTGTGCATGTACCTTTCATTAGTGTGCGGGACTCAAAAACTTTCATTTGATTCTTAGCTGATAGTTAAGAATTATTTTTTAATTCTCATTCAAATTGGTTCTATATTTTAGATTCACATGTTACAGCCAAACTGTCCAACTTTACGTAATTGATAAATCACTCGTATCCAAAAAATCGACCAAGGGAACAAACTCATAACACATAGCTTTAATTTTAACTATTGACCTACCGGAGGACATATGGCGCCATAAACTACCTATGACCCAAGTCTTTTATAAGGAGCAGGACTTCTCCAAGCAAATGGTGTATACATTATTTACCATTTTACTTTTTGTTTGGAATCAACAATCCTCTTTCGTGCAGTATTTGTTGTCTGTATGTATAGTGTAGATATTAATTTGATAGGTATATAGGCATGGTAGGCATGAGGAATTACCGATCTATCTTCAAAACTGTAACGATTTGTACTCTGGTTTTGCCTTTCCAGCATAGTCGTCGCGATCCTACACAGAAGTAGCCTTCACCAACGAAATTCAAAGGATAACAGAGCACAAGGGAGCCCAGTTGGCATTAAATTTTCTGGAGTGCCTTTATGACATTGCTTTCATTGAGTTGAATATTGCGGCGACGGATAACAAGAATGTCAAAAATCCCTGCAAGTGCTCTTTCCTATGCTACGTTGATCTATTGGGATCGAAGTGGTGTCTTGGCTCATGACAAATGTGCGACTTTATTTCATTGGCATGGACCAATTAGGTGCATCTAGACTTGATCAGTTCGAGTGTTACGCCAATTAAAACAGGCATCTCAAGAGTATAAACGGTGAGACCCCCACATCGTACCTCAGAGATTAGCGATTTTTGACGGTTCGATCTGCCCCCACAGCACATCTCGGCCGGCCTTCTCGAGCCGACCTTTTTAGTACTGCTACCCGCACACGAATATTATCAGTGCCTCTCACATGAAAGGGGCAAAAGCTTGCAGCAAGGCCGGCCACCGCCGCTACTTGGCCACCATCAGGACCACCGCCGCTGCCCTGGATCGATCCGTTCCTAGACCGACGTCCCACACACAGCAGCCAGCACTGGCGGCAGTGGTGGCAGAGGGACGAGGTGAGGGATGCTGGCCGTGCGGCCCTAGGGCTTTGCCTCTGGCGTCGTCTGGGGAGCGACACGATGGGGTCTCGCCATCTTCTTAACTAAAGGATTTATCTGGTGTTTCTGATCTCAAGGAGCAAATGGCACCCAATTTTAGTTGAAAGATTTTCTTTACTTGGATGCTCATGCCGACCTCATAGTGATAATTAGCATACCATATAAGCCACTGTAGGAATATAAAACAAACACTCGAACTATGGTTCAGTGTATATGTTTTTCTTTTGATATATCTTGTAGGGTCTTCCATGTATTATTATTATCTTTTATTTGACATAATATGTTCTGCATATTGAATGTACCTTTATATATTTGATAGATCCAAATTATCTTTTACTTCATTCATGCAAATCTTAATCTGCATATCTGTTTGTAGGTCACTGTTTATATACTTGAACATATGTTCAATGTTTACGTTTGTTTTGTTTCCAGTCCTAGCTCCGACAACATCATGATGGTGATTGCTCTGTTGTTCGGGAGAAAAGAACATCTAGGATAAGCGTATGAGACTTGGTTTCAAAACAATTCTAGCATAGTTGTTTCTCTTTTCGAACAGGAAGTTATTGCCACAGTAACTTTATCTGTATGTTTGTATGATGTGTAAAGCGTGACAAAAGAACTATCAGCGAGGAGTCGTAGATGTCAGACCCCTTATGATGTGGAAACAACTAAAATTATTTCCAAATAAATGATAGAAACAACATACATACAAAAAGCATGAAGACCATGCTGAAATGCCGCGCCAGTACCATTCTCAGATCTGGTTGTCATATCTTGGTTTACGTTAGCACGTGTGGACGGTGCACCTACTTACCACGGCCCATCTGCAGCACCTCCTGCAGCTCGCAGACACGCAGAAACTGCCCTCTAACACATCGCACGTGGTAATAAGTAATAGCACATTATTACCACGCTAAAAATGTCGCTAGATGCATCTCACCGGCTACACCACGCAAGAGTGGCAGGCAGGCAGTGCGGGGAAGCGCATGTATCTGTCTTGTATGGTGTACGTGCCGCACAATCTGTTTACTAAATGAGGCCATTGAGTGATTGCATTCCATAATGATGATTTATGTGTGTGAATTACGTTCGATGTTAAGAAGTGACCTGCATTTCGCTTCCTTTGTATTGGTGTGATGATGCTCTACTAGACGACATCGTCTCTATTTAGTTCGCTATGTTCTCTTTGGGGCTGGAATGATGGCTATTGGGCTTTACTTCCGTGAAACTTTATAGGAATGAATCGCATTGTGTAGGTGAGCATTTTTATCTTGGTACGATCGAATTCACAGAGGAATTAAATTCTACTTTTCAACAAACAACAACAAAAAATAATCATAGTTTCTGTAGAGGGGTTAAGGACGCACACATAATAGCTGGCCCACCCGAGGACCTAACTGATAACCATGGGAGCTCTAGATGTTGACATACCCGGCGATAAAAGGCTTTGTGTGTCACTGCCAAGCACCCACTATATTATAAGGATGAAGGGCTTTCCCAAACTTTCGATCAATATTTGATTTCTTATTCCACCTTTCAGTCTTCGGGATTCTGTAGTACAGTTTTGTGCATTATATAATGCGTACAGCCACAATAGTCATATGAATCTTATGAGGCATAGGAGGCACCAGGAACTGAAGATGGGTCGAAACAGTTACAACTTGTGCTGTGGTCTCAACACGTCGGTGTTTGACTCAGCTTTGAAGCCTTGATTATCATTCACGGGGAAGGAAAATTGGATAAAGGAGAACAGGTACAGCATGTAGAACATTTTCTTAGCACTAGTAGGCTTTGGGCGCGGCGGGCACGCCGTGCCGCAGTAGATGTATATCTTCTACTCCAACTAAAAGAAATTGGTGTATATAGCTTACCATGGAGAAAATTGATAAGAGGCCTACTTCGGTACACCCCCCTTCCCCCAAACTCAAAAGAGTTTGCCCCCTTAATTTATTAATTAAACTAAGTAAATTTGTTACCCACCAAAACCCATATCCAGCTCTGAGCGTATCTATTATATGCTTAAAGCAATATACGTGTTTGTAATTGAGGCGCCACGTTGATCGACATCATCAAAATATTTTGACAGTTGAATCTAATATTTGTGGTAAAAATTTAACAATAGTTAAGTAACCAAAACGGTTTGATCCGGTCTATGTTGGAGCTACCTATCAAACATAAAAAGGAATGAAGATAAGATGTCGATAACAAAATTGTTCGGTAGTGTCAAGATGTATCTTCGTAGGACTCAATATGTGTCCGTTTAGAAAATTCCTAGATTACCTAGCTAAAACTTGATTGTAACCGATTTCAGAAGAAAAAAACGTGATTGTAACCGAAAAGGTGGGACGTGGTAGGATAAGAAGTACGTATAAGATAGTCAATGCGCTGAGGCAGTTGTAATGACCATGTAACTCATGCAGTCCATTAACCGTCAGCAGGCGGACGTTGTCTCCAACGCCACGGTGGAGAAGTGAAGTTTTGTCATCCAGGAGTACGTGCAGACGGTTGTCTGCGCAGGTGATAGCTGAAATATGGTGCATCTTGTGATGGATTTGTGGTTGGAGACTGATAGTTCTAGTTTCCTCCTCCGACGTTGTCGTTGTGCGGGGGTGTCAGGTCTGGAGTTCCATGACGTGTCTGAGGAGATGTTGCCCCGATCTAAGTCTTTCAACAGTAATGGTTTTGCTTCTGGCAAACTATTTTGCTAGTTGTAATTTTTCTTTGGCCCAATTCATATAATACAAACCCTCCTCGTTCTAAATTATTTTTATTTAAATCGTGGTAGTTGCTGACCTAGTGAAGGTCCAGCTCATAACCAATGTTTGTTTCAATAGTGAACTACTAGAGGACAAATTACTTCAGGCACTCCATACCTACTACCCAAGTTGATCTTTTATGAAGAACCAGCCTTCCTCAAAAAATGGTGAAGTTACTTCTCATTTCACGTTGTCTTGGAATTGTCAAGTCCTATTTCGTTCATTAATTGTTGTGTCTATGCATATTAGGGAATTGAAACTTAAATATGTAGGCATAGAAGACACCGGGAATTACCGACATGGCACAAAATTTGCGACGATGTGTGCGATGTCGCTGTTGCCACCTTTCTAGTCGAAAAGGAAGAACGGATTATTTGTCACAAACAAAGTTATGAGAATAGTGTAGGATTAAGACTGTTACCAGCCACTAAATTTTCTTGAGTATGTGTGTGCCATTTATTATACCAAGTTGCATCAAAAATTGAAGGACTGGAATAAAAATTGTCTATCAGCAAACTAATCAAAAGAGGAAAATGGAAACATAAGAAATTATTTCCATTGCCTTTTGTGAGAAGTAATAATTAGTGATCTTGCTTTAACTCCACTCCCCCAATAACTTTAAACATTACCTCCCATTCAAGTAATATAAAGCGCATGCCTTTCCATGAAAATGGTGAATAACCATTTTCTCATTTTTCATTTTTATCTTGCAATTTTGTCCGGTCCTATCTCGTGCATATTTCTGCGTGTACCAGCATATTAATTTGGTAATTATAGGTAAAGAAGGCACCGGGAATATCCATCGGTCCCCAAAATTATGACATGCGCTCATGTCTCATGTCACCAGTATTCGAGTGAGAAACAAAGCACAATGTCCCAATCAGATACGAAGAAAAATGACAAAGGAACACGATTAGGTAGTGTATGACATTTTATTAGAACATATGTATATGCCAAATGATTGCTATGTATTTTCTTTAAGTTAGCATGATTCTTTGTGGAGAAACTTACATGTTTCGAATAATAATTTGTAATGCTCCTACTATGACATTGACCTAACAGTACCTTAGATCAAACTAAAATGGAGTAGCTTGTATTTATCTCCCTCCGTAATATTGATTTTTTTTTTCTTCGAGGAGAGTGGTGCAGAGCTCTCTCGTTTTACCCCTACAGGCCTGGTCTCGCTTGCGCACTTCCCCACGCGATGGTGCCGCCGCCGCACTGCCAACCGCCGCGATCGGTCTTCATGGCCAGCAGGAAAACATCGTGAGAGCACAGGTGACTGAACGATCAGCAACGCGAAGTTGCTCTCCGTCAGGTTCCAATATCTTTGTCTACACGCATGTAATTCTTATTCTCGAATTTCATTGTATTGTCACAACTCACCAACTACTTACGTACTGTATCTTCAGTTCTCAATCTTGCTCCCAGTTCTGCCATTAATCTATAGTTGGGCTTGAGAGGTGGTGAGTAGGTGTTGTATCCACCATATCCATCCACTAGGAAAACCCCGTGCAGCTAGTGTTTCTGTGATCGCACCCCAGTGAACAATGTCGAAGGCCTTTTGGAAGTCCAGCTTTAACACAATTGCAGGTTTCTTCATTCTTTGCACGCACTAGACCATCTAAATTTACGACGCAAAGTTCTCAATAGTTGATCTATCCTTGATGAATCCTAACTGCATCACATCTACTAGGTCCTTAATTCTTCCTTGTCAATGAGTTTTGGAATTGAATGTTGAAGCGATACTGGTCGGTAATCTGTAATGTACAAGGGGTTAGGACATTTGGGTAGCAGAGTGACGTTGGCCAGGTTCACCCCTTGCAGCTGCACCATCTTATCATGCAGTTTAATTAGCGAATAATTGCAGCAGCTCATCTTTTAATTCTTGCTGACAGAATTTGTAGAATTCATTTGTGAATCCATCCGGGCCTGGGCGCTTATTTGGTGGTGCCATTTTGATTGCTTTCTCAATTTCTACCCAGGTGAAGGGGGCAGCTAGCTGGTTGAGGTCTGTTACCTATTGTCCGTGTAGCATTTGCAGGTTCAGGATAGGTGTCCATTGCCTCCCTTCAGAGAAAAGTTGCTTGAAGAGAAGTGTGGCAATGTTGATCTTGTCCGTGTCTCTGTAATATTCAGTCTCCTCGTGGCCAAGCACTTCCATTTTGTTGTTCCTAACTGTGTATGTCGCCATAGTATGGACGAATTTCGCGTTCTCGTCCCCAAGCTTGCACCATTTTACTTTGGCCCGCCTTTGCCAATGACTTGCTTCCACTGAACATACGTCTTGTTCCGGGTAGTGCATATAGTGCGGAAACAAAAATCGTATTCCGTTAGAGGCTGCCATTCTTCGACCTCGTCGAAATACTGAATTGTGTGTTTGATGTTGCACCTGACGCCTGTGTTGTCTTTTGCTCGGTGTTCCTTGTAAACCTGTTCCTTGAGGTAGTAATCTTCATACCTGAATCCCTCGCTTTTCGGCACGGCGTTATGTGTGTCGAGAAAAATTGGTTTGTGATCTGAAGTCGGCCTTGGAAGGGCTCTGCAGTCAGAGCCGACAAACCTTTGACTCCAACATATGTTTACCAGAACTCTGTCCAACTTGACCAGCGTGGACTGCCTGCGTTTATTGGTCCAGTTAAAGTTATTTTGCATAGCACATCCATTAGTTCTAGGTCATTAATTTAACTGTTAAATTCCTCCATCGTTGTCCAATTTATATTGTCATTGTTCTTTTCAGAGGCGTAACGATATATGTTGAAATCCCTGCAAGCGCCCATGGAACAAAGATAGTTTGTCTCAGGCCTCTCAACTCGTCGTAGAAGTGTAGTCTCTCCACCGTGTTCCAGGGAGTGTGCACATTTGTTAGAGCAAAAGTGGTGTCATTGATGGATCGCCTAAACCATGTTGACGCACATTACTCCCTCAACTGACCACCATCACCGTCACAAAGGAAGTTCAGAGCATCCGTCCCAAACAAGATTCCAACGCTGTGGCTGAGCTCGCCAAAGCTCTCCAGCCATTAAATTAAGTTGATCGGTTCTATGACATTTAGTTTACCGAGACAGTAGCAACAATGACGTATACGTAAATAATCTTGGTGGGCCTCGTAGGTTATCAGGTGGCGGAGAGCGTATTCTCGATCACACAAGGGTAACATTACAAATGTGATTAATCAAATAGGACAGGGTAGGCTGTTATATGCCCCCATGCCCTGCAATGGGATGTTCTGCCATGAAGATCAAGCTCATAACCTAGCGATGTTTAATTATGACCAACCATAGGACAAACGACTTCACGATGTTGCCTTGCAATAAGATCTTATAGAATTAACAAGCCTTCCTGAGCAAACCTTAAATAAATCACTTCCCACTTCACTTGCATACCTTGGTATTGTCCAATACCACTAGGTGCATGATTTGTCGGGTCTATGTGCATCAGGGATGTGTATTTCATATAAATAGGCATAGAAGGCACGGGGAATCACCGATGGATCACCTAAACTACGTCGATGCAGATTACACTATGAAGTCTACCATCATCGTCGAAAAGGAAGAACGGGGTATCCGCGCCCCATGAGACTCCAGAGATGGAAAAGCTCGTTGGGGCTCTATAGCCATTACATTAACTTGAGAAGTTCTACGACATTTTTTTTACCAAGACAATAGGAACAAGGACGTATATGTAAAAGCATCGATAGGCCCAACAGGTTATCAGCTGGCGGAAGAGAATTTCTTGATCATACAAGGATAAGATTTACAAATGTGATTAATCAGAGGTGATTTTTTGCCCCTCACAAAAATAATCAAAATGGGGAAAAGAAATGTGGAAGCCATTATTTCTCAAGCGCCACTACGAGAAGGAATAATTAGCACTAGGGTTCTTGCTTTAACAGCACTCCACCACCCCCCTTCACTGTCCGAATTAATTCTTCGTCCGCTGCCATACGGAAGGCATCTCCACCTTCCCCTTCCCCCACCGCGGGAAGAGAGGAAAAGCTTTGTTCTTTGTCCACATTCACCCAAATGAAAAAATTGGAGGCATTTAGTTCAAAGCTTAGTTAATGTATAATTGTTTGATCAATTGGATGTTTTATTTGGAAGCTAACATCATATGGCATATCAACGGTCAAATGTATGAACAGTCGTACCAGATTTTTTTATAATATATCTTGAGAATGAAGATACCACAATTTGTTTGAATATTCATGTGGTTCTTCATCAAAAAATATATTAACAAAAAACATTTGGTGTACTTGGCATATGACCTTCAACCTACCCCCGAAATGTGTTGCATGATCTTCATAAGAAAATTAAATTTCAAGTTTGAGTGGGAGCTTGTCCTTTGGGCTATATGGAATGTTCCTAATGATTTTGTGTTTAACTAACCAAGAGCTCCTTTTTGCAGGTTATCTGTTTGGCTACCCACTAGATCTAGATATGGTCTTATCTTCGTCCGGCAGAGAAGTGGCGCACCATGGATTCTAGCTCCAACCGTTTGGAAATGGTTACATGCGAGTTATACAACCAATGCGGATGGCTATCTGTTAGATGTATAACATGTTGATGCATAGGTGCCATGTTTCTTGTTTTCAGATGGTTGATGCATGTAACGACTTTATATCCATGATATGCACTCTTGTTTGAACTAAACTTAAATAATGCAATAAAATCATCCATATGCATCGGGAATAGTTATGCTTCTTACTTAACCCAACTCCACCTTACTACCCTTTTTCCTTTCTCCAAATCAACTTTTCCTTAGCTCCCACACGGAAGATGCCCGCACCCTACCACAAAAAGCATCACTCTTTATCTACAATTGAACCACAATTCCCCCCTCTCCCACAGATTTTTTTATAAATATATCTTGAGAATGAAGATACCACAATTTGTTTGAATATTCATGTGGTTCTTCATCAAAAAATATATTAACAAAAAACATTTGGTGTACTTGGCATATGACCTTCAACCTACCCCCGAAATGTGTTGCACGATCTTCATAAGAAAATTAAATTTCAAGTTTGAGTGGGAGCTTGTCCTTTGGGCTATATGGAATGTTCCTAATGATTTTGTGTTTAACTAACCAAGAGCTCCTTTTTGCAGGTTATCTGTTTGGCTACCCACTAGATCTAGATATGGTCTTATCTTCGTCCGGCAGAGAAGTGGCGCACCATGGATTCTAGCTCCAACCGTTTGGAAATGGTTACATGCGAGTTATACAGCCAATGCGGATGGCTATCTGTTAGATGTATAACATGTTGATGCATAGGTGCCATGTTTCTTGTTTTCAGATGGTTGATGCATGTAACGACTTTATATCCATGATATGCACTCTTGTTTGAACTAAACTTAAATAATGCAATAAAATCATCCATATGCATCGGGAATAGTTATGCTTCTTACTTAACCCAACTCCACCTTACTACCCTTTTTCCTTTCTCCAAATCAACTTTTCCTTAGCTCCCACACGGAAGATGCCCGCACCCTACCACAAAAAGCATCACTCTTTATCTACAATTGAACCACAATTCCCCCCTCTCGCCTAGCTTGCGCCATAGATTATGCCTCACTCGATGTGAATCAAAAGAGAATCCTCAAGTTTTACGTGCATGTTGTAAGGTGTATGATAGAGGAAAACCGTTTATCTATGCGTCGAATTCAGAAGAACAATGAAGTCCTTCCTTACAAAAAGGCTATTGATAAAGCGATCGTAGTTGCTGACCTACCCGAGGATCAAGCTCATAACCTTGGGATGCTTAACTACGACCTACCAAATCACGTTGTTGTCTACCAACAAAATTTTATATAAAGAGCAAGCCTTCCTGAGCAAACCCTAAATAGCTATCTTCTCACCTCACTTGCATACCTTGGTAGTCGAATTCAGTTTGACACATGATTTGTCGGGTCGATGTGCATTAGGGATACATATTTCACAGACATAGGCATAGAAGACATCGGGAATCACAGATGGATCATCGAAACTACATCGATGCACATTACTCCCTCAAGTTGCCACCCTCATCATTAGAAAGGGAGATCGGAGTATCCGCCTCCAACAAGATTCCAACACTTGCTGAGCTTGCGCAAGCTCTCAAGACACTAAACTAACTTGAGTGTCTCTACGATATTTATTTTACTGAGACCTAAATTTCAAAGTTATATAGGTAAAAACATTGATGGGTCCAGCAGGTTGTAAGGTGGTGCAGGATCAATTCCTCAAACAAGGCTAACATTGAAAATGTGATCAATCAAACAGCTGAGGCAATTATGTGCCCTATTGGACCCTGTAATAAAAAGGTTCTTGCTAAAATAATCAAAGGAAAAAAATGAAAGCAATTATTTCTGTTAGATGTATAACATGTTGATGCATAGGTGCCATGTTCTTGTTTTAAGATGGTTGATGCATGTAACGACTTTATATCCATGATATGCACTCTTTTTTGAACTAAACCGAAATAATGCATATGCGTTGGGAATAGTTATGCTTATTACTTAACCCAACTCCACCTTACCTCCCTTTTCCTTTCTCCAAATCAGTGCTTCCTTAGCTCCCACACGGAAGATGCCCACACCATACCACATAAAAGCATCACTCTTTAATTATCTACAATATTGAACCACAATTCCCACCCCCCTCTTACCTAGCTCGTGCCCTAGATTATGCCTCACTCGATGTGAATCAAAGGTGAATCCTCAAGTTTTAGGTGCATGCTTGCAAGGTGTATGATACCGAGACTGGAGCCTTGCTATCGTATAACTAAAAGCCTCAATTGGCCCACAGGTTTATCAGGTGGTGCGAGAGCGCTGTCTCGAACAAGTGACAAATCAAAGAGCGGAGGTAACTATGTGCCTCCATTAAACCCTGCAAGGAAAAGGAATAACTAGGGTTTTTCTAAAATAATCAAAAGGGGAAAGAAATGGAAGCAATTATTTCTCAAGCATTGTAACCATAAGGAATAATTAGCAGTAGGGTTCTTCTTGCTTTAACTGCACTCCACCACCGCCCCCTTCTCTGTCCGAATCAATTCTTCGTCCGCTGCCACACGGAAGGCACCTCCACCTCCCACTTACCTTTCGACTATCCGGATCAATCCTTAGTTTCCTTTTCTGTTTTTTTTTGTTTCTTTCATTTATTTTTAATTTCCGAAAACTGTTCAGATTTCGAGAAATTCTTTGCTTTGAATGTGATAGTTGATAATGTGCATAGAAGGCACCTATAATTACACATTGATCACCAAAATTATGACATGCACTACCGCACCCAATAAGCGCCGACGAAGCATGTAGTACGAGTCACATACAAAGAAAAATGGCTAAAGCACAATGTGAATGTGTCCGCCATTTTCTTAGGACATATGTGTGCCATTTATTTTACAAACGCGTGAATACACATGGGTTAACTAGAAAAACGTTGGTGAGTCTGAATTTACTCTTGAAGTTGAGTTGCATAACTTACTTTCACGTGGATAAGAAACAAAGTGGAGAAAATTATTTACACTCCTTGACGTGTACACAATTTGCTGGCAACTATTATATATGGCGTTAGTATTGTTAAATACTTCATTTAGAAGGGCCTTGACAAGTAATAAATGAAAAATTGGCTGCATTTAGTTCAAAGATACAATTGTTTGATAAATTGGATGTTTTGTTTGGAAGCTAACAACATCCGGCATCTCAACGGTCAAATCTATGTATCTAGACCTTATGAACGATTATATCATTTTTTTATAAACATATCTAGAGAATGAAGGTACCTCAGAAAAATAGAATATTATGTAGTTCTCTATGAAAAAAATTGTTAACAATAAATCATTTGGCGTACTGTGCATATGACCTTCAACTTACCACCAAAAAGTGTTGTATGGTCTTGATAAGAAATATAAATTCAAATTCGAGTTGGAGTTTGTCCTTTGGGCTATATGAAATGTTCCTAATGATTTGTGTTTAACAAACCAATAGCTCCTTACTTTTTGTAGGTTATCCCTTTGGCTGCCCACTTTCCGGCAGAGAAGCGGCGTACCATGGATTCTAGGTCCAACCGGTTGGAAACAGTTGCATACGATTTATACACTAATGTGGATGGCTGTCTGTTACATGCATAACATGTTGATGCATATGTGCCATGTTTCTTAATTTTAGATTGTTGTTACATGTGATGACCTTATATCCATTAGATGCACTCTTGTGTGAACTAAACTGAAATAATGTAATAAATTGTCCATATGCATTGTTTCTGACTTTAACCCAGCTCCACGTTACCTCCCTTTTACATTTCTCCAAATAAGTTCTTCTTAAGCCACCACACTGAAGATGCCCGCACCCGTACCACATAAAGCATCACTCTTTATCTACATATTGAACCACAACCCCCCCCCCCCCCCCCCCCCCCCCCTCGCCTACCTCGCGCCCTAGATTATGCCTCACTCGATGTGAATCAAAGGTGAATCGTCAAGTTTTAGGGCCATACTGCAAGGTGTATGATGGAGGAAAACCTTTGATCTATGCATAGAATTCAGAAGAACAATGAAGTCCTTCCTTAAAAAAGGGCTATTGGTAAAGAGATCATAGTCGTTGACCTACCCGAGGATCAAACTCATAACCTAGGGATGCTTAACTACGACCTACCATAGGACAAGGGACTTCACGTTGTTGTCTGCCAACAAAATCTTATATAAAGAGCAAGCCTTCCCGAGCAAACCTCAAATAGCTTGCTTCTCACTTCACTTGCATACCTTGGTAGTCCAATTCAGTTTGTCACATGATATGTCGGGTCTATGTGAATTAGGGATATGTATTTCATTGACATAGGCATAGAAGACATCGGGAATGATGGATGGATCATTGAAACTACGTCGATACACACTGCCCCCTCAAGTTGCCACCATCATCGTTAGAAAGGGAGATCGGAGTATCCGTCCCCAACAAGACTCCAACACTTGCTGAGCTCATGGAAGCTCCCAAGACACTAAATTAACTGGAGTGGCTCTACGCTATTTATTTGACCGAGACCATAATTTCAAAGTTGTATAGGTCAAAACCTCGATGGGTCCAGCAGGTTGTAAGATGGTGCATGATCAATTCCTCACACAAGGATAACATTGCAAATGGGATAAATCAAATAAGCTGAGGCAATTATATGCCCCATTAGACCCTGTAATAAAAAGGTTCTTGCTAAAATAATCAAAAGGGGAAAAATGGAAGCAATTATTATTTCTCAAGCACTGTAACCAGATGGAATAATTAGCAGTAGGGTTCTTCTTGCTTTAACTGCACTCCACCACCGCCCCCTTCTCACTGTCCGAATCAATTCTTCGTCCGCTGCCACACGGAAGGCACCTCCACCTTCCGCTTCCCCCACCGCCGAGAGCAACAGGGGAAAGCTTCCATCTTTGTCCCCATTCACCCGCCGCAGCTCCTCCCACCCTCCCTCTCGGCCCCGATGGCGTGACCACCTACCGCAGGTGATTTCTCTGAGCTGAAATTCCGGGACTGCTCGCATAGATTGCCGATTTTCTAGGAGCACGGGGAATTTCCCGGTTTTTTTTTCCATTGGAGATTCCACTGTTTTGTGGTGCACGGGAGAGATAAGGGGGAGAGTTCTTCATGCTGTTCCGCGAATTTCCTTCTTTGCTTTTGCCCTTAATTTTGGGGGAGCTGAAAGCTGCAGCCTTTGACCAAAATGCTCCAACTATCCTAGATCTGTGCGGGCCGAGTTGACCCAGAATTGACGATTGAGCTGCAATTTTCGTAGATTCGTTGTGCGGTTGGAGAAAAGCTTCTAATTTTCTTGCCACCGTTCGTGGTAATTTTTTGCCTTGCAGATTCAGCGATTGGAGCTGCCGGCGGTCTGATTCCGGGTGCGGAATCATCGGGCGTGACGTATGAGTAACTGGAGGTTCGTGGAGAGCTCCAGCGTGTGGGTGAATTTGGTCGCCGTCCCCGCCAATTTCGCCATCGCGGCGGTGGAATTCGCGCTGTGGGGCTCCGCCTGGTGCCTCCTGGCAATCTTCTCGCCGAGTTTCTGATTGCCCAATCCGTGGGGGTGTCAATTGGATGTGGATTACTGAAATTGGGGAAGAAATGGCCTTCTAATTGATTTTCGAGGGACGGTCATTCCAACCGGATTGGGTCTGAGGATGGAGGATGCCGGCGATGTGTTCGCCGGCGGCAATTCGAGGGCGGACGACGACTTCAGGAGCTGCTGCGGCGGGGACGAGGAGGACTGGGAGGACACGGAGGAGTCCTTCACGGCCGGCGTCGCCGACGCAGAGCTCGACGAGACCTCTGTGCGCCTCTTCTTCAAGGGCGTGTCGTCGAGCTCCGACGACGAGAAGAAGCTGTCCGGGATCGGCGTGGTGATGGAGAGGGCCCCCGGGGTGGCCGTCCTCAGGGTGCAGAAGAAGCTGGACTTCTTCGTCGACGAGCTGGTGGCCGAGCACCTCGCGCTCATGGATGGCCTGTCGGTCGCGCTGCAGCACGGCATCACAAGATCTTCGCGTTCACCAATTCAGAGAAGCTATACTTTCAGGTAACAGAGATGCATTGAGATAGTTTGTTTCAATTAGCTCACTGATATGAGTTTTCATTCAGCCTGTGTTCGCTTGATAAAAAACATTTAATTGACTCTTCAGTTTAATTAAACTGAGTACTGTGGTGGCTTTCTTGAGGTGTGCTCACACTTCACAGGACGATTTATATCATGCTTGAAACTTTCTCGAGGATTAGACATGGCTGTTGGGTTGTTTAATCAAACTGAGTATCTTGGTTGCTTTCTCGAGGTGCTTTCACACTTCACAGGATAATTTGTATCATGCTTGAAAATTCACAATCTTTTCTGCTAAACCATAAGCTATCTATTCTGATGAACACGGATTTTGACCTGTTGCCCTCACGGGTATTCCAAATTAGTCAGTAATAGGTGTAGACATAGCAGTTAGGTTGTTATATCAAGTCTTATATATGGAAAATGTTGTATGGATTGAAATGTGAGGAAGATAATGCTGAAAAGTGAAAAGGCATCGAACGTGTATCCAGTGCCTTATTTAAGGTATCATGTATCTAAGCTATGGGATAGTTGCTAGTCTGGTGTGTTATTTCAGTTCAGTTAAGGTATCATGTATCGAAGCTATACAATAGTTGCTAGTCTGGTGTGTTATTTCAGTTCAATTAAATTATTTAGCTATCTTGTGTTAGTGCATAAAACTGAAACTATGCATATTCGGATCAACTCAACTCAACTAGTCTTTATTTTCTTGTATTCCACAACAGATTGCAGAAGCTGAAATTCTTGACGACCAGCTTTTGGTAGCCTTAGGACATAGGATTCTCGAACTGGTTGACAAGCTGGAAGATTTCGATCTAATACTGCTTCCTAGCTTCGAGCTCGAGAGGCCCTTGAAATTGGCCAAGGAAGCAATAGGCATCATGTATGTTTCTCCCTACGAGATCGCCACCTGCCCGATATGCTGCGAGGAGAGACGCGGTTCCCAGATGATCAAGGTGGGCTGTTCCCATACATATTGCTATAGCTGCTTGATTGCATACGTCGAAGAAAAGCTGCATGCCTCAAAGCTGCCTATACGATGCCCACAGTTAAGGTGTAAATATCATATCTCAGCCGGCGAGTGTAAATCATTTCTTCCGGTTAGCAGCTACGAATCCCTGGAGAGGGCTTTTGCGGTGGCTGGCACCTTGGACATGGAAAGATTTTATTGCCCCTTTCCGAATTGTTCGGTCTTATTAGACCTTAGCCAGCACTTCTCGAGGGCGAGTTCCTCCAGTCAGTCGGACCTCAACTGCATCGAGTGCCCAGAATGCCATGGAGATATCTGTATCAACTGCGGAGTGCCGTGGCACATCATGATGGGCTGCGACGAATACCAGAGCCTACCTCTCGAGGATCGAGATGCAGGAGACTTGTCTTTGCACCGGCTAGCACAGAACAATAGATGGAGGCGTTGCCACCAATGTCGACGGATGATCGAGCTTGCGCAAGGCTGCTTCCATATGACCTGCTGGTACGCTCTAAATTAGATCTGTTCACCGTGTTTTTTCAGATATTATCGACTTCAGTTTGTTGTATAAAAGTTCTCTGGTTATTCCTTGTTAGTAAAAAAATTCCTTTGGCACTTGTGCAGGTGTGGCCATGAGTTCTGCTACTCCTGCGGCGCAGAGTACAACCACGGCGTGCAGACATGCCAGTGCGTCTTCTGGGACGAAGACAGCATCGCCGAGCCCTCAGTGGCGCAGTCCTGCCAGGCGTCCGAGATCTGGGCATGGGACACGTTCGACTGCATGCCCACGGCCATCGAGGGCTACTCGGAGCAGGAGCGGGCGCAGCTGGCACTTATCCAGCGGTTCCTTGCGGGCGGGTTCAGCCTCGGAGGTGACCACCACCAACCGAGCCAGTCATCGCCGCCCCGCTGCGCCGACTCGTACGTTGTCGACACCATGAAGGACCTCCACCAGCTGCCGTGGCTCGAGCGGTTTGTGTCGGTGATCAGCGACAGCTACAACGACGATTACATCCAGTGAATGAAGAACTAAAACATCATAGATAGCATTAGAGAAAAGAATAATATGTTCTCCCCATGAACCTGGTGAAAATTGACACAGGAAAAATTATATGCTTCCATCTATACCATTTGTTTGGCTTTCCCTTTATTCATTCTCTTTCCGCACCTTTGCGTCAGCAAAGATGTTTATTTACTTAACTTTCTGTGTTTTGTTTAGAACCACCATGCTGGTTGCGCATGATTGAGATGAAATGCAAATCTTTCATTCAGGGTCATTCATAAATACTTAAGCATATGGGAATGCACTGTAGTAACATATCTGAATATTTGCTGCAGCAACATTCTACTATTCACATATACAGAACCAACATAACAACAAGAAACAAAGGGCTACAACTGTAGCAAGCTGGGATACACATTTTTCCGCAATCATCGGCATCATCTTCTATGCAAACACGTTTTTTTGTCGATTTCAAGGCCATGGCTGTCCCTGCAGCCATCTCTTCGGAGAGCATTTTTACGACGAGCAGCACGACGAGCCGCTCACCATCCTCTCAGCCGGTCTCTGCGAGAGTACCATCCCTGCCTGCGGGTTCTGGGCCTGCTGTCCCTGGAGCAGTCTCTTGGCTGAAATCCGATGTGCCAACAAAGGAGCGGTGATTAGAAATTAGCAGGAGCAAGGAATAGGCATTTTCTTTTGCATGTCAAACAGCTGGCAGATCACAGATGCAGCCAACAGCAAAATGATTGACAGTACGTATGCTCACCTATCTCGTAAAACACATCGTTCACATTGACTGCTGTTTTAGCGGACGTTTCCATGAAGAAGAGTCCGTTCTCTTGAGCATAAGTCTTTGCTTCCTGCACCGCAAATAAGTTACCTCTGAATAAATTGTTCAAGTAACCCAAATGTTGTTTTCTCGCATATATTGGAAGACTTAAGAGAACCAAACAAGCTGAAAATGATGAATGCATTTGTTTGCAGGTTTGTCGTCAGCACATTATGATGATGCTTATTTACTCACAATTGATGAAACCAATCAGCATAATACCCTCTTCCAATTCAAGCACAACATGTTTTCCCAGTTGTGATATTTCGTGTTAAATAATGAGTTTTTTCCTACTGATCTTGTTCACTAGCTTCATGGAGAAGCCAGCAAATAAACATAAGAAACATCCAAACCTGGTACTACTTTGGTGGCGCTACATAAGAGATAATTGTGGAAGTTATGATGCCAAGGCATGGGAGCAATTTGAAATGAGATTCAAGAAGCAGGGGTTACATACTTCCGCTGGCACCTGCCTTGCCTCTAACATATCAGCCTTGTTTCCAGCAAGAGCCATTACTGTGTTCGGATTTCCTGTATTGAAACAATCTAGAATTAGAAACTATAACTGCCAGCTCATCTACACAAGAACATCCTCTATAGGCACAAGAAGTGCTACCATTGTAATCACAAGATTTTCTTGAACAAACAATAGCCACATAAATACATATTTTTAAGGCTCAGATACGTAAAAGAGTACCATAAAGGAGTAAAATGATTACCTTGTGCTTGAAGTTCTTGAACCCATTTCTTTGCACGTGTAAAAGAGGCCTGTAAGGTCGAAAAATGATGTTAACTAATATTCACCTACTTTTACATAACAGGTACACTCTATGGATAAGAAGCAAATGAGAATGGATTCAAACATGCTTATGGTACAAATCATGATTGTTTTGAATTTGCACAGTGCAAATAAGGACGTAATTAAATTTGCATGTGGTGCAGGTTAAGTCGTGATTCACCAGCTATGCATTGCGTGGGAAAGAAACTAAGTATTGGTACCAATATATAAGATCCTCAAACGGGTTCTCTTATAGTTGTCAAATAACAACCAACGAAAGATTCTTTACTTCGTTAAAATCAAGCAAACAAAGGCGTGTTGCGTTTAGCTTATCACAAAATGCAGGCAAGTAGTAACAAATTGCAAAAGGGGTTTGTTGGTTCAGCTCTGGAACTACACCATACTTCAGTCTGAATTCTCGTTAAGCAAAGCAACTAGGCAACATATGCAAAGTAGGGTTAACATAACACGTTCCAGGAGAAACCAGCGTGTCAAATCGTACAACCACTACAATGCCTATGTCCATATACAGCACTAGATCGAAAAGCCAATTTAGAGAAAGAGGTCAGCAGGCAGATACCACACAGGAAGGTGCTGAACTGTCAGAACTAGTGCAGAGCTATTCTTCCAGACTACAGCTGAATGTATAAGCGTGCTCAGCAAAATTATTATTGTGCTATAAAAAAAATTGTGTCAATACATTTGAGTTACAGATTCATATCGTTGTCAGGACAAACAGACATAGCTCTGTCAATAAGGTAAGGGTAGTGGGTGCAACTGATAGTGATTGGATCAAAACGTTCCATTCACTAGCTGATAAGTTGAGATCATCTAGGTTTCTGCAAGAAAGCTTGACAGAGGCATAACTCGCCCTGAAGTTTTCCAGGGTTAACATACTTTGGTTCGTGGAGTTGTAAACAACAAGTCCACCGGACTATCTCAATTTAAACTAGGAGCTCAAACATTTTGCTCCAATGATGCAACTAAGGAAGAGCAAGATTTTGTAGACTTGAAGTCGGTCCCAGTTTTATCCCCAAAGACCACAACTGGTGAGTCAGTGTGAGTAGCAGCAAAGTAAATCATCGTCAAGAACTACCTATTACAGGTAATTTCTGTTTATCGTGGCTGCGGTTTCAATCCTAACTAATTAATATTTGCTGTATAGATAGTTCTCAAGCAAGCCGTTTACACGGTCTACCCATACTAACCGCGTTGGTGATGTCGTAGACGACGACCGCGGCGGCGGCGCCACGGTAGTACATGGGCGCAAGGCTGTGGTATCGCTCCTGCCCTGCTGTGTCCCAGATCTCGAACTTGACCGTCTCGTCGTTCACCGCGAGGGTCTGCGAGAAGAAAGCCGCGCCGATTGTGGACTCCTGCAGCCAGCCAGGCAAACAAACGGGCAGAGTTAAAGCACCACCTGATATGCCTAAATAATCATTTCAATACTTCCAGTTATTTAGATGAGAATCAGGCGTGTGAAGAGAACAGGGCAGAGCTGTCACCTGGAACTCGACGAACTGGCCTTTCACGAACCGGAGCACCAGGCTGGACTTGCCGGTGCCCACGTCGCCGAGAAGGACCTGGTGATCAAACAAGTATTCATTTGATCAGCACAAATTATTCCTAATCTGACAGAAAAACATAGGCGCCCTCCCTATCGCATCAGCGAATCGCAGCACCAAAACGAGCCTGACTAAAACCGCGGACCAAAATTCGTTTTTTCCCCGGCGGTAACAGGGCAACGAGATCGGGCGGGGGTGTGTGTGTGCTCACCAGCTTGGCGTTGCGGATCTTGCTGCCGCCGCCGGGTCCGCCGGACGCCATCGAATCAGGCGGGCTGGTGGTCGTGGGGTTCGGATCGAACCGACGGGCCGCCCGAGAATCACGCGCGCGCGAGAGCTGATCCCGGAGGGGAAGAGAACTGATCTTCTTCCTCCGGCGAGGATCGGGACGACGACGGTGGGTGGGTGGATGGATCCAATCCAAAGGGGAAATCTTTCTTGGCCAGCTCGTGAGAGTTCTTGTTCTTCTTGCGTGGCGTGGCCGATGGGTTGACGTGTTGGATTGTCTCCTTGGTAGGAGTACTATACTTCCGGGTTAAGGCTTGGATTACTTAAGAAGCCTTCTCACGATCCGGCCCTTGTAACATAGCTTAATTGCAGTTTGGTACGGACACCATGATGCTCTAGCCTGCCAACAACGTCTCCCTTTTTTATACGAGTAGAATTCGATTTTTCCATAGAAAACTATAAGCTCAAAATGTTTTAGAACAGATACACATTCCATGGATAGCTAGGAGTACAGGTTATTTGTGATGAAACAAAGTATATTTGGTCTTCATGTCGACCAGTACTTTTCCATACATATATATATGGGACAACTTTGATTTGTATATGGCTCTTGCATTCGAGTCGTCAAGAAGACATGAGCCTTCCGTTTTTTCTGAAAAAAAAGGAAAATATGCGGATATACCTTTTCTTTTGTGACACGCCACTATAAACACATTGCACTTCCCAAGCACGCCTTAACCACTTGTTAGTGTTACTAGAACATACGGAGAAATCAAACATAATTGTACGCACAACTTCAATAAGACAGCAAGATACAACAGTTAGCAAGCAGCTAATCCTAGTTATTTCCTACGGATATACATACCAAACACGAGTGTTGTGAATTTATTATACTCCCTCCGTCCCAAAAAGGATGTCACAAATTTATCAAAATTTGAATGTATCTATATACTAAATAGTGTTTACATATATTTAAATTTTGACAAATCTGTGACATCCTTTTTGGTACAGAGGAAGTAACTAGTTTCTCGTGTTAGCCATCCGTTGTCGTCTCGTGTATCTAGTTTCACACACGGTCAAGTGACAATAGTCAACAGCTACCACGATGTGCGGTCGCTCCGAGAGGTATGGCGCCCTTCCACTCCCCGAACACACTGTAATTACATATTGGAACACACCAAAACAAAAAACAAAAAAGAATATCACATTGTATAACTTTGGTAAAACGGTAATATACAACGGTTGCCGGCTACTCCAAGTGTCTTGGTTCATGTCGAAACAGTTGCCAACACATGCTCAAATGCTCATCGTTTCATATACTACTAATTCTTTTCTTGTCAATGCTGTTGTGACGCTGCTTCAACTATTGCACCCCGGTCTGCTACACTTTACCGAAAGGTAGTAGGACAGGTCAACCTGGAGTTTCTAGCAGAAGATGTGAATTTCTTGAACACTCTGTCATTACCAAAGTTTGATTAGACTCTTTTTCATATACTATATATAGTCACCTTGAGACAAGACCCAGTCAGTCTGGTGTCATTAGCAAAGTTGATTATACTCTTAGTACCGTTTATTTACACTCGTTTAATTACACTCCGATCGATCGATCACGACACCGCTATATAGATTGCGGTAGTTGATCAATTAAAGGAAGTAGATACGATCAGGATTTTGACCAGCTTGGGTAAGTAAACTAGTGTTCTCTCCTCATATCATGCAAACTAATTCCAACCATGATCACAATACCTCCATGGCAGCCACATCATCAATAATATAGTTTAACTTTGTAGATGTATTTGTAAATAAAACTGTCATGGTCGAGTGCGAGTCGTCTTTTCTATCTAGTCTCACACGGTCAATTTATCTACTCAGCACCAACCCGGCGCGTCCAAGTTGAAATTTAGCTAAAATGGCAGGGTGTATTGCTCAATGTAGCATGGCAGCATGATTTTTAGCGCTTTGGGCTGACACGGCATGATAGTTGAACGTTTCAGCCGAGCATGTTTGCACACCTGCTTGGACCAATGATCAGATCAATCTGAACTTTCCAAAATGCTCTATAAGCAAGCCACATTGGTTCCTGTGTGTTTTTATTGTAATTTATTTTGTGACGATTTTGACCTAGTGCGCGGTCGCCACTATTAAGATAGGTTTAGCGTAGCTTGTACTCCCTCCATTCCACAATATAAGATGTTTTAGATGTTTTACATGTTGTTTAGATTCGGACTAAAAGGAGTGGATATATACACCAAAACATGTCTAGATACATATGTGTATATGTGAATGTGAAAAATGACTAAAACATCTTATATTGTGGAACAGAGGGAGTAGTATACTCCAAGCACACAAATTTGTCATGGATTTGTATGCGTCCTCCACATAGTCCTCCACATAGTATACAGTATACTCCAAGCACTCCTCAAATGCTCATCGTTTCTTCTATGTGTGAGCTTTTAGTGCTATGGTGTAGGTCAGAATATAAGTATGATGCTTTGAAACTTATAGAACCAATGAACGAAAATAAAAGTTGATAAAAGGTGCAAAATAGCGACACATATTTCAAAAATCATCTAACATGTTAATGGTATGAGATCGCCTATTTATTCCATATCTGGATGTTTTCCACAAATAAGATTGTTTATTTTTTTTTTGATTTTTTGCCTAGTAGGGAGAACCTGAGAGAAAAGGTCGCTTTATTGTGATCTCATCAAACATCATGAAAGCACGTTGCCTTTGTCATGCAAGAACCAACACACAGATTTTAAGCTTGTTCACTCTAATTCCTCATTATTGTAAGCTCTAAATGGTGTACATGTTTTTCCTATCAACACTTCTGTAACAGCCCCAACTTGGTTACGAAAAATACGAAAAAAAATTCCACTTTTTGTTTCCATGTTTGCATCATAGCATCCATATGCTTTTGTCCTTCCTAACAATGTCATTGTTTTGGAAACACATTGAAATGGGAGGCCAACCTTTTCCAAAAACTCCAACCAAATGCAATGCCCAACTTGGCAACCAACTAAATGAACTTCCAAATTGTTTAGGAAGTTCCCACTTTGTTTGTATAACAATTTCTCACTCTTCAAATTGTGTCAAATGAGAAATGACATGAGAGAGGAAAATTGGCTGAATTCAATTCCTATTTTGGGAACCAAGTTAGAACTCCCAGAAATTCAAACTAACATCATGGAGAGTTTCATTTCCACCCTAGGAGTCACAATGAATAAATTCACTATTTTGGAAATGGTTAATTGCTCCAATTAAATGCTTTTTGCAATTTATCAAAAATGACCAAATCTAAACCCTATGAACAAATGTTGCCCAAAACATTTTATTTTGGACCACCAATTTTTGTGGAGGTTCTAAAGGTTAATTATAGCTTATATAAATTTTTATGGAATTTATAAAAAATGTTTTAGTGCCATATTTAAATTCCTGAAGTCTGCTGAACTTAAAAGGGAAAAACAGAAAAATGCAAATTTGTAAAATTCCTGACGGTGGGCCCCCACTGTCATCCTCCCTCTCTCTTCCCTCTCGCCACTGTGCGCCATGGCGCACTGGAGCCATACCGTGGCCCTGCCGGCCATGCCGCCGTGCCTCCCCGCTCCACCTGCTCCTCCCCTGGAGGTCAAGATGGCGCCCACGACGCCTGGACGCACCTGCTCCTTTTCCCCTTCCCCCTGCTTCCATTCCTCTCTCCACCCTGGCTCGCAACGCCGCCAAGCTCGGGCTCGCCTCCGCCGCCGAAGTGCCGTTGCCTAGGACCGCCCCACACGAATCGAAGGCTGCAGCGAGGTCCGCCACTTCCTTCTCCTTCTCCCGGCGCTAGGAATCGGGCCGGGATCGTCTGCCTCGACGTCGGCATCTTCGACACCTTCCGTTCCCTGCCGCCACTCGCCGAGCCGAACCCGGCGATTCCGTTCACCCCCGCCGCCGACGAGCGCCCACGAGCACCAGGGTGAGCTCCTCGTCCGGTTTAGCTCCTCACCGTGCCCCCTTCCCCCTTTTTCCCTCTCCCACCGCCGTTCCTTGGTCGCCGTCCTCGCCGGTGGCCGCCGCACGCATGCCCGGCCTGGGCGTCGGCCAGAACCGGCCAGCAGGCCGGTTGCTTCCGAGGAGTGCCCGGCCCTCACCCCGGCCTGGGCCGGCCACGAGGCCGGCCTGTTCGGGCAGTGGCCCGGCCTAATGCCCGGTTTGGGCAGGCTTTGAGGCCGGTTCCCTCGGCCAATAGCCCGGCCTACAAACCGGCCTGGGCCGACTTACAGGCCGGCCCGCAACAGTAAAATCTGCAATTTTGGAAAATAAATTGTAATTTAAATAATTCATATCTTTTCGAATAATGCTTCAAATTGGACAAACCAAATGTCAAATTGTTCAGAAAAGCATCACCTATCATTTGGCAACTTCTCCTTAATCCTTTGAGCAACTTATTTTGCCTTTATTTAAAGATTCCTAAAATGGGTTAAATAATTCCAAATTAGGAAAAATTCATAACTTATTAAATAATTGTCCAAAATTATGAATTAAATATCAAAGTGATCAACTTGTCAAATTCTACTCAACCATGCTGATATCATGTCATGATCACAAAACTTTTATTTGATGTTATTCATAATTTGATTAAAGGAATTAAATTCAATTATCTAAATAAATTGTCATTTAATCATCGGTACTCCAAAAATTACAAATAAAGTACCAAAATGATTGGAATGACAAACCCTATCCATTCTTGTCATGTTCATGCATATTTGAGCCACTTCTCTAATAACGTGATAATTTATAAAGAATTGGGGTCACTAAGATAAATATGGAGTTGTGTCCAAATATTTGCACTAATTATTTGGAGCTCCATTTAATTTGTTAATTAAATTATATAATGATATCCTTGCATCAATTTGACATGTCATCATGTGATTGAGCATTGCACCTTGTGTTCGTGTAATTTATGTGTGCTTTGTATTTCTTTGGGTATCGATAGATTCCGGAGTCGAGGGTCTCTCTACTTACCCCGACGAGCAGTACTTCACGCCCGGGCAGCAAGGCAAGAGATAACCTAACCTTCTTGGCATCTAGCATCCTATGTTTATAAACTTATTTTATCCACCATATTATTTGCATGCGATTCAAATGTTTCTTCCGGTCAAATTATTAGAATATCCTATGAATGCATGTTCTTCCCCAAGCCAATCACATGTATCCCTACCTATGAAACCTAGGGTTGAAGTGTTGGCCGAGTTAAAGATAGAATTGTGGTATTCATATGCTTAGCTATGCTTAGCCATGCTTAGATATGCTTTATGTCCGTTATTAATTCCATAATTATTGATGTTGATGGAATGATTCGGGCTTGGTGGATAATGGTGATGCTTAATTAAAATGCTAAGACGGCTTGGGTGAGTTGCCATCGGGGATGGTGTTTTGCCTCACTCTAGCCCCTAGGTGCGAGTTCTTTACCTCTTGAACCAAGACGAGCGTGCTGCCATTGGTGGGTGTATGGGCGCCTTACTGACCGAATAACGTGTGCGGGCGTATCCAAGGGTCCTCTAGTTCGGTTTTCCATTTGCGTGTGAGTGGAAAGATGATGTTGATGAGGATTTGTGTTTAGGACGTGGCGATGGGGCAGGGGCTGAGGCTGGGTAAACTTGCCCTGTGGCCACTGATGACTCTTGGATAGTATCACGCGAGGTAAAGGTTTAACCGCGCCTGCTTGCCGGCCTTCCCCAGAAGAGGGCCAACTAGGTGAGCCGGACGGTACCAATGGGTAAATTAGTACACCCCTGCAGGGTTAATCTTTTCGAAAAGCCGTGTCCACGGTTATGGACGACTTGGGATCGGATATAAGATCATAGATAACGTTAACCTAATTGATATGGCAGCTAAAGGTTGCATAATCAACTTGAGATAAAGTTTCATTTCCTCGAGGGAGAGTCGAGGGAGTGCCTTTGTGTGAGATGAGTGGTGATGGTTGCAAGTGGGTTCGCCGAGAACCGAAGATGGAAATGTTAATCTCTTACCCCTTTATAAAAATATTCTGAGTAGACGAATGCCATGTGTCATTTTATATTTCGGTTTATTAAAATTAGCTTTATGCAAAAGAAATACATAAACAGCTTTAGAGCCTCCGTCAGTCATTGGGCCTATATCGCCCTACTAAACTTGCGAGTACATCGTACTCAGTCTCTCTTTGCTGCCTCTATGATTTGTATTTCAGAGGAGGACGACACCGAGCAGCTAGGTGGGTTCTTCGTTGACGTCGACTACTAGTCTGGGGTTCCCAGGTGGCAGCTTGGGACCGTGGAACAAGCTGGCTTGGGTGATGTTTATTGTAGGCCTCTTAGGCCATATATTTGCTTCTTGTTGTTAGACAACACTACCCGCTTCCGCTTGTTGACTTGTTGGATCTGTGATCCTTTTGTTGTGAAATTTGTATTCTTCTCATTATATGAGTTGCTTTATGTTTGTGTCGTAGAGTCATGCTTTGTGCCAGTTCTGTTCCACAAGTCTCGATCTTTGTGTTATACATTGATGGTTGTGCCAACTACATAGCCTCTCTGTATAATTCCGGGGTCGGGGCGTTACAAGTTGGTATCAGAGCAGGACTGCCTGTAGGAAACCCTTTCTTTTGGTCGATGTCGAGTCTAGTGAAAATTATTGTTCAACCAAAAAAATGAGTTGTGAAAACCTTCTTAGGATTCTTTTTGCTTCTCATTCAACTCGCTCTACTCTGATTCTTACCTCTATTTGTTTTATGCTTGGTGTCGATGTTTAGGTTCTCGGGGTTTGGGTTCCTACCTTTAGTTACTAGTTATCCTTACTCCTCTGCCAAATCTAAAACATGAAGAAAGGAAGTATTGTGGTTCTTTGAGATATTCCTTTGCTTTAGCCCAAGATCTTGAACCGAAGGTCCCGGATTGTGCTAGGGCTCCGGTGTAATTATTCATGAGGGCTGTCACCCTTGTGAGTATTATGCTATTGTGGGTCCCAGTGCATGAAGCTGATCTTTAACCCAAGATCTTTTCCGTTGAACCCTGGTGCTAATGGTTAAACCCTACATCAGGTTGGCAGAAATTGAAGTTAGTCTTCAAGCTCGAGGTTGCAGCCGTAATTGTTTTCCTCGACAATGCTCTTCTTCGTCACTAGCTTTAGCTAGAATTTCTGTTAGGGAACCATCTAAAGCACGACGGGATTGCTCTTAGCGAGCCTTTCCATCAATAATTGTGATTCCTCCGGTAACACCCGTTCCTGAAACCCTTTCGGCACTAGTTGTCGGAAGAGTGCCACAAGGGTTTCTGCAATAGCTTGCAATTGTTGTTAGCCGTTTCTTAGTCTAAATCTGTCCTGTGTTATTGCATCTTAAACCTCTATAGCTGCAAGGGTCCACTGATCTATGTTATCTGTCAGAATTGGTTACTAACTTGTCATTGTTCCAATTCTTCAGAATGGCTCCTACCCGTCGTGGGGAACAGAGCAACCCTGATCCACCACCGCCACCCTCAATGGTGGAGGTTATGATGGCTATCGAACAAAACCGCCTGCGCAATGAGCTGTTGCTCGAGCAGCTGGTCCAGCAAGGGGCCAGGAGGAACACGGACTGCACCACCCTCAACCAGTTCTTGCGGTCCCAACCTCCCACTTTCTCCGAGGCTAAGGAGCCGCTTGATGCGGATGATTGGCTTCGGGCTATCGAGCGCAAGTTTGCCGCTCTTCACGTTCCTGCGGCAGAACACGTCAACTTCGCCACCTACCTTCTGGAAGGAGCCGCCGGTTCCTGGTGGGAGAGCCACGTGGCAATGGTTGCCGCGGGCCATGTTGTCACTTGGGAGGAATTCCGCGCCGCTTTCCGTGCGGCATACATCCCCAAGCCCATCCTCGAGCTCAAGAGGCGGGAGTTCCTGGACTTAACCCAGGGACGCATGGACGTCCAGTCCTATGGACGGGAGTTCAACCACCTCTCCCGTTACGCCCCACGGGACGTGACGAATGATGAGGACAAGCAATACCTCTTCCGCAAGGGGCTCGCACCTCGTCTCCGATACGAGCTCCTACCCTTCAAGTTCACCTCCTACCAAGAGCTCTACAACCAGGCTCTCACCATGGAGCAAGGCAGGAAGGAGCTGGAGGCTTCTAAGAGGCCAGCTCCAGCTGATCACCAGAGCTCCTCCTCCTCCGAGGGCAAGAAGTGCAAGGTCTTCGTGCCTTTCAGCGCCGTGCCAAAGGCGCCCTTCGCGCCGAAGCCCACCGGGTACTTGCCACCTCCGCCCCGCCTAGCTACTTCGACCTTGGGTGCGGATGGAAGTGGGTACCACCCTCAGCTGCCTCTACCACCGCAGAGGCCCACTTGTTTCAGCTGTGGCCAGACGGGGCACTTCTCCAGGGAGTGTCCCCAGAAGGCACCGGCTACCTCAGCACCTGCACCTGCTCCCTCTACACCAGCCGCCAAGGCCGTGCCCATCAGCCGTGGTCGCCTAAACCACGTCTCGGCTGAAGGAGTTGAACGGGACCCCCGTGTTCTCATGGGTATGCTTCGAATCAATGATTCTCCAGCTTCAGTCTTATTTGATTCTGGAGCATCGCATTCTTTCATATCCATATCGTTTGCATTCAACCATCAAGTACCGTTTGAGGATATGGACTCCCTGTTAGTGGTCAAGACCCCAGGCTCTAGTTGGCACACTCACTGGATGTCTCCGGAGGTTCAGATTTCTATAGCGACAATTCCTTTCCCGTTTTCGTTGATAGCACTAAAGTCAGTGGGGTTAGATGTCATTCTGGGCATGGATTGGCTAGTCACATATCAGGCCAAGCTAGATTGTGTGGCCAAGTCTATCACAGTAAACCACCCAACCTATGGACTAGTGCGTTACTGGTCCCCTACTTCCGTAACTCCGTCCACTGCCACTCCCCACTCTCCGAAGATCAGTCCTATTTTCCTGGAGGGTATCCCCCACCTGAGATACATGAGGTGGTTGTGGTGTGTGATTTCCCCGATATCTTTCCTGAAGAATTGCCTGGCATGCCCCCTGATCGAAGTGTGGAATTCGTCATTGAATTGGTTCCGGTAACCGCCCCAACTTCCAGAAGGCCTTACCGCATGCCAGCGGAAGAGCTAACTGAACTGAAGAAGCAACTTGATGAGCTGCTGGAAAAGGAATTCGCCCGTCCGAGTAGCTCACCTTGGGGCTGTCCGGTCATCTTTGTCAAAGAAAGGAATACCAATGATCCTCGACTGGTTGTTGATTACCGCCCTTTGACTGCGGTGACCATCAAGGACCAGTACCCTATTCCTCGAATAACTGACCTATTCAATCAGCTAGCCGGTGCAACGGTATTCTCTAAGATGGATCTGAGGTCAGGATACCATCAGATCAAAATTAGAAAGGAGGATATTCTGAAGACGGTTTTCACTACTCAATATGGCTTATATGAGTATACCCCGGCAGAAAAGTTACTATGACAAACACCATCCAAAGAGCTCACTATGAAATTGGTGACAAGGCCTATCTTCGAGTCTCTCCTCTCCGCGGTGTTCGTCGCCTCGGGATCAAGGGCAAATTAGCTCCCCGTTGTGTTGGCCCTTTCACCGTCCTAGCTAAGCGAGGAGATCTCTCCTATCAACTTAAGTTGCCTGCCAAGTTCCCGGATGTTCATAAGGTGTTCCATGTTTCCCTCTTCCCTCTTCCTACCCTAGGAATCTCGGGGCGAGATTCTTGTAAGAGGGGTAGAATTGTAACAGCCCCAACTTGGTTATGAAAAATACGAAGAATTTTTCCACTTTTTGTTTCCATGTTTGCATCATAGCATCCATATGCTTTTGTCCTTCCTAACAATGCCATTGTTTTGGAAACACATTGAAATGGGAGGCCAACCTTTTCCAAAACCTCCAACCAAATGCAATGCCCAACTTGGCAACCAACTAAATGAACTTCCAAATTGTTTAGGAAGTTCCCACTTTGTTTGTATAACAATTTTCTCACTCTTCAAATTGTGTAAAATGAGAAATGACATGAGAGAGGAAAATTGGCTGAATTCAATTCCTATTTTGGGAACCAAGTTAGAACTCCCAGAAATTCAAACTAACATCATGGAGAGTTTCATTTCCACCCTAGGAGTCACAATGAATAAATTCACTATTTTTGGAAATGGTTAAGTGCTCCAATTAAATGCTTTTTGCAATTTATCAAAAATGACCAAATCTAAACCCTATGAACAAATGTTGCCCAAAACATTTTATTTTGGACCACCAATTTTTGTGGAGGTTCTAAAGGTTAATTATAGCTTATATAAATTTTTATGGAATTTATAAAAAATGTTTAGTGCCATATTTAAATTCCTGAAGTCTGCTGAACTTAAAAGGGAAAAACAGAAAAATGCAAATTTGTAAAATTCCTGACGGTGGGCCCCCCACTGTCATCCTCCCTCTCTCTTCCCTCTGGCCACTGTGCGCCATGGCGCACTGGAGCCATACCGTGGCCCTGCCGGCCATGCCGCCGTGCCTCCCCGCTCCACCTGCTCCTCCCCTGGAGGTCAAGATGGCGCCCACGACGCCTGGACGCACCTGCTCCTTTTCCCCTTCCCCCTGCTTCCATTCCTCTCTCCACCCTGGCTCGCAACGCCGCCAAGCTCGGGCTCGCCTCCGCCGCCGAAGTGCCGTTGCCTAGGACCGCCCCACACGAATCGAAGGCTGCAGCGAGGTCCGCCACTTCCTTCTCCTTCTCCCGACGCTAGGAATCGGGCCGGGATCGTCTGCCTCGACGTCGGCATCTTCGACACCTTCCGTTCCCTGCCGCCACTCACCGAGCCGAACCCGGCGATTTATTTCACCCCCGCCGCCGACGAGCGCCCACGAGCAACAGGGTGAGCTCCTCGTCCGGTTTAGCTCCTCACCGTGCCCCCTTCCCCCTATTTCCCTCTCCCACCGCCGTTCCTTGGTCGCCGTCCTTGCCGTTGGCCGCCGCACGCATGCCCGGCCTGGGCGTCGGCCAGAACCGGCCAGCAGGCCGGTTGCTTCCGAGGAGTGCCCGGCCCTCACCCCGGCCTGGGCCGGCCACGAGGCCGGCCTGTTCGGGCAGTGGCCCGGCCTAATGCCCGGTTTGGGCCGGCTTTGAGGCCGGTTCCCTCGGCCAATAGCCCGGCCTACAAACCGGCCTGGGCCGATTTACAGGACGGCCCGCAACAGTAAAATCTGCAATTTTGGAAAATAAATGGTAATTTAGATAATTCATATCTTTTCGAAAAATGCTTCAAATTGGACAAACCAAATGTCAAATTGTTCAGAAAAACATCATCTATCATTTGGCAACTTCTCCTTAATCCTTTGAGCAACTTATTTTGCCTTTATTTAAAGATTCCTAAAATGGGTTAAATAATTCCAAATTAGGAAAAATTCATAACTTATTAAATAATTGTCCAAAAATTATGAATTAAATATCAAAGTGATCAACTTGTCAAATTCTACTCAACCATGCTGTTATCATGTCATGATCACAAAACTTTTATTTGATGTTATTCATAATTTGATTAAAGGAATTAAATTCAATTATCTAAATAAATTGTCATTTAATCATCGGTACTCCAAAAATTACAAATAAATTACCGAAATGATCGGAAGAACGAAACTTATCTATTCATGTCATGTTCATGCATATTTGAGCCACTTCTCTAATAACGTGATAATTTATAAAGAATTGGGGTCACTAAGATAAATATGGAGTTGTGTCCAAATATTTGCACTAATTATTTGGAGCTCCATTTAATTTGTTAATTAAATTATATAATGATATCCTTGCATCAATTTGACATGTCATCATGTGATTGAGCATTGCACCTTGTGTTCGTGTAATTTATGTGTGCTTTGTATTTTCTTTGGGTATCGATAGATTCCGGAGTCGAGGGTCTCGCTACTTACCCCGACGAGCAGTACTTCACGCCCGGGCAGCAAGGCAAGAGATAACCTAACCTTCTTGGCATGTAGCATCCTATGTTTATAAACTTATTTTATCCACCATATTATTTGCATGCGATTCAAATGTTTCTTCCGGTCAAATTATTAGAATATCCTATGAATGCATGTTCTTCCCCAAGCCAATCACATGTATCCCTACCTATGAAACCTAGGGTTGAAGTGATGGCCGAGTTAAAGATAGAATTGTGGTATTCATATGCTTAGCTATGCTTAGCCATGCTTAGATATGCTTTATGTCCGTTATTAATTCCATAATTATTGATGTTGATGGAATGATTCGGGCTTGGTGGATAATGGAGATGCTTAATTAAAATGCTAAGACGGCTTGGGTGAGTTGCCATTAGGGATGGTGTTTTGCCTCACTCTAGCCCCTAGGTGCGAGTTCTTTACCTCTTGAACCAAGACGAGCGTGCTGCCATTGGTGGGTGTATGGGCGCCTTACTGACTGAATAACTTGTGCGGGCGTATCCAAGGGTCCTCTAGTTCGGTTTTCCATTTGCGTGTGAGTGGAAAGATGATGTTGATGAGGATTTGTGTTTAGGACGTGGCGATGGGGCAGGGGCTGAGGCTGGGTAAACTTGCCCTGTGGCCACTGATGACTCTTGGATAGTATCACGCGAGGTAAAGGTTTAACCGCGCCTGCTTGCCGGCCTTCCCCGGAAGAGGGCCAACTAGGTGAGCCGGACGGTACCAATGGGTAAATTAGTACACCCCTGCAGGGTTAATCTTTTCGAAAAGCCGTGTCCGCGGTTATGGACGACTTGGTATCGGATATAAGATCATAGAGAACGTTAACCTAATTGATATGGCAGCTAAAGGTTGCATAATCAACTTGAGATAAAGGTTCATTTCCTCGAGGGGGAGTCGAGGGAGTGCCTTTGTGTGAGATGAGTGGTGATGGTTGCAAGTGGGTTCGCCGAGAACCGAAGATGGAAATGTTACTCTCTTACCCCTTTATAAAAATATTCTGAGTAGACGAATGCCATGTGTCATTTTATATTTCGGTTTATTAAATTAGCTTTATGCAAAAGAAATACATAAACAGCTTTAGAGCCTCCGTCAGTCATTGGGCCTATATCGCCCTACTAAACTTGCGAGTACATCGTACTCAGTCTCTCTTTGCTGCCTCTATGATTTTGTATTTCAGAGGAGGACGACACCGAGCAGCTAGGTGGGTTCTTCGTTGACGTCGACTACTAGTCTGGGTTTCCCAGGTGGCAGCTTGGGACCTTGGAACAAGCTGGCTTGGGTGATGTTTATTGTAGGCCTCTTAGGCCATATATTTGCTTCTTGTTGTTAGACAACACTACCCGCTTCCGCTTGTTGACTTGTTGGATCTGTGATCCTTTTGTTGTGAAATTTGTATTCTTCTCATTATATGAGTTGCTTTATGTTTGTGTCGTAAAGTCATGCTTTGTGCCAGTTCTGTTCCACAAGTCTCGATCTTTGTGTTATACATTGATGGTTGTGCCAACTACATAGCCTCTCTGTATAATTCCGGGGTCGGGGCGTTACAACTTCGAAAACCAGTTGTGCTCTCCATATATAGTAATCCCCCACAACGCATGCTTTCATCCATCTCTCCTCCCCGCGCAAATACACCATCTCATATCATGTTTTTTGGTTGCTTTTGTTCTCTCTACTGATAGGCATAGGAGGTGTTGGAAAGTCCCTAGGAAATTAGAACAAGATGGGTCATACAAGGATCTTCTCAGACGGTTTGGAAAAATAGTCGTGCATTACGATGATCAATCAGTGACGGCTCACATGTGCTAGCCTTGTAGTGATAAAGAATTTGAAGAAGCGAAGTACCGTGAGAGGTGGCTAGTCATTGGGCAAATTCAGAAGATAAACCTTGTGCGATGTGTGTTGCATCTATAGGAGAAGTTTCATTACAAGGTTGACTGTCCTGGTTAGAACAATCCATCACTACCGGAAAATCATATTTTGCCGTGAGGCAAAAATACACGGCAGAGGCCTCCCGGAACACGGCAAAGGATGTGCCGTGAGGACTCTCACGGCAAAGGTCACACGGCAATGTTTCCGTCGGCAAAGAACATTTGCCGTGTACTTTCCGGAAAAATACTCGGCAAAGTGTTTGCCGTGTGTCTGCCTATGGTCACGGCACAAAATATGTGTCAGTGCGTGTCAGAACTTGGTCAACGAGGGACCATTTCTTTGCCGTGAGCCTCCCTCTGCCCGCACGGCACCTTTTTCTGCTTTGCCGTGTGTCCCTCTGAAGAACTCACGGCACAGATTTCTCCTTTGCCGTGTGCCGCGTCAAAATACACACGGCAAAGAACCTGTGTCGATATCCCAGCCTCAGCCCTTTGCCGTGTACCGCGATTAAAAGCGCACGGCAAAGTGACCATATGGTCATCAGCACCGTGCCAGGAGCACAGGCTGCCGCCACGTGTGGGCTTTGCCGTGTGCTGGTACACGGCACAGGCCTTTGCCGTGTGCTGGTACACGGCAAAGTGACCATAATGTCACATTTTATTCTGTTTTTTCTAGAATTCCTGCATTTTACAAATAATTGACAGAATAATTCACAGATCACAATTTTCACACAATCACATATATAAACACAATCCATAACTTATATAAACACAATCAAACTCCTCCATAAGATTAATTTCAAACTCCACATAGCATATAGTATAGAAATAATCTCATACATCACATAGACATCATTATCCATAGTTCAAGTCAAACACGACATGAACTCCACTCCACGACGATGAACGGTGACTTGAAACACCACATGGACTCTTCGACGATGGACGGAAGGCGAAGATGGACGTCTTTGTTGATCGTCCTACAAGTTATACAAAAATCATGAGTGGTAATGTCATGGGCATAATTAAACTAACTAAGTTAAAGTGACAAGTTTGACAACTAAAAGAACTAAGTTTCAACGTCACGGGCATAATAAAACTAATTAAGTAGAAATGACAAGTATAACAACTAAAATACCTAAGTAGAAATGGCAACTAGAATAGTTGAAGTAACTAAGTGGAAATGGCAAGTTTGGTTGGCTATGTCGATCTAAGTGAGACATGAAGTAAGTTTTTGAATGAGTGGCAGCAAGTTCAAATGGTAACTAACCTGATCCTTCTGCGACGGAGTAGGTCCTCAACATCATTGCAGCTGAGAAGGTTCCATTGATCCTACACGTTTGCAAGAAAATGATAAGTTCGACAACTAGGTGGAAATGGCATTGGTATGAAAAGAAAGCGGACTAAAACTTCGGAGAAAGAGTCATGCGAGCATACCCATGGAAGCCTCCGGACAACGGAAGGGTTTGTGAAGAGGGGCTGCTGCTCCGGATCGTCCTGACCACCAGGCGGCGGCTGCGGCGCCATCGAGTGAGATCCACCCGCCGATCCTGGAACCATCTACAACATGGAAAAACGCTCGCATTACAAAGATAACTAAGTTAGAACAGTAAGATGGATAGAATGACAAGTTTGACGACATACCCATGGGAACGTCGGTGGAGCAAAAGCAAGAGTCCCGTCCGCAGGAGCCAAGCGCTGCATGTTGGCCGTCATCCACTCCATCATCTGCCTGGACGCCTCCTGCTGCTGCCGGATCTGCTCCTGCTGCTGTCGGATCTGCTCCTGCTGCTGCTCAAAGAGCACCTGCTGCTGACTAACCTGCTCCCGGAGCTGGTCGACAACCAGACCCGAAACTCGTGGGCGGGTCTCCACAGCAGGCGCACCAGGCGCCCTCCCACGGCGGACCTGGCGTAGGGACGGGACGGTGCGAGGGTCAACGTAGCCGTCACCTATCCACAACCGGCCATTCCCCTTGCCTCCCCCCGCAAGCACGATAGCCTCGACGTCAAGTGGACTGGTGAGAGGGTCAGCATCCTCACCGTTGCGCTCCTTAAACTTCGCCGTGTACCCCGTGCTCCGGAGCTCGGCGCCAGGGTTGATCCACAACGACCCCGTGTCAGGATCCGGCTCATCCAGCTTCCGGAACTTTGACCAAACGGCGAAGGGCGAGGGCTCTACGCCGGTCTTCGCTTTCTGCAAAGAGAGCACGAACATAGGTGAAAAGCAGGAAATATTGCAAAAGAGAGCACGAACTTAGGTGGACTAAATAATGGATTTGCTCACCTCATTTTGCACGCATTGGTAGAGGTTGCGGCTGCCTTGGCGATGTGTTCCACCCTTGTTGTACGCCCGCTTTGCCTTCCCCTCCTCGTGGAGTTTGAGGTACTCCTTGCTAGTCCACCACGCTACCATCGCGAGGTGGCACTCAGAATTGTTACCAACGTAGGGAGGAGGCACCTACATACACATAACACACATATTAACGATATTACATGGCGGTCAACAAAATCGATAATATAGAAATGCGGCTACCTGCAGGTACTGCCATGGCTGCATCAAGATGTCCCGGGCACGCTTCTTGTCCAGCTTGATCTTCCTCTCGGCGTACCAACTGCGGACACTGTTCACCCGAGCCTCGTAGTGCATGTCCCTCACCATCTTGGAGGCCATCTCCACAAGGACCGCCGTGCACTGGGCCTCGTGCTCCGGCCGGTAGGAGAAGTAGTTCTGCAAGCATGCACATAGGTAGAATAGGGTTAAAGCCACTAGTGAAATCTAGGATTTATAGAAGTCAAGCAAACTTACCCAGAAGTAGCGGAGTGTCTTCTCCGCCATGTTCGCCTCCTCGTCCTCGGGATCCTCCGCGTAGGTGTAATGCTTGAACGTCCAAGCTACACTCGCGGTACCATCTGGGAGGGTGACAATCCCAGGGAAGAACTTGCGCACAAGACATCCAAGGATGCTCGAGTAGGTACGTTGTCCCTTGGCCTTAGCAGGCACGTACTCAAACGATCTACACAATGAAAAAATCAAAATTAGTATGGTTAGCGGGTCAAAACACAAGTGAGCGGGTCAAAACGATCTACACAATAACTAAATGCAAAGAAATAAAATAAACTAAATGCAATTGAAATAAACTAGCTACGGGTGGTCTTACCTAGGGTAGTGCAGCGGATGTGTGCGGAAGGAGGCGGGGATCGTCGAGCTCGATCTTGAGGGGCCAGAGGAGGGGCCGGAGGAGTAGGGCAGGAGGAGGAGGAAGGGCCAGAGGAGGACGGGCGGCTGGGGGCCGGGGCGGAGGCGACGAGCGCGGCAGGGGAGGAGGCCGGGGAGCGCTGCCTCGGGCGCAGGTGCGGCAGGGGAGGCCGACGAGCGCCGCCGCAGGTAGGTCGATGCCGGGGAATGGGGGAGGCGGCACTGCGGCGGCGGGCGCGGGGGGAGGCGGCGCTCGACGGCGGGCGGTGGACTAGGGGAGGCGGGCGTGGGGGGACGCGGCGCTCCGGCGGCGGGCGGAGGACTGCGGAGGCGGGCGCGGGGGGGGGGGGGGGATGTGGCGGTGCGGCGGCGGGCCGGCGGCGTGTGGCGGGTCGGGGTCGGGTGCGTGTGCGGGTCGGCCGGGGTCGGGTGTGTGTGTAGGTGTGTGTGGTGTGTGGGTACGCTGGTATCAATGGATAAGTCTTTGCCGTGTGTTCTAAATCGTGGCACACGGCAAAGAGACCTCTTTGCCGTGTATTCGCAGAGGGATGCGCACGGCAAAGATCTTTGCCGTGTGCTTCTTGTTTTATTTTTTTTCCTACTCATTTTTTCTTTTAATCGTTTTTCTTCTTTACTATTTTTGTGGACTGTTTATTAATATAAGTTAATACTTAAGCTTATCTATATAAATACTTAGAGGTTGTGGGAACCAAGATACAGCTCCGAGGTGCGACCCGCTTCACCGACCCCACTTACTTCGTAGTAAGTTCCGACATTTAGAGGTGGAAACTCCCGTTTCGGGTGACGTGCATGGAATCATGCGACGGACCACATGGAATGTTGGTTCCCCTTGGTTCTATGTACCAAACTAACACAACCAAGCAAAAAAGTTCATGCGTATACCCCCTCTCGGCGCCGGTCAAAGGAGTAGATCGAAAGGTTGGACTTTTTTCCAGCGGGTGTAGGGTTTCGCCGTAGCGGGGTCCGGAGCATCGGAATCCCACCAAAGCTTGCATTGGTCCCTAATATATGTATAAGAGTGTGTTGGGAGGTTGCGGGAACCAAGATACGGCTCCGAGGTGCGACCCGCTTCACGAACCCCCTTACTCCGTAGTAAGTTCCGACACTTAGAGGTGGAAACTCCCGTTTCGGGTGCCGGGCATGGAATCATGCGACGGAACACATCGAATGTTGGTTCCCATTGGTCCTATGTACCAACCTAACACAACCAAGCAAAAAAGTTCATGCGTCTACCCCCTCTCGGCGCCGGTCAAAGGGGTAGATCGACAGGTCGGACTTTTTTCCAGCGGGTGTAGGGTTTCGCCGTACCGGGGGTCCGGAGCGCCGGAATCCCACCAAAGCTTGCATTGGTACCTAATATATGTATAAGAGTGTGTTGGTAGGTTGCGGGAACCAAGATACGGCTCCGAGGTGCGACCCGCATCACGAACCCTACCTACTCCGTACTAAGTTCCGACACTTAAGGTGGAAACTCCCGTTTCGGGTGCCGGGGACGGAATCATGCGACGGAACACATCGAATGTTGGTTCCCATTGGTCCTATGTACCAACCTAACACAAAGAAGCAAAAAAGTTCATGCGTCTACCCCCTCTCGGCGCCGGTCAAAGGGGTAGATCGACAGGCTGGACTTTTTTCCAGCGGGTGTAGGGTTTCGCCGTAGCGGGGGTCCGGAGCTGTCGGAATCCCAACAAAGCTTGCATTGGTACCTAATATATGTATAAGAGTGTGTTGGTAGGTTGCGGGAACCAAGATACGGCTCCGAGGTGCGACCCGCATCACGAACCCTACCTACTCCGTACTAAGTTCCGACACTTAAGGTGGAAACTCCCGTTTCGGGTGCCGGGGACGGAATCATGCGACGGAACACATCGAATGTTGGTTCCCATTGGTCCTATGTACCAACCTAACACAACCAAGCAAAAAGTTCATGCGTCTACCCCCTCTCGGCGCCGGTCAAAGGGGTAGATCGACAGGCTGGACTTTTTTCCAGCGGGTGTAGGGTTTCGCCGTAGCGGGGGTCCGGAGCGTCGGAATCCCAACAAAGCTTGCATTGGTACCTAATATATGTATAAGAGTGTGTTGGTAGGTTGCGGGAACCAAGATACGGCTCCGAGGTGCGACCCGCATCATGAACCCTACCTACTCCGTTCTAAGTTCCGACACTTAAGGTGGAAACTCCCGTTTCGGGTGCCGGGGACGGAATCATGCGACGGAACACATCGAATGTTGGTTCCCATTGGTCCTATGTACCAACCTAACACAACCAAGCAAAAAAGTTCATGCGTCTACCCCCTCTCGGCGCCGGTCAAAGGGGTAGATCGACAGGCTGGACTTTTTTCCAGCGGGTCTAGGGTTTCGCCGTAGCGGGGGTCCGGAGCGTCGGAATCCCAACAAAGCTTGCATTGGTACCTAATATATGTATAAGAGTGTGTTGGTAGGTTGCGGGAACCAAGATACGGCTCCGAGGTGCGACCCGCATCACGAACCCTACCTACTCCGTACTAAGTTCCGACACTTAAGGTGGAAACTCCCGTTTCGGGTGCCGGGCACGGAATCATGCGACGGAACACATGGAATGTTGGTTCCCATTGGTCCTATGTACCAACCTAACACAAAGAAGCAAAAAAGTTCATGCGTCTACCCCCTCTCGGCGCCGGTCAAAGGGGTAGATCGACAGGCTGGACTTTTTTCCAGCGGGTGTAGGGTTTCGCCGTAGCGGGGGTCCGGAGCGTCGGAATCCCAACAAAGCTTGCATTGGTACCTAATATATGTATAAGAGTGTGTTGGTAGGTTGCGGGAACCAAGATACGGCTCCGAGGTGCGACCCGCATCACGAACCCTACCTACTCCGTACTAAGTTCCGACACTTAAGGTGGAAACTCCCGTTTCGGGTGCCGGGCACGGAATCATGCGACGGAACACATCGGAATGTTGGTTCCCATTGGTCCTATGTACCAACCTAACACAAAGAAGCAAAAAAGTTCATGCGTCTACCCCCTCTCGGCGCCGGTCAAAGGGGTAGATCGACAGGCTGGACTTTTTTCCAGCGGGTCTAGGGTTTCGCCGTAGCGGGGGTCCGGAGCGTCGGAATCCCAACAAAGCTTGCATTGGTACCTAATATATGTATAAGAGTGTGCTGGTAGGTTGCGGGAACCAAGATACGGCTCCGAGGTGCGACCCGCATCACGAACCCTACCTACTCCGTACTAAGTTCCGACACTTAAGGTGGAAACTCCCGTTTCGGGTGCCGGGGACGGAATCATGCGACGGAACACATCGAATGTTGGTTCCCATTGGTCCTATGTACCAACCTAACACAACCAAGCAAAAAAGTTCATGCGTCTACTCCCCTCTCGGCGCCGGTCAAAGGGGTAGATCGACAGGCTGGACTTTTTTCCAGCGGGTCTAGGGTTTCGCCGTAGCGGGGGTCCGGAGCGTCGGAATCCCAACAAAGCTTGCATTGGTACCTAATATATGTATAAGAGTGTGTTGGTAGGTTGCGGGAACCAAGATACGGCTCCGAGGTGCGACCCGCATCACGAACCCTACCTACTCCGTACTAAGTTCCGACACTTAAGGTGGAAACTCCCGTTTCGGGTGCCGGGCACGGAATCATGCGACGGAACACATGGAATGTTGGTTCCCATTGGTCCTATGTACCAACCTAACACAAAGAAGCAAAAAAGTTCATGCGTCTACCCCCTCTCGGCGCCGGTCAAAGGGGTAGATCGACAGGCTGGACTTTTTTCCAGCGGGTGTAGGGTTTCGCCGTAGCGGGGGTCCGGAGCGTCGGAATCCCAACAAAGCTTGCATTGGTACCTAATATATGTATAAGAGTGTGTTGGTAGGTTGCGGGAACCAAGATACGGCTCCGAGGTGCGACCCGCATCACGAACCCTACCTACTCCGTACTAAGTTCCGACACTTAAGGTGGAAACTCCCGTTTCGGGTGCCGGGGACGGAATCATGCGACGGAACACATCGAATGTTGGTTCCCATTGGTCCTATGTACCAACCTAACACAAAGAAGCAAAAAAGTTCATGCGTCTACCCCCTCTCGGCGCCGGTCAAAGGGGTAGATCGACAGGCTGGACTTTTTTCCAGCGGGTCTAGGGTTTCGCCGTAGCGGGGGTCCGGAGCGTCGGAATCCCAACAAAGCTTGCATTGGTACCTAATATATGTATAAGAGTGTGTTGGTAGGTTGCGGGAACCAAGATACGGCTCCGAGGTGCGACCCGCATCACGAACCCTACCTACTCCGTACTAAGTTCCGACACTTAAGGTGGAAACTCCCGTTTCGGGTGCCGGGGACGGAATCATGCGACGGAACACATCGAATGTTGGTTCCCATTGGTCCTATGTACCAACCTAACACAACCAAGCAAAAAAGTTCATGCGTCTACCCCCTCTCGGCGCCGGTCAAAGGGGTAGATCGACAGGCTGGACTTTTTTCCAGCGGGTCTAGGGTTTCGCCGTAGCGGGGGTCCGGAGCGTCGGAATCCCAACAAAGCTTGCATTGGTACCTAATATATGTATAAGAGTGTGTTGGTAGGTTGCGGGAACCAAGATACGGCTCCGAGGTGCGACCCGCATCACGAACCCTACCTACTCCGTACTAAGTTCCGACACTTAAGGTGGAAACTCCCGTTTCGGGTGCCGGGCACGGAATCATGTGACGGAACACATGGAATGTTGGTTCCCATTGGTCCTATGTACCAACCTAACACAAAGAAGCAAAAAAGTTCATGCGTCTACCCCCTCTCGGCGCCGGTCAAAGGGGTAGATCGACAGGCTGGACTTTTTTCCAGCGGGTCTAGGGTTTCGCCGTAGCGGGGGTCCGGAGCGTCGGAATCCCAACAAAGCTTGCATTGGTACCTAATATATGTATAAGAGTGTGTTGGTAGGTTGCGGGAACCAAGATACGGCTCCGAGGTGCGACCCGCATCACGAACCCTACCTACTCCGTACTAAGTTCCGACACTTAAGGTGGAAACTCCCGTTTCGGGTGCCGGGCACGGAATCATGTGACGGAACACATGGAATGTTGGTTCCCATTGGTCCTATGTACCAACCTAACACAACCAAGCAAAAAAGTTCATGCGTCTACCCCCTCTCGGCGCCGGTCAAAGGGGTAGATCGACAGGCTGGACTTTTTTCCAGCGGGTCTAGGGTTTCGCCGTAGCGGGGGTCCGGAGCATCGGAATCCCAACAAAGCTTGCATTGGACTTATTTCATGTGTGTGTTCTCATCTATGCTGAGTACCTATGTTGAGTGCTTTGCCCTAATGCGTCTACCCCTCTCGGCGCCGGTTCCACTATCAAGGTTGCGACGACGCATGCGGCCCGCACTACCACCGGAGGGTTATATAAATAATCAAAAACATAATTGATTCAAGTAAATCAGTGTATTATAAGCATTAACAAGAAATGAAACAAAACAAGTCTACGGAAACAACGATGAAAATGGAAGAGGGGGAAAATTAATTGTTTGCCGTGTGCTGTGGACAAGTGCACACGGCAAAGATTATCTTTGCCGTGAGCCGAGGGACAGAACACACGGCATAGATTTTATTTGCCGTGCGCCTCGTTCTGCCCTCACGGCAAAGAGGTTCCCGCGATTTTTTTAGGACGCGGGAACGATGCGCGCGACGGGAAATGTTTTCCCGCGAAATGTTGAGGACCGGTGGCAAATTTTGGTCAAATTTTTTGCCGTGACAAATGGTAAGACACACGGTAAAGAATCTTTGCCGAGAGGGCTGACTTTGCCGTGTGCATTATTCACGTTTTGCCGTGTGGTTTTCTTTGCCGTGTGTTGTAGTTTTTGTTTGCCGTGATTTATTTCTTTGCCGTGAGTCCTTGTATCCTCGCACGGCATATATTTCTTTGCCGTGTTCCGCAGTCCGGACTGCTCACGGCAAAGATTGGTTCACACGGCAAATCTCGATTTTCCGGTAGTGAAAGGTTGGTGTAACCAAGATTGAAATCCTGATATCATGTTTAAAAGGCTGTGTGCATCCATACTTAGTTTAGAAGTATGGGGACGTGAAATTATCTCTCAAAATTCTAAGATCTAGCCAGTAAAAATTGACCAGCTCCCAAAAAAGTGGCTATGACCTCGTGTTGTCTCTCCGAGGGACACTACCGGCAGCCTCCGTTTCGGATCCCACTCGGTATATTTCTTCAGCTACTCCTCCTCGCCGTTGTCAGAAGATGACGATGGTCAAAACACGTGTGGTTGATGTTGGTGGTGGGGATTGTAATGGTTCCATCATGAGGCATCGTAGCAATGGAAGTAGATGGTGGTGTCGCACGGTGCGAAGGCGGCGTGTAGAGGCGGCTAGTGGGCCAATTTTTTAGCAAGATGTCGCCTTGATCAACAGGGTATTGTTGAGACCGGCAAGAGGATGATACTAGTTAGTTCGTTGGAACTCTCCAAGGAATGTCATTTTTTAGTCGCGCCATGGACATGATGGAGCCTTGTTGTTCCGACCCATGATGGCAGGTCCACCCAGATCGTGGCCTAGGGCAACATTGCTGCGGTGCTAGTGGAGGCACGACCTAGAGTCGAGGACGCCAAGGTCTTCGCCTTTGCGACCTAGATCCGTTGCTACTCACTGCTTGGGAGGACGATACGGTGTTGTGCAAGGGTCCCTCTTGTGGCGTTTTGGCAACATACTATGTTGATGGTCCAATGCTCCACATCGCGTGTATAAGATTTAGTTGGCATGCTTACCAATAGTGTGCCAATGTCCACGTGAGGTGAGGCATTGTCTCTCGATGACTATGAAACAAATGAGAGTTCAACAAGTGGAGGTAACAACACAGTGGCAGCTTTGTGTTGCTTCCTGGGTACCCAGTATCTTTCTCCGGAGTGAAAATCCCTAGGTGTGACCATAGGTGGTTGTACCCAACAATGGATTGGTTCACACATCGTTCTCTTCTTTAAATTGTTGCTTGTAGTTTTCATCAGACTTAAACACAAGATTCCGCGTTCAGTGGATGGATCAAGCAATGGTGAGGTGGCTCTTCGTTCCCATTATAGAGGCATTTCTATCGAACATTATCTCTCACATTTCATTTGTTGTTAAGGGCGGTTGAAATATTGAGATATCTCCTAGAAATGGGTTAATATGCGTTTTTAAAAACTATTACGAATTTAGCTTGAAAGAATGCAGAAATAATCTATGTGAATAATTTCAAGCACTAAACCTAAAAACGCTATGCTCAACTAAGTGCACCAACACAGCCAAACAAGATCAAAGATATCTCACAAGTGATAAACAAGACATATATTACTCAAAAATTAAAGCAATCACAAGAAATAAGCTTGAGTATAGAGATGATCGAGGCACAATGAGACAGAGATCTATCCTAATGTTCAGTTCCTTGAAAGGAACCTACTAACAATTGGATACGTGTGGGTTACCACAAATGAGCTCGAACGCTACAAGACCTCACCTGCTTCTCTGAACCCTTCCACGAAATTAAACTATTTTCCTTAAGGTGGTTAGCATTTCAACCACAGAGAAGACAAGCTCCACAACCACCTCACAAGCTCCACGAAAGAGAAACCCAGGCCTCTTCACAATCTAATCTCGAAGAGGTCATCACGGCACCAACCACCAAGCTGTCTAGGATGGACACCCACCGAGAGTAGCAAGCTAACGGTCTGTCATTCAAACAAATCAATATGGAGAGGTCAAATCAAAGAATGCTAATCAAGAATACCAATAATTATTTTGCTCTTAGATTACACCAAATCTATAAATGTTTGGGAGGATTAATAGAGGGAGAAAATTAAGAAGGTCAAACAATGACACTAGATCTAGATACAAAAGCTTACCTATACATAGAAGAGAGATTTGGAGTATGTGGAAATGTAGACGTAGGTCACCCCTTTTTCCCTTAAATAGACGCTAGAATCACTTGAGGGGATATAGAGGGATCAAGCTTTTGAACAAACGTTGGAAAAAATGGCTCAAATACTTGAGTCTCTTTGGTGGAAGAAGATATCTTTTATAGGGAAAAAGGAAATCTTCTCGCCGGATCCCGTTCGGAGCGGACATAATTTAGGTGGTTCGGAATATTTAGGACCAAATCCGAACCAGGCCAAAAGATTTGGTCTGGTCCAGAATCCTTTAAATTTCTTACCGTAAAATTCTGAAAGGCTCATAATTTCATCTAGAATTCGGCACTCAATGTGGAATGCCAAAACAACACAAACACAAGCGAAAAACACGATATATTTGCATACAAATTCCATTTTATGAACATGGGATAATTTTGAAGCTAACAACAACATCTAGATCGGCACATAGAAAACATTCACGTACCAACAAAAAGGGTAAATTACAAGTAGAAAAGTTTGACCTTTCTATAAAAAAATACCAATAAAACCTTCAACACAAAAACACGAGAAGTTTTTCCTATGAAATACTTGTTTTGTCAACTTGAGGTTGTCATGAAAATAACAACAATAATAGAAAAGCCAAATATCAACCAAGAATGATGATGCCAAGAATGCAAATGTTTGAAATCTCTATGAACGATGCGATCAAGCTACTTAGCACCTAATAGTAAGGCTATCGAATGTATAACCCGGTCTCCAAAGACCATCCTGACATCGGTAAAATGGAAAATCTATCAAATTCATACTTTGCCTCACACATTCCATTTAAGCAAGATGATGAATATGATGCCCGTCTCAAGTTAAAACATCTTTTTGACTGCGCTAGCTCAAGACTCTCGAATTGCTCGTGCATAATAACTGTGGGTAAGCCTCACTTAGGAATATATTGACATCTACATTACCCATCAAGTGCATGGAAAACTTCATGCATCTGATCTCATGAGATGCTCATCTTGAACTTTGACTTCTCATCCTTGATGATGATCACCACTTGATGTCCTCTTGTGGCCTATATGAATTCTTTCTTTCGATTTAAGTCCATGTAAATATACATAACCCCATTTATAAAAACAAAACACATAGATTATGAGTTAGTACATAAATACAACTAAAAATTATTTACCATACCACGAGATCCATTGATCCCACTTGGTGAATAGTCATCGATATTATCTCCATTCCGGATGCTCTACCTGACTTCATCATCCATCTATCTAGACGTCCATGGTGAAGAACTAGATTGCCTCCCCATTCCCATGCTATCTCTTGAATTCTCCGATGTGTCCTATTGTGATGTACGAATTTCTCTTTGACGAATATTTGCTTCTTCAAAAAATCCCTGAAAGGGTAACATCTATTCCATTATGTCCTTGCCATGTAGTTATTTTCTAGAGTAACTACCTGTCCAAAGTAACATGTCCATTATGGAAGCCTGAACTCAAAACGTAAGTAGTGAAACTGACTAGTACGCTATTCAAACAGTTCAATCCCCTTTGGTGATCCATGTGGAAGCAATAAATAGAGGTTTGAGTGGACACACTCTAATATCATAGTAAAAAGATGATTGTTAGTGTTTTAAAATCTTGGAAAAAACGTAAAAAGCTCTTGAGTTGACATTTACCTACACATGTTCTAAAATAATATCATCATTTAGTATGTTTTCATAAATGAATTGTGGTTGCTAGAGTTTAAGTTTTAAAACATAAGCTCAATTTTGTATGCTTAAGTTATAGAGCTAGATCCTGGTGTGGTGTAAGTTTAGCATGCATTGCAAGATTCCCCTCCCACTATCGTGAACTGTTTCATTGTTGCGATTTTGAGCCTTTAAATGAACATGGTTGTTTTTTTTAGCACTATATAAGTGCCACCGTGCAATATCTTTTTACCATGGTTTTACCTAGGTTATCTTTCATCGCTTTCTTAGTTTAGGAAAAGATAGACGGATGGGAATAGTATTATTTTGCACTTTTAAAATTGTGTTTGTCTATGTACTATCTTGAATTGTTTAATCTACACCATTCGTTATAGTTTAAGCTTGATGAATCTTCAACATTCTCTTTCTATTGTTCTTTTAATAACAGATGGTAAAAAGGTTGATATCTTGTTTCTAGTATGAACATAATTCTTATGACTTTTAAGGCTGGACTTTGTATTCTATGTTGACCATTATTTATATGACTTTTAACACCTATCATGCAAATTGATGGACGACATTGCTGAATATTATTGTATTGATATTGGTTGATTACAATGAGGCACGGTGGGTTGTTTATATAGGTGAAAATACTTGGGGGCTAAGAAACCTAGAAGAGATGGACTCTGATTACAACTTCTAATACTACCAAATATTACCAAACTGTAATATACTCTAACACAAATCATGGGCCCCACGGTAGCTCTAGCATTGGATGAGTATTGTATTATCCAGATATGCCGGGGAGATAGCTAACTAAGGCTCTATTCTTATTGATCTCTCTAGTAGAAGCAGCCAGGTTGAGGAGGACGTTCATGGACGATGAGAAGCCTCCTAGGAATAAGCAGCGGATTAAAGGTAATTGCACTGTCCGCCATGAGATTTTTTTTTATGGGGTGTCCGCCATGAGATATATAAATCTAGAAATTCAGGAATTCCCTTTGTAAAAAAAATGAATTCATGAATTCCCACTATGCATGCACGAATGAATATATAAGTGACAGTGACGGACGCTTGACTTTTTTGTGCATATCATGCATAGTTATTAATCAACAAAGATCGATGTGTATATCGACTGATTTATTATACTGTCTTTTTGAAATACAAGTAATGTATCAACGATCTGAGACAGGAAATAGCTTGAGCGATCTAGTGACGATGAAGCCGGTGAAGTACCTCAAGAAGAATGCCCTGCTGACGGCTGACACAGTGACAGTGGAGGTGGAGCTCAACGCCTCAACCTCCACCACCGTGAGAGAGAACATAGATCTGGTGGTCTTGCTGGACGTGAGCGGAAGCATGGCAATGGAGACGATGTATAATATGAAGAATGCCGTCAAGTACGTGATCATGGAGCTCACCCACTTGGACCGCATCTCCATCGTCACCTTCTCCGACAAGGCCACCAGGCACTGCCCATTGCGGTGCATGACCCAATCTGCCCAGGACGATCTCAAAGCTATCGTCGACGGCCTGGACCTGGCCAGGAGCGTGAACCGGACCAACATTCAGGCCGGCCTCCAGACCGCGATGGCCGTTCTCAACGGCCGCGTGAACGAAAAAGCCCGTGCCGCCAAGATCTTTCTGGTGTCCGTCAGGCAGCAGGATGACGGTGACGCCAGGCTGGTGAGCACCGGCAAAGTGGGCGTCTACACCTTCGGTTTCGACAAGCTCGCAGACGACAAGGTAAGTTCAGTTACCCACTACAGATTGCTGTAAAGTTGTAGCTATTCATATTTCATATGTCTGTGTATGCTAGATTCTCCATGATATCGCCAACAAATCCTCGGGAGGGGCGTTCACCTCGCTGCCGGAGAAGGCGAACATGAGCAAGCTCTTCGCGGCTGGTCTCGTCTGCCCGGTGGCGTATGATGTGCGGCTCAACCTGACGCCCCAGACAGAAATTGGGGACCTGGAAACGATGGTGGTGGCCGCAGGGACGGACTACACGCAGAGCACCGCTAGAGCCACCGGTGTGATCACCGTCAAGTTCGGCGACCTATTCAGTGGAGACGTGCGCAGAGTCGCCGTCGACATGACGCTCTTGCCTAGTAACAATACCTTAGAAGATTATTACAAGGCGTTCTTAGCCTTGGCTCAACACAGCTACACCGTCCAGAATGTCCTCCGCAACGGGACCACCCAGAATATCAACATAAACCGCACCATGAATCCTACTGAATAAGTGTGTCGAGTATTTTCTATTGATTTGGTTTAGCTTCCCCTTTCGGTATATGTAAGGCTTGGAATTAAAACCGCATCAGTTGAAACAAAGACCGTGTTATTCTCATTTTGAAATAAAAAATGAACCCGCAGCTGCTGCCGCCAGCAACAACGATTACAACATCAAGTATAAGGGTAAGGGTAAGGCTACTGACAATAGAAAGTAACATGTACTATATGTTACTAGTGCATGTTACTACATTCATAGTGGGTAGTAATATATGTGTGGTGTCATATTTATTAGGTTGTAAACTTATTTTGCATAGAGATGTGCGATGCTTTAGCACAACACTCTCTCTCCATATTAAATACACGTCACATCATCTTTTTTGTTTACATGACAGTTATGTTAATACTTACTCCCTCCGTCCTCAAATAAGTGGACGTTTAGCATTAGAAATTTTCCACAAAAGAGTGTACTTCTACCTTTCCAATACACATTAAATTAGAAGAAACTTATTCTCTCTCATCACACGGAAATCAAACCCAATAAAATTCAACACATGGTCTTCTTATTTTCTACATACAATTAGCTTATTGAAGGTGGAAGAATTAAAGAGGAGAGAGATGGTGGCTTGCATCTTCCCAATGTATTTTTTACTCCACTCCATAATTTGTCTTAGCATTTCTATATGTCCACTTATTTGAGTACGGAGGGAGTATGTTACTCCCACTGTGGGTAGCCCCCAACACCACCCCACATTTGGTGTCTGATTGTCCCTGTTTTCTCAAACGTGGTTCTCTTTTTTCTTTATTTTATTTGGTCATTTTATCTTATTAACATATAAAGTATTGCTAGCTATACTTTTAACACTCAGCTAAATTACATATTAATTGATATATCAAATGGCATAGTTCACATAATAATATAATTTTTAATTTACAATAATTTTAAAATTGTCAAACACAAGAAATGGAATGAGCGCTACTAGTTTTTCCTTGTGTATCCATATATCCTCACCCAAATCATTTTGAGATTTAACATGAGCAGCCCGAACACGAATTTGATGATGTATCTCAAGGTATGTTTCGAACTTAACAGATGCATGCTCAAGCTCAATCATAGGTTCCTGAAAGTCCCACTCTGCTAGATTATATATACTTATCATCCCTCATTCTCCATGGTGTGCATGCTTACATAAGCACTCACCACCACTCACATTGGGTCCACATCCCATGTTATACTGGGTCCTGTAAACACCACGGCCAGGATTTCGTCGTCTCACGCTAGACTAAAACATTTTTTGTAATATATAAAAGGAATTGGAACCCTCAAGTCAAGTCAACTTCCAAAAAGAAATGGTTCCTCTCGCCTGCTGTGAGATCATACTATTAAATCAATCTACTACTAGTTTATATCTAACCACGCTTACAAGATCTAAATCTTAGATTTGGGCTCCATTCTTCTCCCTCTATTGAAGCGTGGAGCTGATCATTGTTATCTGGTTCTGCTCCGGCCGGCCGGCCGCTTTCTTGGTCGATTCGGCATATCGCACTGCTGGTCGTCTTGTTTTCTCCTCTTCTTCAGGTATGGTCCTTCTCCAACTGATGCGTGGTTTTGGATGGTTCCAATTAAGATTTTTTATTTGCCACAAAACAAGATCAGTTAGGAAATCTTGAGCAAACTTCTCTTGTTTCATCAGTTTTTCTTTACAATATTGGTTATTCTTCTCACACGCCATAGCTACAGAAGCCCACTGAGAACAGGGAAGTTACCAGTTGCTTCTTACACAGCATGATCAATAAGATGGAGGACAAGTCACACCATGACCATACAAGTAATGGGCTAATGACCCTGTCATTTGAATCGTTGAAAGAGATTACTGGTAATTTCGCGAAGGAGAACATACTTGGCGGTGGTACGTTTGGAGAAGTTTACAAGGTATTTCTGTAGTTCAAACTATAGACCTGTATTTTTTTCATACTCTTGAATACATGCTAGTCTACGACCGCTCAGGGCGTCTTCAGACTGCAGGGATGCGAGAACACATGGAGAGAATGTCTTGTTAATGCAATTCTGTAGGATATAAAACAATAGAAGATAAATTTTGATATTTCAGGAACATTGGAATTTTAAAAGAGACCGAATAAAACAGGATAGGCAACCAAACAATGCCTTATCAATAGTCGATTGTCGAATAATTTGCTTCACCCCGTCACTTCCCAAGGAGATGCTTCTTGCCTAATCTTGTCGAAAAGCATTTCCACCCCTGCACTTTAGAATTTCTGAAGATATCACAAGGAAGACTGGGGGAGCGTGCAGCTCTTCACATGATGAGCCAGCAGAACCAATTAGCAATCGAGTTAGACTAGAAGTGTAGGATTACTGAGAGTAGAATTCTCAGGAGCCTTACAAGATGCTCCGACAGACTTAGATAGTTGCTTTTGGCCAGGTTAGCTCGGCTCAGGTATGCATATAGCTAAGCACTAACACTGGTAGAAAAAGGGCCTTTAGTCCCGGTTCATTTGGGCCTTTAGTCCCGGTACCGGGACTAAAGAGTCACGAACCGGGACTAAAAGATTTTTCTATTTTTTAATTCAAAAAAACGATTTTATTTTTCGAAATTTTTTTAAATTATTTTTGAATCTATGAATTATTGGACTCGTTAATCTCTCAGATCGAACCCTTTTAATCACACTTAGTCTTTGTCAAATTCCATTTTTGGTCAAACTTCCCGGTCGGTCACCCATCCTCACACTACTCTACCCATAGCACGCTTAACATCCTGCTTGCTTCCCATCTCCCTTCCTATAATCTACTTGTAACCTGTCTATAATATGCTATTAATATTAACCCATGGATCATATGGGTCACGCATTTTTATAGTTTGAATTCGAAATAATTATTTAAATATACAAAAATGACTAAGTAATCATAATATTGAATAAATATAAAAATAAAATGTGTTTTATTATTTTTTTGACATTAATTCATTTAATATGGCATAATTCATATCTTTTAATCTGTAAATCGAAATTGAACAAATAATATGTCCATTATTATCAGAAAAATATGAGGAATCCAAATATGACATAATTTTTATATTTCTAATTTTTTAAAAAAAATTAAAATTCTGAATTTTGAATCTTTTTGAATTTCAAAAATCCAAAAAAAATTCAAAACAGCTGGTTGAATTCGGAATTTTTTTACTCCCGGTTGGTGTCTCAAACCGGGACTAAAGATAGTCCCAGTTTGTGCCCCAAACCGGGACTAAAGGTGCTCGCCCCTTTAGTCCCGGTTCCAGAACCGGGACTAATACCCCCATTGGAACCGGGATCATTGGCATTCCGGGACCTAGCAGCTCGAACCGGGACTAATGCCTGCCATTGGTCCCGGTTTGTCTCTGAACCGGGACTAATGGCTTTGGAGCTCCTTCCGAAAGGCCCTTTTTCTACTAGTGTAAGCAGCCCTGGACCTTGAGCTAGGCAAAGTTTCAAGAATAAGCACTCCAAGTTTCAAGAATAAGCACTCCCAGCACCACACTGTGAAAGATAATCTAGCAAACTTCTTCGTTCTCACACATCTTTATTTATGCAACCTAGGGAAAACTTAAAGATGGGAAAGTGATTGCCGTGAAGATGCTCCGATCGATCCCAGAGACTGACGACAGCCAATTCGAAAATGAATTGGAGCTCCTTAAGAAGTTTGACCACAAAAACATCGTCCAATTAGTGGGTCTCTGCAATGAACAAGGGGTAGATTTTGGGACACGTATGCAGCGCAGGGCACTCTGCCTTGAGTTTGTTCCCAGTGGACGCCTCGGCAACTTCCTTTCTGGTAATCCTTCACTAAATATGCTAATTGGCATGCAATCAGAGTTATCTTTGAAAAATCGATTTTAAGATTAGTTCCCTTTGCTCCTGCAGAAAAATCTCTTCTACTTGATTGGGACATGCGCTTCAAAATAATAAGGGGGATTTGCGAAGGTTTAAGATACCTTCATAAATTACAAATTTGGCATCTTGATCTAAAGCCAGATAATATACTGCTAGACGAGAAAATGGTGCCGAAAATTGTAGACTTCGGTACATCAAAGCTAGTCGGCACTACCAACACTATGGTTACAAAGACTCCTTTAGGGACAATGTAAGATACTTGTCTCATTTGAAGGCTACTTTTGAATCTGCTAAGTCGCATTTCCTGTTTAATTTATATGTTGTTATATTGCATTATGCAGGGGATACATACCACCAGAATACACAGAGCAGAAAATAATATCTTACAAGTATGATATATTCAGCTTGGGTATAATAATTAAGATGATAGTGGACTCAAAGATTGTTGACATGACCGACAAGGAACTTATCGAGGATGTAAGAATACTTTCTATTTTTCATTTTAGTAGTAATTATTCTATCTCAACATTAATCAATGTATTTCAAAATTTGTTATTGGTTCCAAATGTTGTCATACAAATGTGTCTTTTCATATAAGCTATATTTTTCTTAAATCATAGGGACGACTTTAGAACTTTAGCCTTTCACCTTAAAAGTATCAAGTGAAAATATCCCAAAGTATTAACAATTAATGGCTAGTATTAATCCTAAGTGATCTTAATTTGGAAATAACTTCAACTAGACAAGATTTAAGTAGGATTCTACATTAAGAAAAAATACTGGTCATCTATCTTTAATGAGCCCAACTTCTAATGGTCCATATGAATTAGGAACTCCTAACCATGTGAATCGGTCCAATAGAAGCAGGGACAAGTTAGGCCGAAGGAGGGGAGAATCTGATTAACCTTTTGGGAGCGGAAAACACAAAAAAGTAGAAGAAAAGTGGATAGAGTCGTGCGCTTAGACAGTTTATGTGGAGGTGGGGGAAGAGTTAGTGGATTGGCTCGATTTGAAGTGTAAGGTAATATCAAGAGTTTAAATAATCTTTGATTTTCATGACAAATGAGAAAACTATAAGGTCTCAAAATATCAAATTAATTCCAAATACAACAAAACTTGAATAGTGCATAATCAAAATTTTGAAATACTGGAATTAATGAGGTTTAAAATTTTACAAAAAAATGAAATAAATAAGCCCTAGATAATAACAAATCAATTCCATTTAAAAAATCAATGGTGCATAGATTTATGTGAAATATCCTTTCTGCATATTTTCAATATTATATTGCCATATAAGGTAGCAAAATACTAAATAAGTTCCAAAGAAGCAACAAAAAAAATATGTGGGTGCATAATTTAAGATGTAATACATCCTATCGTATCTTGAAATCTCGGAATTAAGATTGCAACATAATATAAGATTATATAGGCGAAATAACCCATAAAAATCCGGTTCAATACTTGTTGATACTTAAAATGCTACAAACTAGTCCATGTTAATGCATCGGTTATCGATTAATTTTCAAAATAGTGGATGATATATTTACGGATACCTACTTTTAAATTCCCTACAAATTTTGAGATATGAATGGTCCAATGTAGACGTTTGTACTCTGTTGATGTAAAGGTACTGAAGAACTGGAAGAAAAGGTTGGAGGAGATACCGGGGTATTCATCACTAGAAGTAGAAAGAGGTTGCGAACAGGTGAGGACCTGTATTTATATCGCAGTGGATTGCATGAAGAAGGACTGGCCTACCAGGCCGACAATGGACGAGATTATTTATAAAATTAATGATATAGAAACAGGTACGGCCGTTCTTCTCTCTATTGAATGGATAATCCAGTGTATTTATGATGTCTTCGATAAAATACCTCCGGTGGAAGGGGGTCTCCGCTGATTGCATAGTCTAGTAGAGTATTGAATGAATAAAGCTCTTGTCTTGGCGCCAAAAAAAGAAACTTGGAAAATATATAGTTAGTAAATACATCTCCATTGTTCATCCGTGTTGGTAGTTTTAAACATTTATGGGGTCAAAAGTGACACTTTTGTTTATTTAGATAAAATTATTTATTTATTTTAAAATTTATGGATCCAACTATATAAATTTGAGGACATTTACGTGGATGATTAAATCTAGATATGTTTGAGTAGAAGATAAAAAAACGTATTGAATTCCCAAGGTAGAGGTCTGCAAACACTGCCTCACCTTGTTTAAGATTTTTTATTTCCTTTACTATAAACTGGACAAAGTAAACCCTTTACTGTCGGAAATTCACTTGTGCACCCGAGCTCACATGCACCTGTTATTTTCGAGTATTTTTTAAAAATAGTAAAATATTACGAAAAATCTGAAAAAAATTGGTGACACACACATATGAGTTTTTCACAATCGTGCAAAATTTCGGAATGAAATGACAAATTCTGTGCTCTGTGCAAAAAAGACAAAATCTGTGTTTTCAAATTTGTGTTTTTAGATCTAATTCTGACAACTGTATTTGTCTTTTTTATACAGAGCACATAATTTGTCATTTCATTCCGAAATTTTGCACGAGTATGGTAAACTCATATATGTATGTCATCAATTTTTTTCAGATTTTTTCGTAATGTTTTACTATTTTTAAAAAATGCTCGAAAATACCAGGTGCATGTGCACCCGGGTGCAGAAACGCCCCTCCCCTTTACTGTCACTTTCTAAACCAGTCAAATGTGGGTTTGGCTGATTTTGAGAAGCGATCCGTTCCTGGTTGCACTGTCACGGATGATAAAAATTGCTAGCATTTGTTATGTAGGGAGAATAAGTCAGTCACAAAAGAGATAGGTTGTAGTAATGTTATGTAGGGAGAATAAATCAGTCACAAAAGAGATAGGTTGTAGTAACAGACTAGACCAAATATATCACCGATAGCAACATCAGTATATGTTTTGCAGCACCAACAAAAATATTATACTTCTATTATTTTTTTAAAAATTCTATGACTTGTATCCATAAAGAACAAGTCGGTGATTGCATTCGGGTGCCCTTGTACAACTAGACATCAGAGTAAAATAGATAGTGCTAACTAATTTTGTGCTCCACATTCGAGAAGTTTCCTCTCTCAGCAAGTAGTATCTCTGTGCTCAAAGTAGCATCTAGGGTGTGTTTGGTAGCCAACATCAACATTTGGGCTTGGTGGGGGCTGGTTCCCTAGAACCATCCTCTGAGCCATGATGTGCATGTCGTTTGACAGCCATCATCGCATCGCTAGCACAGTTTTCTGCCTAGCATTTGGTTGCATGCAGGTTCGCAAAAAATGCAACAGGGATGCAAAGTGGTGTGTTTGGTTGCATCCAGGCTAATTGTGGTCATTCTTCTTGCTGCTGGTGAGCTTACCATATTACACCATCACATAACACTAGCAAATATATGTTAATCAATAGGTACATCGGGTAATTAAATCCTGTCGTAACTACTAAGAATGACAGTTCATCAGTACAGCCCTAACTATTACAAAGCAGTATAATATTACAACCTCGGGGGTGGAGAAGAGGAATCAACGACAAATCCATGAAAGAACAGCGAAGGAAAAGCATGACGAGTCTCAATACACCATGGCCACTTCGAGTACAAAGTTATGTCGTATCCAGTGGTACTTTTGGGTGGTCCTCTTCCAAGGGGGACACCATGACCTGAGTCAAGTTTGTCATGCATCACATCTTTTGAATCTATTTTAAATCTATAATTTCGAATTTGTTTTTCAATGCTGCAAATGCCCTCTCAATCGTAACTCTAAGGCTAGAGTGTCTAAGATTAAACAATTTCTTGGGATTCTGCAGACCATGCCTTGAAATGAACTCATTTAGATGGTGCCTGGTCTTTCGGAAGGGTGGAATAATTTCAGGCCGACCTGCATATCCAGTATCTACAAGGTAGCCTTGAAATATGGATACCATATGAAACTGTTCTTTATCTTGGGTGATGTTTGATCACTTTGTGCCTTGATCATCATCTCATATCTGAGCTATCCAATAGCAAACAATACTTGTATCAAATACTGGGAGATAGTCTCACGTGATCTCCTGAATGTGTTGCGGATCACTCTAAACCTCTTATTATGATCTACAACATGAAGGAACATACAAACATGCTCTTCCCAAGAGGTATGGATGTTATCATGCAATAGGCCCCCTCTCTAAACCTTTTGATAAGTTCATAGAAGGGGCCTTCTACCCATCTGAATGATCTGAATATCCTGCACATCATCGTTTGTGTTGTAGATATAGTTCAAATTGGCCATCATCTCCTGATCTCGGCCGAACATAAGACCATATGTCACTAGAGGGTAGGCAGTGTGCCTAACCATGATCTTGCGAATCAGTACCATGCTTGAATGACAGCTATGAGTGTTGTTGTCTGCTTGAGCAGAGTCATGCGTCATCCTAATAATATGGACCGAGCATGAGTCTTAAGGGTGTCCTACTAAAACTGGCTGTGCAAGTTCTCCACTACCGGTAAGAACAGAGCTGGTGGCTTACCTGCGCCATGGCAGATGAGGGAGAGTAGCGGTTGTCCAGCTCTTGCCATCAGTGCAGTCCACATTGTGGATCCGGTCGAGGAGAGAAAGGAGACGAGCTACTGCAAAAGATGAGGGCGACGGAGTCGAGATCTTGCCGTCGGTGGACTCCATGCCGCGGGTCCAGTGAAGAAGAGGAAGGAGACGAGACGCCAGTGAAGATTGGAGGAATGGGAAATTTTCCTTTCTTTCTATGTGGGGGAGGGGGGTGATCGAATAGAGGAGGAGGTGAGAGTATGTGCGGCGCGAAACCCAGTCGGAATTCCGCCATCTCCCACCATCTCGCGCGTCCCTTCGCGCGCAAGACGTCCACGATTTTTGCAGCGTTGGGGCCTCGCTCCGCAAAAACTTTTTATTCGGCCGTGCCTGCTGGGCCTGGCTCAGCGCTGCATCAGTGTCCGCGCTAGCCACAACGCGGGCTTGGTGCGACTAACCAATCAGCCTAGTTTTAGAGCCGGCAAGCCTGTTTTAAGGTGATTCTGGCTACCAAACGCTCCTCTAATGCATATAATTTGTCCAAAGTTGAATGATTTTAGATTCTCTTGTGCGGCGTTGATCTTGGTGAATCTTCACCATTCCTTTTCTACCATTTTAATAAAAAACTTCGAGCTCCGCCACTGCTTGTGTCGAGTATTAACCCCTTATTTTGTTTTTGTTTTTACTGGGCTTCATATTTTTCAGATGAACCTTATCATGACAATCCTGGGCGTGACATTGGTTATTGCACTACATGTTTGTGAGGTTTTCTCTGTGTTGTGCCCAAGAACTAACTAATTGGGCTCTCTCCTTCTTGATCTCTAGTTGTAGCAGCCAGGTTCATGATGACGTTCAAAGATGATGAGCAGCCTCCTAGGAATGAAGGTACTTCCACTCTCAATCAACCGATATATAAATTCATAGTTCTATTTGGTGTCCAAGGAACATTCGGGAATTCTTCCTTGCAAAAACTGAAATAAAATAAAACTTGGGAATTCTGCCTACATGCATGGATGCATTTAGAGTTGTAGAGACGATGATGTTTTTTTGTGTGTGAGGTATACAGACATACTGAAATATTGATTGGTGCATAGTTCATGCACATTAATTAATTAACAATTTTGCTTTTTCCACTCAAATGAGAATTAAGTTAGAGCACAGTCGACTCTAATTAATCCCGTCAGATTCTATCATGATTCGTGCGGTATGTCAACTAAATTTTAATCAGTTAACACATGGGTTACATATAGTTCTAACCGAGATTTCTTTGTATGTGGATTACATATGAGTTGCACATGTAACTGGATGACATCATCCTGAATACAAATTAACTTAATTCTCACTCGATTGAGCCCTATTTATACCCATTAATTAATTATCTGTGACAGGAAATAATTTCAGCCATCTAGTGAGCATGAACGTGAATTACTCTAGTACGCATGTGAACCTAACGGCCGAAAACTGTCAAGGTGTTGGTGGATCTCCGCACTAACGTGACCAACCAGGTGAGAAGGACCTGGACCTGGTGGCCGTGCTGGACGTGGGCGGAAACATGGCGAGGGAGACGGTAGACAATATGAAGACTGCCATGAAGTACGTGATGACGAAGCTCACCCACTTGGACCGTATCTCCATCGTCACCTTCTCCGACAAGGCCACCAGGCACTGCCCATTGCGGTGCATGACCCAATCTGCCCAGGACGATCTCAAGGTCATCGTGGACGGCCTGGACCTGGCCATGAGCGTGAGCCGGAGCAACATTCAGGCCGGCCTCGAGACCGCGATGGCCGTTCTCAACGGCCGCGTGCACAAAAAGGCCCGTAACCCAACCATCTTCCTCATGTCCAGCGGGCAGCAGAATGACGGCGTCGACGCCAGGCTAGTAAACACCGGCAAAGTGAGCGTCTACACGTTTAGTTTCGACGAGGACGCAGACCATGAGGTATGACATATAGCTTGACTGTAATTACCTGGTATAAATGGTTCTCATTATTCATTCATTATATATACGTCCTCCGATTTATAAAAAGTATCGCTTATTTTTTACTAAGTTAATACAAACTTTGTACTAAGTGGATGACATTTTTTATGGATCGGAGGAAGTATATATATATGAATGGAATAATAATGCATTGGTATACCACAGCTGCTCTTGGACATCGCCCATAAATCCCTGCGCGGGGCGTACACACCGATACCCGGCGGGATGAACATCATCGTGCCCTTGGCACAGGTGCTGGCAGGCCTCCTCACCTTGGTGGCGGAGGATCTGCAGCTCACCCTGACACCCCAAACGGGTGTTGGCGACGTGGACACAGTGGTCCCCGCGTTTAACGACAACAAGCAGACCACCGACAGTGCCACCGGTGCGATCACCATCAATTTTGGTGACGTACCCAGCGGAGAAGTAAGGAGGGTCATCTACATGCTGAAGCTTTTGCCCAGTGACGAGGAAGAAATGTACGAGACGAACTTGGCCCTGGTTCAGTACAGCTACACCGTCCAGAGCGTCGTCGAGAAAGGGGATCCCCAGGACGTCTACACAACTCGCACACCCTCAAGTGATGAGTACGAGGCAAAATTTTAAAAAGCGCAAGGCATTGTCGAATCTAGCACGAAACCGATCAACAAGGAGAGATAAATTCTAATTCGACAGTAGGAAGAGAGATTTGGTGCAACAATATTGGGTACTTTTTGTGGATCCTTTTCATCTATCTATTCTTTATCTAATAATAAACGATTATTCTAACAAGAATAGTCTCCCACCAAAATTCGGTACGGTGCATGTATTCTAGCATCTGGCCTTATAACAACGGAGGGAGTAACAAGTACATGTATACATGGAATCTTTATTAAATTCGAAATTTAAAATTATTTATCTTTTAAACCATTAATCAAATTGACGATCCATTTCACCGCTGGGTCCGGCTCGACGAGTATTTTAAAACAAAATATCATCTTAATATATTTTAATAAAGTTTTTCATCGTCAGTTGCCAGGTTAATAACCGTAGTTACCATGCTACTAGTTAACAGTAACCATTCAAATAACACATAGTTATCAAATAATTCTTACATGTTTTTCTGTCGTAGCAATGTTCTGCGTGTTCACATAGTGAGTATTGCTCCACTCTAATGTTGTCGAAACATATCAACATGGGATCTACTTTCAAAGATCTCGGTGCGACAAAACTAACCGTGAAAATGGATCTGAGTTTTGACTTACTGTTCAAGATATAAAACATTTCAAAGTTTGAAAACCAAAAAAGAAGTCCATGTCGTGGTTGCATTACATGGCTCGGTTACCAAATTTTATCTGTGACCACAGAAGTCCTAAACTCTAATCTAGGACACGCATCAATGCTTCTTATTTCATCCATCATAGTAAGGCCAAATTACCCTCACACCCAAATCACATGATACGTCACCGTCCTCCACTCCCGTGAAAAAACGTTCGTCTGATTCGTACGTCAGCTCCCTCCGGCTTCGATCTGCAGCACATCAACTCACGCCACCACCTCGCCTTGGACCAACGGCCGTCATCCCTAGCTCGTGGCTTGCCAGCCCTAGCTTTTGCCATGTTGTGTCCTCCAGCCACGCCACCTTGTGAGCCATAAGCATGCGTCGTTGACCATGCCATCTCCTCAACGGTCTGGTCTGCATCGCTATGTCAAGAAGTCTGTAGAATTCCTCTTACCACAACGCCGTTCCGACCATGTCTCCGATGACCGTTTCGACCACCTCTCTGCCGACCACGCCCTGCCCCTCGCTGGGAGTCACGGCGAAGGGCGCGCCACACTCCCTGGTTCGGACATCTCACCGAACTAAGTGGTCTTTTTTTATACCGAACGCCCTCGGCCTCGTTTTACATCGGGGCATGCCATTCTTCATCAAGTCGGTTAGAGTATGCAAATATGTAGCCGGAGTTATACAAAGCCATACTACAACAAATTAGAGCTAACTATGGGTTTAAGTGCAACACATACCATGTAAATAATCAATTGCAATGGAGAATCCAGAACCGAAGAAAGCAACAGATGAAGTTAGTACATCTACCTTCAATGCATACCATGATGTCATACGCTTTAATATATTAAGTTATCATAAAAATAAGAATGTATCACATATATTTCTTATCGTCAGAACCATTTTTTCTGTTGTGTTAATTGATGTTCATTTGTATATATTTTTATTTATTTTCTACATAGGTTGATCGACTTTGGGACAAAATTTGGGTCCTGGCGACTTTTTTTGGGTTAAAAAATGATGTTTTTTTTCCATTACTATTGCAACGCACGGACTTGTTTACTAGTATATCCTAAAAGCAATATAAGAGTTTAGAATAGAGCCACCACGTTAAGCCACATCATCTGAAGTATTTTAACCATTCGATCTAAAATTAGTGGCTAGAATTTTAAATCACCACCATGAGATTTATGGAACAAATAAGTCACACGTGGTCATTGATACAACACGTTAGGTCCAACGCGTCCATCACGTACCAAAGTGTGAGTTTTTTTTTCGAACCATGCAGGAATGTTGCATGTATTATATTAAGAAGAGGGACGACCTACCACCTACAGGGGCGACTACTCAGAGCTTGTCTCCATGAAAGTGAGGGCAAAACGACCACGGCTTGTAAATGACTGTAGTTTCGCCTCTGCTTTGATTTCATCAATTATCTGTAGTAGAGGTTTGAAAGAGTTGTCGAAGAACCAGCTATTTCTCTTTTTCTAGATTTCCCAAGCAGTCAACATGACCAAGGTCTTGAGTTTCTTTCTTGCAGCCACCAAAATCGAAAGGTTTGGCCAGCAGTGGGGGCAGTTTGCGTGAAACCGGCCCAAGATAGAATAGACCCCCAGATTATGCTCGTATGAAGAGATGTTTGTGGTTTTCTTCTGTAGCTTTGCAGTAGACACACTATTCATTGGGCGGAAGGCCTCTTTTGCCCAGGCGATCAGCGGTCCAAACTCGGGTATCACTAGGAAAAGGTAACCCTTCACAAAGGGCACTCCTGTCTCACGAGCATGCCACGTGGTGGTTTTACCGAAGTGGCAAATTCGAATTTGTTCTCTGCCTCCGATCGTTCAGCGAACAGATTGACCGAATCCTACGTTGGCGGCGGGTGGAGCGAAGACCCAGCGCGTGTACACCCGTGCGTACGCGTGTACGCCCGATCGGCCGGCGCGCTACCGAACTCCCCCGCACGATGTACATCCGCGTGAACCCGCTGTCCAGTCGAAGCCCAACTCCTCTGTACATCCGCGCGTATATCTCTATACATCCGCATGTACATCAGCGTACATCCACGCGAAAGTACACATAACAGAAAGTAAAAAACTACACAGGATGTACAACCATGTTGCTAGAGGATGTACACACGTTGCTACAGGATGTACACACACGTTGTTACTGGATGTACACTCACGTTGCTACTGGATGTACAAAAATTAGAAATGTACAAACTGGAAATGTATAACCACGTGTTACCGAATGTACAAAAACTGGAAATGTACAAATTTGGAGATTTACAAACTGGAGATGTACAAAATCTGGAAATATACAACCACGTGCTACCGGATGTACAAAAAAAAAGTTTGTTGAAACCTATTAACATGGGATCTAATTTTGAAGATCTCGACGTGAGGAGCTTAAAAGTGAAAACGGTTCGCAATTTGGATCAACGGTTCTCAAGATATTTCATTTTAAAGTTTTGGTTTTACAAAAAAAGGAAAAAGCGAAGCGCAACCAAAGAGCGACACATGTCAAGTACAGATAGGAGGATGACGCGCGCGACGAATGAGAGGCCGACACGTGTCGGCACGACAGTGCGCGCGGATTTTCCCTTCGAGAAGGGAACCCTTTTTTTAGTGAATTCGTCCAAACTCTCCCTCTAATGAAGAGCCAACAAGCAATCTTGCAACGGAGGGGGGCCCAACATCCCAATATTTCTTTGGCGAGGACTAGTCGACAGTGCATAATGTGCTAAATATACTAATTTTGTTGTGAAGTTTCTTTATGTTCCACACCCACGACCAAGAATCTGCAATATCTGCATTTAGGGGTCTATATTATTCGGGTGTGGCTATGTTGCAGGTGACTAAGATCGTGTTATGTTTCAGTCGATGGTATCACGTATTGAATAGTACTACTTGTTTCATCCCTTCGTACAAACCATCAATACCTAAAACCAGCGATCTCATGTACTTGAACTTGACGGACTAGCTTTTGGGCCATATAACATTGGCAACTTGGATGGCCCATAAATGATTTTTTTCTGTTTCTTTTTTTCTAGTTTGCTTTCCTTTTTTCTGTTCATGTTCTATGATAGATTTTTTTCCCTTTGCATCTCTATTTTCAAATCTTCTTACTTTTTTTAATTGTGTAATAAGTAAACATTTTTCTGGTCTCGGGGACAATTATTCCACACCACTGAATTTTGCATATTTTTAAAAACCCCAGGAATATATTTTTAAACCACACAAACATTTTAATTCATAAATATTTTACTAAACTTCATGAATAAGTAATTTATCTATATAACAATTTTGCCCAACTTTCTATCATAAAAACAAAAAAGAAAGTATGATGAGAAAATATAAAAAAGAAAAAAATAAGTTTGACCGACTGGAGTTGCTCATTTATTGTGAAAAGTGCAACTCGTCTCGAATATCAGTTCCTAGTTGCATAATTCTTGTAAAAAGTGCAACTCATATGAAAAATCATTTGTAAGTCGTAATTTTTTTTAAGAAAAGTGCAACTCGTATTGAAACCGGTTAAAGTGGCATGTTTTTTTCAAAAATAGTGTAGCTCGTATATAAAACCAGTTAGAGTTGCATGTTTCTTGAGAAAAGTGCAACTCGTATGAAAAAAAATCGTTTGCTAGTTGCATGTTTTTTGAGAAAAGTGCAACTCATATTGAAAACCCATTGGAGTTGCATAATTTTTTGAGAAAAGTGCAACTCGTATAGAAAACAGGTAAGTGTTGCACATTTCTTGGAAAAAAATGCAACTCGTATGAAAAATTATTAGCAAGTCGCACGTTTTTTGAGAAAAGTGAAACTCATATTGAAATCAATTGGAGTTGTATGATTTTTATCAAGAAAAGTGCAAGTCCTATAGAAAACATGTTAGAGTTATACGTTTCTCGAGAAAAGTGTAACTCGTAAGAAAAATCATTTGCAAGTTGCACGATTTTTGAGAAAAGTACAACTCGTATTGAAAACCGATAGGAGTTGAACATTTTTTTGAGAAAAGTGCAACTCATATAGAAAACGGGAAAGAGTTGCATGTTTATTGAGAAAAAGTGCAACTCATATAAAAAACGGGGAAGAGTTGTACATTTTTTGAGAAAAGTGTAACTCGTATTGACAACCGATTGGAGTTGCATAAATTTTTGAGAAAAATGCAACTCATATAGAAAATAGGAAAGAGTTGCACGTTTCTTGAGAGAAAGTGTAACTCGTATGAAAAATTATTGCGAGTCGCACTTTTTTTTTTGAGAAAGTGCAACTTATATTGAAAACGATTGGAGTTGCATGTTATTTTAAGAAAAGTGTAACTCATATAGAAAACATTTTAGAGTTGCACGTTTCTCAAGAAAAGTGTAACTCGTAAGAAAAATATGTTGCAAGTTGCACTTTTTTGAGAAAAGTGCAACTCGTATTGACAACCGATTGGAGTTACACAACTTTTTGAGAAAAGTACAACTCATATAGAAAACGGGAAAGAGTTGCACGTTTCTTGAGAAAAAGTACAACTCGAATGAAAAATCATTGCAAGTCGCACGTTTTTTCAAGAAAAGTGCAACTTATATTGAAACCGATTGGAGTTGCATGTTATTTTAACAAAAGTGTAACTTGTATAGAAAACATTTTAGACTTGCACATTTCTCGAGAAAAGTATAACTCGTAAGAAAATCTTTTGCAAGTTGCACGTTTTTTGAAAAAAGTGTAACTTCTATTGATAAACCGATTGGAGTTGCACAATTTTTTGAGAAAAGTGCAACTCATTTAGAAAACAGAAAAGAGTTGCACATTTCTTGAGAAAAAGTGCAACTCGTATAAAAAATCATTGCAAGTCACATGTTTTTTCGAGAAAAGTGCAACTTATGTTGAAACCGATTGAGTTGCATGTTTTTGTCAAACAAAGTGTAACTCGTATAGAAAACCAATTAGGGTTGCACGTTTCTTGAGAAAAATGCAACTCGTAAGAAAAATCGTTTGCAAGTTCCACTTTTTGAGAAAAGTGCAACTCATAAGGGAAATCAGTTTGAGTTACATTTTTCTTGAGAAAAATGAAAGTCGTATCGAAACCCTTGCCAATTGCATGTTTTTCTGAAAAAGTGCAAGTCGTATCAAAACATTGGTTAGAGTTGCACATTTTTTGAGAAAAGTGCAACTCGTATCAGAATCGACCATATTTGAACATTTTTTCTGAAAAGTTTAACTCAAATAGAAAATCGGCTGCAACTTGCAAATTTTTTCAGGACAGTGTAACCATTTTCGAAAAACGTTTGCTAATTGCACATTTCTTGAGAAAATAGCAATGCGTATCAAATTCCAGTGGGAGTTGCACATTTTTTTGGAGAAAAATATAACTTATATCAAACCCGTTATGGAGTTACACATGTTCAGAGAAAAATGTAAAATCCTATTAATAACGGTTTAAAATTTGCACATTGTCAGACAAAATTGTAACTCGCATAAAAACCGAGTAAGTTACCCTAAAAGGAACCCCACAACGTTTGGGAATCATAACTCATATCAGATTATTTCAAAAAAAAAAAAAAAAAAACTCATATCAGACGGTCGCTGCCTCGAATCATATCAGAAGTAGACATGTTACACATTTTGGGTAGAGTTGATCGCACAAAAGGTTCAATTTGTGAGTGTGGAAAAAATGCAACTAAATAAGAAGAGATAAAACCAGCTCAGGTACACACGGTACGGAACCCCAGTCAAATACACAAGCCAAAAAGAAAAGAAAAATGGCCCAGGAAAGATGGCCTACAAGGACTGCTGACGGCCCACTTAGTGTCTACGCTGGTGCTTAATTTCAGCAACTTGTGTCGTGAAAGGCGAAACAGACGAACCAACCAGCGCACGAATTGCTACAGAATCGGACGGTTAGCACCATCGACTGTGACTTAAGAAATAATCAGGCGCCTGCTAACTAGCAAAACCGATATTATTAACCTCTCTTCCCAGATTGTCAACACTTGCAGGAATGTGCTGATGTTGATCTCTTTATTGATGTCTTTGATCCAAGAACTATTAATCATAGCCTAGGCAACAGTTCTTTGTGCCCTGACAAGTTGAGGAATTGTTTTAACGACCTCAGGTACCGAATCTTCAACGGATTTTCCGTTGATCCACTTGTTTGTCCACAAGTAGCATCGTTTGCCGTTGCCTACGACCACCCTTGCCCAGACATTGAAGAGCCTTCTTCTGTCTGTTCTTGCATGGGAGACGCAAGCGACCTCCATGGGTTCTCTCCTTCAACACATAAGTTCCATGCCCATTTGACGCGTAAGGCTGTGCTCATGTAATTTAGGTTTAGTATTCCTATTCCTCCATGTACATTAGGGTGGCACACAGTCTGCCAATTAACTAGGCAATGTCCTCCCTTAACTGTATCTGTTCCTTTCCAAAGGAAGGCTCTACATATCTTGTCAATTGCTTTGAAAACCCAAGGTGGTGGTTCCAGCGACATCAGTTGGAAGATGGCCAGACGTCCACCTTGTGTGAGTATATGTCTTCAATCTTGCCAATCTGTTTCAGAACTTGTCTATCAGTGCATAGAAATCTTCCTTCCTAAAGTGAAGGGGTAAGCCGAGGTATGTGATTTCCTTTGCTGCAGCTTCATCTCCAAAGTGTGAGTTATTTACATACACATGTCATCCAACACGTCAAGCGTACCTCTCATCTCAATGGAAAATAGCCATGTCAAAAAAAAAAAAAGTAGGCGGATCAGATAGAGTTTGATCGATATGCACATGTACATGCCTCTTTTATTTTTTGTGAAACACAGACAAACGTATAGGCTTACATACACATGCACACACTCACCCCTATGAACGCACGCTGTTGATAGGAACATCACCTCTCACTGAAGAATATTACGCCTAAATGAGAAACACCACTGTCAAAGCTGGGGTTTGAATTGTGGAGGGCTGGGGGTACAACGATCCTACTACATGTAGGTTCTCACATGTACACGCCTCTGGACTAATATACGCACGCGACTGATCAGGATCAGTCAATCGATTTTCCGACCAGGTTGATTTTCCGAAGAGGGCAAGGCGTTACTGCATTCCGTATAGATAGAATAGAGTTGATCCAGTTTATATAAGGAAAATCGGGGCCAAAAACCATACAATCTATATAATGCCCTGTTTATGAGGAAAACAGGGCCAAAAAAACGCACAGATGAGACAACCCGTCGCCCACACGACACAAGTAGACCAAACGCGACAACACATACCACCTGCTCCGGGGCCGCCGCCCCGACATAGCAACCAGATCGACCTTCACACTGCCCGAAGGCGATCCAATCATGTCGACGAACCCTCTGCCCGCGTAGTCTTCATCCAGGTTGTCACCAAATCCCACCTGTTCCGGGGCCGCCGCCCCGGCGTAGCAACTAGATCGATACAGTCTGGTCGACGAACCTTCTGCCTGTGCAGTCTTCATCCAGGTCGCCCCCCAGACCCACACAAACCAACGACCCTGCCTCATAGAACCGTCGTAGCGTGGGAGATCGAGGCCGCCGCCTCGACATCCACCACCGTCAGGGACCGCGTCCCGAGATCCACCACCCTAACAGTAGAGCCACCCTCTCCGTCCTCCACGAACCAACCGCATCGTGAGGGCTAAAAACCTCCAAGACGATGACTCCCACTGGTGGAAAAAAGGGCCATTGGTCCCGGTTCCAAAGGGCCTTTGGTCCCGGGTTAGTCGCCGGGACTAAAGCCTCGGGACTAAAGGGGGGGTGGCCTTTAGTCCTGGCGGCCCAGGAACCGGGACTAGAGGCCCTCCACATGGGTGCGCTGGGAGGGAGGGGGGGTGAAGGGCCTGAAGCCTTTGGTCCCGGTTGGTATTACCAACCGGGACCAAGAGTTTCACTTTTTTTTTAAACCGAATGCTTTTTTTTAACCGAATGCTTTTTTTTTGTTTTAACCAAATGCTTTCTTTTGGGGGGGGGGGGGTGTTTAAATCAATAGGTGCCGTGTCGCCGTGCCGTGCCGTACGTGTCGTGCCGTGTTGTGCCGTACTGTCGGCGTGTCCGATGCCGTGTCGTGCCGTGCCGTGTCAGTGGTACTACCATTCATATTTGATTCATATATACATACATAACGTTTCTCACACGTCGAGATCATGTTTCATATATACATACATAACGTCACACGCCGACATAATGTTTCTCACACGTCGAGATGATGTCAATTACATGTCCTCAGGCAAAACAAAATTTGTCGAGTGAAAAAATTCTCCATCTCTCTTCAGGACCGCGGAGTTAAAAAATCCCGCAATTTCCTCTTGAAGTGCTTTTAGGCGCTTCGATGGTATGAGCTGGTCCCGCATTCTCTCCATCTAGATCAATATGAATATGTGAGTTGTTTATAACTATATATATATATGAAATCATAATAAAATAATTTATGAATGGAAGTCAACACAATATGCATGGTAATAAAAAGTGAGAAGAGTGTATACATACATCACGCATTCTTTGTTCTCTATCCCGCTCAGAGACAAAAGAGCGTATGTACTCGCAAACATAGAATCCACATAAATTTGTCCCAGTTTCCTGCCTCAGACACCACTTTACAAAAAAATAGAATTTAATTAAATAATAGTGAAGCTTCATAATGGTATTGAAACTAGAATTAAAGAGTTGCTTCATAATGGACCTATATATATAGTACTACTTACATTGGTGGTATAAAAATACAGCTCCGGTTTCCACTCCCCTGGAACGATCTTGATGAACCGTTTCCAAACACTGCCCGCCAATAGAAAAATGATTAAAGAAGTTATTGATTAGTTGATATCTGAAAATGAATGACAGAGGTCGATATAGAGCGATAATGATTGAAATTACCTCTGCAGCATATCTTGAATGCGTTGGTACTTTTCCATTGGTTTCCTTAGCGAGTCCATGACTTGAACGACTCCTTGGTCAACTCTAATAATTAGCAGAATCCAGTGGAAACTGCGCACGTTTATATGTCAATGACTCATCGATTACACTAAAGATATGCAAAGCAAAATAGAATGGGTAGAAGGTAACACTCACTTGTTGACGTAAGGAAAAAGTATTTCTCCGCAAGTATTTTGGTTCACTAACCAATTGACCAAGCTATCCTCGGTGGTCTTCCAATTGTATTTTACAGTCCCTTCATTAACATAATTTGGGTCAATGAACCCAGTGTCATAGATGCCCTTTTTTCTGCATTCGACAATCATCATTCTACAATACAAAAGAATATAGTGAGATAATTAAAGGCAATGAACGTGCAGAGCTGAAGACTTAATTAAATTGCAGAAATAAACCACTTACAAATAATAGGAACTGACGATGACTTTGTCGAGGGCATCTTGATTGAATAACTGAAATATTTCTGAAAACGGAATATATAACAAGTCATCCGTGAAGTAATGCTTTTCTTATAACTCACCCAGAAAGCTTCATGCCCGGCCGCTACAGCTTTCTCGTACCTGTGATGCAATCGACGCAATTGGTATGATAGAGAACTAATCTCCTCAGGTCTGACCAGGGACTTCCCGGGTTTATATGTCCATGCATACTGATACTGTTGCTTGTGGTTGTACGAGCTGGACAACTGTTTTAGTTGAGATCACCTTCAGCGGGGATATCGACTTTTTTGCCTGTTCTCCGAGCTGGGCCACTTGTTTCCCGCGTTTTGCAGCATAGAACTGCTCCTTCTTTAGTCGATCTGCCGCCTCCTTGTCCTCCTTCATCTTCTGCTTCTTTAGGAGATAGGCAGCCTTCTTTTCCTCGGCCTCTTGACTAATTGTCTTCAGCATGACACGATCATAGTCATCTGCCAATGGAGGTGACTTTGGCCGGAGATTCCTGAATTTTTCACAAATCTCTCAACTTTTTCTGGATCCAGTTTCTCTCTAGGCGGGGGCCGTTTCGGAGCTAACTGTTCTGTAATATGGGCACGCACCGATTCCTCGAGCTCCTCTGGAGTCAAGTCGTAAGGTCTCTTTGGAAGAGGCTTTAGCAACTCGCGTTCCGCTCGAGATAACTTATCTGCACGCGTCGATGTGAAGGATAGTTTCCGCTTTGACGAGAAGGTCTTTTCCCGGGGCGGAATCGAAGGACGGGACGTCGCGCGCGATGGACTCGCGACGGATGGGGCATCGAGGGATGGATCTTCATGTGAGGAGGATATATCTTGGGCGGATGAATCTTTAGGTGGGGGAGATGGATCTTTAGGCGGGGGAGATGGATCCTTAGGTGGGGGGGATGGATCCTTAGGTGGGGGGGATGGATCTTGCGGTGGGAGGGATGGATCTTGACGTGGGGGGATGGATCATTAGGTGGGGGGATGGATCTTGAGGTGGGGGTCTGCTGCTGGATCGAGGAGTCAAGTTCGGAAACACGATGTTTTCCTTGTTCCAGAGAGCGATACCCTTCTCGACTTCTCCCAGTGTCTTCTCGCCGTCACCTCCGGGAATGTCAAGTTCCAGATTAGCATATAACGGCACAACTTGATCCACCCCGACACGAGCATAGCCCTGTGGAATCCCTCCGAGATGGTAGCTTGCTCCAGCTGCATTAGGTAAAGCATAGCCGACCGCCACCTTGAAAGACATGTTCTTCATTGACATGTGTAGCTCACAGTCTGTCTTCTCCATGATATCATCCACGGGGTAGTGAGCCGCCGGTTGAAATTGAGAATTTTCTACATGCGTGGAACCCACGCTGCTTTTCCGCTGATCAGATGGGGCGGCTTCTACCTGCAGCTGAGATTCATTTTGCTTACTAATTGAGTCGAGTCGCTCCTGCTGCTCATGCACCTTGCGTTCCAGTGCTGATAACCGGTCAGACTCCTGCTTCTTTCTTCTCTGACGGCTTCTATAAGTATCAGCGTCTTCCGGAAAACCTTGCTTCAAGGTGACACCGGCTCCATAGCCTCGTAATCGTCCAACGTGTTCAGGATTCCCGAGTGCTAGTGTCAGCTCGTCATTCTCTCTGTCAGGGACGTACTCTCCCCTGCGAACTTTATCTATTGCGTCCTCAAGTTGTTTGGTTATATACTCAATTTTTGCCTTCCATTTTCCCTGAGCAATAATCTTTCCTGTCTGTGGGTCCAACCCTGCCCCATGCGCGAACAACCAAAACTTGGACCTCGGGGGCCACTCCGCTGTCTGTGGAATGATCCCGTTATCAAGCAGTCGTGCTTCAAAGGCTTCCCACTTAGGCACGGCAGCCCTGTAGCCACCTGCCCCCAAACGGTGGTGATATTCCTTCTTCGCAGCATTTAACTTATTTTGAACCGATCGGGCCAGAGCGCCCTCCGATTTTCTTTGCTCCACAAATGTGGGCCGCCACTGCTGTTTAATCTTCACTAGTGCTCTAGTGAAATCTGGATCCGTCTCCCCGTACTTTTTATAAGCTTTCCATAAGTTTTTCTTCCAGGTCCGGAATTGTTCGGCCATCTTACTAAGCGACCACTCCTTCACTTTGTCCATCAGGGGAACCGGCAGATCTGACGGTAGGCTGACCTTTGTTAAGAGCGTGTCCCAACACAATGTTTTTAGCCTCTCCTCGACATAAGTAGCTGGGTTGTTTACATCCTTCGGCTTAATCCACTCTTCAAGGTTGATCGGGACAATGTCCCTTACAATAACCCCGCATTGATTAATGTATTTGCGGCGGTTGTCGATGGGTTCCAAAGGGTCCCCACTAGCACTAACTTTGTCAATCACTATACTACGACCCTCCTTCAACGGCTTCGTCGGGCCTCGTTTCGGCAATGCTGTAGATGAGGATGATCCGGAGGGCTAAAAGAAAAAAATGGTTCATTAATAACAACAATATACAACTCAAATAATACATCTAGTGTGATCGATGTACAGAGGCTTAATATACCTCGCCAGAGTTTGTTAAGGGCACTTCCCCCTCTCCACTATTTTCTTCTTCCGGAACCCCCTCACCGGAATCGTTCAGAAATTGGGAGCCGTAATCTTCTGCGGTTACGGCATCTTCTTCACTGACAGGCGCGACCGCACGTCCTGCTATAATTTCCATGATTCGCAGTTCGGCGTGCTCATCTCTGTCGACGTCCGGAAAATTTGGATCCATCTAGATACATCCGTGAATAAACAAATATAAGAATCAACACATGTCTAGAGAGAATAATGTTTGCTATCACATTTGAATGTTTTTCTATCAAAAATTGAATGTTTGCTATCAAAATTTGAATGTTTGCTATCACAATTTTTGGATAGACCTAAAATTCCTAACACAATTTTTTGCTAACACTAACAATATTTTGCTAACACAAATAAGGAGGACTATTTGCTAAAGTAAATAAGGAATTAGAAGAAACATAAGTTAGCAACTACTTAGCAAATTTAAATTCAGGAACTAAAATTTAAAATTCACAACAAGTAATAGCCTAATTTAAAATGGCATAATTTACAATGGCACACAATAGCAAAAATTACATCTAACAATTACAAAACAACAAAGCCTACAATTGATTTACAAAATGAACAAGATTACAATTTTAGACAACAAATTTCATACACAATTTCATACAATTTTCATTTTGCATAATTTCCTAACAAACTAACACTAAACTAGACAACAACAAAAAAAAGTGCTCACCATTATCCTAACTCCTAAAATTCCTAACACTAACACTAAAATTCCTAACAATATTTCCTAACAATTTAACACCAAATGTGGCACTTCCATGTTAAAATTGGATTTACATAAATTGATAATACGTCGTATTGTGGGTATTAATCAATTGAACATTTCTCGGAGGATCTGATATGTTGAATGGCATATCAGATCAATTGCATAATTGGATTTACATCAATTGAATATTACCAGAGCCTGTAAACACTCTAAAACAGAAAAGAAAAATAAATTGCATATTATATCTAACAATCTAATTTTTCTAACAAGTTACCATCCGTGAATAAACAAATATACACTAAAATAAATTGCTATCAAGGTACCATTGCTAACCCTAAACACTAACATGTACAAATTGCTAACCCTAAAACACTAAAACCCTAAGAATTATAATTCTATTTCTATTTCTAAACTATTTCTATTTAAACTATTTCTATTTCTAAACTATTTCTATTACTATTTTCCTTTCTATTTCTATATTTATATCTAACAATCTAATTTTTCTAACAATTTCCTATATCTAAAATCCTATTCTAACCTAATATGAAAAAAAACTGAAAACAAAATGAAAAAAAAAACAAGAAAGCTCACCTCGGGTGGAGGAGGCAGAGCGCGGGTGCGCGCGCTGGCCGGCGGCGGCGGAGGTTGAGGAGGACGGCGGGATTCCGAGGTTGAGGAGGACGGTGGGGGTCCGAGGTGAGGACGGTGCGGGCGGCCGGCGAGGAGGGAGCCCGATCGGGGGGGCGGCGAGGAGAGGGAGAGCAGCGCGGGCGGGCGGCGAGGAGGGAGCTGCCGGCGCGGCCGGGGGCGGCCGGCGAGGCGAGGCGAGGAGGGACGGCGGCGCGGGCAGCCTGGCGGCAGGGGTCGGGCGCGTCGGGGATGGCGGAGGGGAGAGGTCGGCGGCGCGGCAGCCTGGCGGCAGGGGTCGGGCGGCGCGGATCGGGGATGGAATGAGGAAAAAGAAAGGCGCGGAACCACCTAAATCACGCGGAAGGGACCTTTGGTCCCGGTTCCAGTCATACGTTGCTAGCTTGCCGTGCGACGGAGATGATTTTTTTACGCAGCCCATGGAAGGACTGCGTGCCCCTATGCGCGTGGGAGTGGGACAATGGGCGAGGACTCCTAAGGCATCCTACGGTTGCAAATAATTAGTATGGAGATCCGATGGACTGTAATTCTAAACTTCTAGGATTAACGTGGAGCCTCGTATGGTACCTCCAATTAGTAAATATAAGATAGTTTCACTTTCAGATTGCAGGTTTGTACAGAATGGACCACCAGAATATGGATGCAGCCAGGAGAAACACATCGCTCCAGTCTGCCCACTCGTCGAGCACAACGACAGCTGTGCTGCCATCGCCTGCGCCCTCAACACCATCGGGATGTGCTCTAGGGAGAAGTATGTCCCTGATGGCGCACATGAAGTGACTCCTAATAATGAGCAAGTGCGCCAATGCGATTTCAGGTAACTCGACGTGTGAAGCTGTAATGAATCAGTTTGTACTTGTCTCATTTATTATAACTCAATTCGCTTGTAGCTAATCTACCGTGTGGCAGGTTGATACATGTGGTAATCGTCTTCCATAAAAGATTTCAAAGAAAAAGAAACAAGAAGCAGAGCTCCTACTTTGTAGGTGAAGTGAAAATGCATGGCTTGTGCCTGTGACTGAGGTGTTCTGTGTGTTCTATTGGGTAAATGTTATCGTGACTGCAGGTTTAATCCTTCCTCCTTCATGTTTATGTGGTTTAATCCTAGCTCGAGGTTCCAGGTCCAGGACTGTTGTGGCTGTAAAAAACAGAAATTTGTTGCATTGCTACGTTTGTTAGGTAGGATTTTGTGTTGTTTATGGGATTCCATTGGAGGAAGAGGAGACCTAATCCTTGTGTCTATTGCCCCTATAAGGATCCTATATATTTCTTGAGAGGTCAAAGTTCTAGAGCTAGCTGAGATTGAGATTATGTTTCTGCCTGTTCTTTTTCTTGATAGGTCAATGTTCTTGAACTAGCTGAGATTGGGATTATATTTTATTATTTCTTTTATAAATTGGCTTTGTTTTTCAGGTAGACCCCAAGCTATGCATTTATTTTTTCAGCTGCCATTCGTTTAAACTGCATGTTGATTTCCTCACAAACCTCTTGCTGCAACTATTTTTTTTCTGTACCATATGCACAGAGTATTACACAAGGATCCTATTCTGAAGTAATACTCTGCGGTGTTCCTTTTGCAGGCTATGGTTTGGATGTTCGGGAGGCTGTTTTATATCTTCTAGATATGGTGCGAGGCAGAACCAAGATTCAATACGGTTCCCGTTGTTGCACTTAACATGGTAGATTTTATACCAATAGAATTGTGCTAAATTTTCTGCAAGACTTTCTCGCACAACATGCCTTTTCTTATTTATTCTTCTAAGCTTGACGGTGTGAAAGGCGATTTATGCCACTGCAAATCTGTATTCGCCACCCTACTCATGTTGCGTCGTGCAAATATGTCCTGATGTAGAACTTTATTATTAATTATTTTTTATGGCTCATGTCAATTTAATCATCTTTGTACATAATTTGTTACCACAGAAAATAAAGGATGCAACCAGGGCTGAGGATTCTGTTGTGTTGTCATATGATACTCAGTTGATTGGTATGCAGAGAGACTGAAATGAGAAATTGCAGTCCTGCTGAGAGTTCCCTCATGGCAATCCTCAAGAAAGGTTTGTATTTACTATTAAACGATCTTTCTCACCTATCACTACAATGACATATATTTCTGCATATTTTAGGATATTGCGAGGCAGAGCACTCTATAAAGTGACATGTTATTTGTTGATGCCACGGTATAAGGAGCGATTGGTGTCATCAATGTTATGTATACCTCCAATTAATCCAACTGATCCAGGGTGTTTTCATATGTAAGTAATATACTTAAATCATATCTTTTGCTGAATAACTTCCACATGACTAAGTTTCTTTTTCTGCTTGAAGTATGCTTGAAATCATGCATAACATGTTGTTGAAGGAATAAAGGGTTTTTATGGCTTTGATAAAGGTATCTATGTGTATAACTATCATGCATTCATGCTTCTAATTTCTGAATTTTTGAATCTGCAGCTCTTGGCACGACCGCAGTACGGTACTGGTGTCAGTTAAATAGTTCAGCTACACCCTTTTGGTATTATGAATCGCTTTGTTGGTGTTCTACGCATGCTTCGGGCTATGAAGGTTTTGATCTTTACTTTTCTTTATTGTAGATTTTAATTAGGTGTGGTTATTCTCAGTTTTCTTCATGCTTACCAATTGATTCCTTGGAACATGCTCATGTTTGAATGTTTTGTCCTATCGGTGAACTCTCAATTCTTATTTGTTAGTCTGTAATACATGTAAAGCAAGCGACTCGATTATGCATGCTTAGGTTTAGTCTAGGTCATTTGTTCAGCCAGCAATCATGTTGGTTTTACTTTTAAAAATGCATATAACTCTTTCTCAACCCACAGATTGAATTTGATACTATGTCCATCTGCTTATAGTTACCATGTGTACATATTTATAGACCAGCAGGGGTTGGAGCTTTGCCGCGTCCGTTCGTCGGCCGGCCATGGTTTCTGCTCTGCTGCCTGTGATGTTGCGGTCTGCCCATCAAGTGAACACCACATGATTCATCCGCCTTACATTGTAATGGGTTCTTTTTGCGGATTGTCATTTCACGCATTATTTGGTTTCAGCTGATGGAGAGGTACTTCTGGCTTCCTGGTGAGTGCTTAGTTGTGCATTTTTTTGGCATTTACATATTTATCTCAAAATCTCAACGTATATGTGGACTAATTCTATTATTATCATGTTGTTGCTTCAAATCAGTTCGATCATTTCTTTGGTGAAAGGCAAGACAGCTAGCAGGTGATTCTGAAAGTAGTGCACTCTCCTCATGCATGGATCTTAGCTACCTTGTTGACATTAGTAGTACCGAAGCGAAGGTNTCTTTTTATTATTTATTTTTCTAGTTTCTTTTATTATTTGAAAATCATATTTTTTCTAGTGTCTTTTAAAATGTTCCAATATTTGAAAATCATTATCTTTTTATTATTTATTTTTCTAGTTTCTTTTTTTATTATTGAAAATCATTATCGAATACAAGTCATACAAGGTTTTTTCAAGCGCTTGTGAGCCGTTGGATCAGGGGTGTGTTTCTTTAGAGCGCTTGTGAGCCGTTGGATCAGAAGCACACGGATCGTGTGTTTCCTTCGAGCGCTTGTGAGTTGTTGGATCAGGGCCTTTAGTACCGGTTCGTGTTACCAAACGGGACTAAAGAAGCACACGGATCGTGTGTTTCTTTCAAGCGCTTGTGAGCCGTTGGATCAGGGGTGTGTTTCTTTAGAGTGCTGTGAGCCGTTGGATCAGAGAAGCACACAGATTGTGTGTTTTCCTTCGAGCGCTTGTGAGCTGTTGGATCAGGGCCTTTAGTACCGGTTCGTGTTACCAACCGGGACTAAAGAAGCACACGGATCGTGTGTTTCTTTCAAGCGCTTGTGAGCCGTTGGATCAGGGGTGTTTCTTTAGAGCGCTTGTGAGCCGTTGGATCAGAAGCACACGCCTATAAATAGCGACGTCCCTGCAGCGAAACGGCACACAACGAGCGTCTACCTTTGCCACCGAACCCAATGGTTGGATTTAGCCTACCCGCTGGCATGTTCCCTAACACAAGCCCTCGGGTAGGTTGAATCCAACCACTGGATTAGGGTGACACAATGATGAATTGTCGAGGAGGTGGGAGTGGTGGTGGTGGAAGTGGTAGCCATGCCCCTCGGTCGGATCCAAGTAGCGGCTGCTTGGATCGAAGGTCGATTTGCTGCTCACTTCACAGCCCTCAACAAAATACTTGCGGCTATTCTATCTACAAAATACTTCAGTTCATCGACCGAATACAAATCATTCGGATTACCGTCATACAGCCCAACAGTGCATTTGATATGCAGGCACTCACGAGCCACGTTGGGCTGTATGACGGGGAAGACAACGTGTGCATTTGATAAAAGGTTTAATACATTAATTATTACACATCAACCACCAACATCCCTATCTAGTGTGTGTCCCTTTCTTCTTCGTGTGTGTCCCTTTCTTCTGATTGCGCCGCAACCATGGACAATCTTCATCATTCAACGCGATGGTTGGGTCAGTTTTCACCGTGAAGGGGGGAATTTCATGAAAATTATTGTAATCTTCCGACATGTCCGTCTTTTCCTCCACTCCTACGATGTTTCTTTTTCCTGAAAGAACTATGTGGCGCTTTGTCTCATCGTATGATGTATTTGCTTGCTTATCTTTACTTTTTTTTCGGTCTGGAAGACATGTCCTTCATATAGAAAACCTGGGCCACGTCATTGGCTAGGACGAATGGTTCGGTGTCGTACCCAAGATTTTTACATCCACCGTAGTCATTCCGTACTTCGGGTCTACATTTACCCCGCCTTCCAGGTTGAACCATTTGCACCTGAACAAAGGTACCTTGAAAGAAGGTCCATAGTCAAGTTCCCATATCTGCTCTATGTAACCATAATTTGTGTCCTTTTTCCCATTGTTGTTTGTTGCATCAAAGCGAACACCACTGTTTTGGTTGGTGCTCTTCTTATCTTGGTCGGTCGTGTAAAATGTATTCCCATTTATCTCGTACCCTTGAAAAGTCAATATAGTCGATGATGGTGCTTTGGCCAACAAGTATAATTGTTCTTCAACAGTGTTGTCATTAATGAGACGTGTTTACAACCACCCGCTGAAAGTCTTCATGTGTTCTCTTTGAATCGATTCTCCAGGCTGCTCCGGGCATTTAGAGCGTAAAATATTCATGTGTTCCTGGATATACGGAGCCACCAAGATGGAATTATGTAGAACTGTGTAGTGTGCTTGATTGAAAGAATCCCAGTCCTTACACATTATTGCTTTCTTTCCTAGCGTGCCTATTCCACGCAGTCTCCCCTCATGGCACGATTGAGGAACACCGATCTGATTAAGGTCAGGAATAAAGTCAACACAAAACTCAATTACCTCCTCTGTTCCATAGCCCTTGGAGATGCTTCCTTCGGGCCTAGCATGGTTATGAACGTATTTATTTAAGACTCCCATGAACCTCTCAAAGGGGAACATGTTGTGTAGAAATACAGGACCGGGAACGTTAATCTCTTCGACTAGGTGAACTATGAGGTGCGTCATAATATTGAAGAAGGATGGTGGGAACACCAACTCGAAGCTGACAAGACATTGGACCACCTCCCTTTGTAAATCTGGTAGAGTTAATGGATTGATCACCTTCTAAGAAATTGCATTGAGAAATGCACATAGCTTCACAATGGGTACTCGAACATTTTCCGGTAGAAGCCCCCTCTATGCAATCGGAAGTAATTGTGTCATAATCACGTGGCAGTCATGAGACTTTAGGTTCTGGAACTTTTTCTCTGCCATGTTTATTATTCCCTTTATATTCGACGAGAAACCAGATGGGACCTTGATACTGCTCAGGACTTCAAAAAAGATCTCCTTCTCTTCTTTGGTAAGAGCGTAGCTGGCAAGACCTTGATACTTATCTGGATTCAGGTGGTCGTCTCGTTCGTGCATACGTTGGTGGTCCTGTCGTGATTCCGGTGTATCTTTTGTTTTCCCATACACGCCCAAGAAGCTTAGTAGGTTCACGCACAGATTTTTCGTCACGTGCATCACGTCGATTGCAGAGCGAACCTCCAGTATTTTCCAATAGGGTAGCTCCCAAAATATAGAGCACTTCTTTCACATGGGCACGTGTCCATCATCGTCATTCGAAACAGATAGACTGCCAGGACCCTTTCCAAAGATTACTTTTAAGTCCTTGACCATGTCATACATAACATCACCATTAGGTAATTTAGGATTCGTCCGATGATCTGGCTCACCTTTGAAATGCTTGACATTCTTTCTTACGGCATGCCCTTTTGTAAGAAATCGCCGATGCCCCAGGTACACATTCTTGTTTCCCATATGTATACTTTCAGTCTCATCTAAACAGTACGTGCATGCATTGTATCCCTTGTTTGACTGTCCTGAAATGTTACTAAGAGCAGGCCAATCATTGATGGTTACAAACAGCAACGCTCGTAGGTCAAATTCCTTTTGTTCGTGCTCATCCCACATAGGTACACCTTCGTCACGCCACAACTGTAAAAGTTCTTCAACCAATGGCCTCAGGTACACATCAATGTCGTTGCCCGGTTGCTTCGGGCCTTGGATGAGCACTGGCATCATAATGAACTTCCGCTTCATGCACAACCAAGGAGGAAGGTTATAAATACACAGAGTCACGGGCCAGGTGCTATGACTGGAGCTCTGCTCCCCGAAAGGATTAAAGCCATCTGTACTTAGCCCAAATCTTAAGTTCCTTGCGTCAGCTGCAAATTCCGGGAACTCCCTGTCGATTTTTCTCCACTGCGACCCATCGGCGGGGTGTCTTAACATCAGGTCTTTCAAATGGTCTTCTTTGTGCCATCGTAACAACTTTGCATGCTCTTTGTTTTGGAACAAACGTTTCAATCGTGTATTATAGGAGCATACCACATCACCTTGGCAGGAACCCTCTTCCTAGGGCACGGCTCACCCTCAACATCACCAGGGTCATCTCACCTTATTTTATACCGCAATGCACTGCATACCGGGCATGCATTCAAATTCTCGTACTCCTCACCACGGAAGAGGATGCAGTCATTGATGCATGCATGTATCTTCTGCACCTCTAATCCTAGAGGGCAGACAACCTTCTTTGCTTCGTACATACTGGGGGGTAATACGTTATCCCTTGGAAGCATCTTCTTTATTATTTTTCAGCAATTTTTCAAATCCCTTGTCAGATGTATCATTCTCTGCCTTCCATTGCAGCAATTCCAGCGTGGTACCAAGCTTTTTCTGGCCATCTTCGCAAGTTGGGTATAACAATTTCTTGTGATCCTCTAACATGCTCTCCAACTTCAACCTCTCGTTTTCACTTCCGCTGTTTATCTGTGCATCAAGAATGGCCCGACCAAAATCATCATCGTGCTCATCAACAATGGGCTCTTCTTCAGCTTCGTCTTCCCCCATTGCAGTATCACCGTCTTCGGTGAACGTAGGATAGTTGTCATTATCCTCTTCTTCTTCATTTTCTTCCATTATAACCCCTCTTTCTCCGTGCTTGGTCCAACAATTATAACCGGACATGAAACCATGCTGCAACAGGTGGACGTGAATGGTTTTTGAGGTAGAGTAATTCTGCGTATTCTTGCAGACGCTACATGGACAAGAAATAAAACCATTCGACGGCTTGTTTTTCTCAGCCACACGGAGAAAATAATGCATGCCATTAATATAGTCGAAAAATCGTCGGTCACTGTACAGCCATTGCCGGCTCATCTGCATTATATAAATATATCAAAAACTATTGCACTACATCAAGAGTATATAATAGTAACTACTGAACCAAAGTAAAGTAATTGTAATGCATAGTCCTCATAAAACATATATTAATTGAAACTAACATACAACTATCTAAATAATTTAAATCCAACACCAAATGCGATCAAAATCGCAACTAAGGTAACTACTGAACCAACAACATAATCGTACCAAGCCTCCTGACTAATGGCATATTTTCTAATCTTCAAGCGCATTGCATCCATCTTGATCTCATGGGCATGTGCGACGTCGGCAAGCTTGAACTCATGTTCATCGATGATGTCGGCAAGCTTCAACTCCAATTTCATCTTCTCTTCTAGGCATTGCAGACGAAGATCTTCACTTCTTTCCAATTTTGCTTTCAAATCATTGTTTCCTTTTACAAAAAACTCGACAATAGGGTCGGTTGGAATTTCCGGTTCAACTAACTCCTAGATAAAAGTGTCTATGTCAAGTTGGTAGGTATAGTTGTTTTAAACACGAAATGAAACAAATAGTTATGAAAATATACCACATCCGAATCATAGACCGGACGAGGGCCGACGGGGGCGGATATCAAAACCATGACACTATACATATAAAAAAAACATAAGAATAATATACAAGAAATAAATATGCTTTTAAATCATACATGTCATTTTTCTTAAATAGAAGATAAAGAAAAAAAGCTCACCGAGGTGGTGCCGGTGACGGGACGACGCGGGCTATCGACGGCGGTGAGGACGGGATGACACTAAAATCCACAAATAATAAATTAATTTGAGCTCAAAATGCATATAAAAAATTAAACTCTCTAGCTAGGCATTTCATCAAACACCTTGCTTGCACTACAAACCATAAAATGAGCTAAACTAGCAATGAAATGAGCTAAAGTTGCAACTTCGGAGAAAAGGATGATATTGCTAACCCTTGAATATATGGGGTGCCTTCAATCCTCACAAATGGTGAAAAAAAATGGGGATTAACTTGAGTGATGGAGTGGAAATGGAGGAGAAAATGTTGATGAACTCAAGCTAAAAATGGTGGTGGAGCTCGGGTGGAAGATGATATAGGCAGGGAAGAGCCTTTGGTCCCGATTCGTGGCTGGAACCGGGACCAAAGGGTGCCTGCCAGGGATCCCACGGTTGCTGCTGCATGTGCAGACCCTTTGGTCCCGGTTCCAGACACGAACCGGGACCAAAGGTCCCAATAGAACCGGGACGAATGGTCCCCAGCGCCCGGGCCGATGGAGCCGGACCAATGACCCCTTTGGTCCCGGTTCTTTATTGTTGCGGGATAAAAGGGCAGAATGGATGCCCCTTTTTCCACTAGTGAACATACATGAAGTAAGTTCCCTCTGAATATTATCAATCGGCTGCCCAAAAACGGCCATTTTCAACAAAATGGCCGTTTTTGGGCAAAAACCACGGGATCACCCGACCGGGATCGCAACGAGCCGGAGCTCGTCGTCCTGGACGACAGCGACGAGGAGAAGGGCGAGGCCGGCCCGAGCCACCAGTACCGCGGCGGCGGCGACGACGGCGCAGGATGCAGCGCTCCCCCCCCCCCCCCCCCCCCCCCGGCGGCGGGAGGACGATGACGATGGCGGCGACTACTCGCAGCAGCTCTACCGCAACTTCGGCATGTGGTCGTAGTTTTTATTTTATTTTTACGTTTATGTATAAATTTCGCTACTTTTTATCGAACTTTGTCAAATTTAACAAACTTCGTCTAAATTTAACGAACTTTGTCCGAATTTAGTTCGTGCCGCTGGGGCCGCGGCTGGGAATCGGCCCGTCCCCAGCCAGAATTTTTTCACCGGTGCACCCCAACAGACCAAAACAAAAAAAGTCAACAAATCGGTCTGGGGGCCAACGACTGGAGTTGCTCTAAGTTACGGTAGTATTCCACTAGTTTTATTCCTGCATGTGCCAACTAATTTACCAGTGCATTCGCAAAAAAGAAAAGAAAAAACTAATTTACCAGTGCAATGCAGCCAGCCATGCTTTCGTGCCATAGGCTTGCTGGATGCCTATGGTGGTGACGTGTTGCATTCCGGGAGTAAACTTTGTTCCGGCCCTTGGCCAGAACGGACGATTGCGATGATGGTGCCGCTTACCTCCGTGGAGGCTTCGGTTGTTGGAGTTGTGGCACTCGTCCTAGTTTTGCTATAAAATATGGGTTTCCTGCCATATGGGTTAAACAAATAACTAACAACATTTTTGTGATCTGTATTATCGAAATAGCATGGCCATGTAGTGTTTCAATATTGAAGTAGTGAGTGTCGGCGCCAGGGCCAGGCATAGCCATGCTGTGTGTTTTGATATTGTATTTTGTACTACGGCAGTACACCCTCCACGACAGTTTTATCAGACCGGAGGTAGTATTAGATATGGTGTTTGAAATTTGTTTTCAACTATGTAGTTAAATTGATCTAGTTTCAAATAACATAGAAATTGTTGATGAATGAACAAAAAATATGCTGAAAATGGGATTTAGAGGCTCGACTTTGGCCAGGTGAATTTGTGCGCATGCAGGTTGCATAGTATGTATGACTGGCCCGAATGTTAAGGTGGGCATGTAAATCGATTTTATAGGACGAAGAAATAGGATTTATTTTGGAGATGCTCTAAGCCTATTCCTCTATATCTCACATAGATTTAATGAAAAAGAAACTTGAACTCCTGTCTCCTCCCCTCGTGGCGTCTCCCTTTGGAGGCGACCCGAGGGCCCAATCCCTAGCGCCACACCTTCCCTCCCCCGTCTCGCCGCCACTCAAGGTAGCTGCCGGGCAAGCCCGCGCGGCGCTCCGCCGTCGTCTCCTCCATGGAAGCCTCACTTTGAGACAACGGGGTGGTGGACGAGCTTGGTTGTAGGTGGTCCGTAGTCTGTAGCGGTGTTTGCTTTCCTTGGTGTTGTGGTGTTGTGTCCGACTGAGTGCTCATGTTGCTCTGCTTCCCTGATGTGCTTGCTCGCCGGTGGGTCGACGCCCTTGATCCTAGGCAAAAGGGGAAGTGCTCCCCTCTCTGGCAGCATCATTTTTCCAGTGGTAAGCTGAGCCGGTTTCGAGTCTTGGTCGCTTGTTGTCATCGCGGTCGTTCCTTTCCACACAGCTCAGGGTGTTGCGGTCGCTTCCGGTAGTTTATGTCCCGCTCTCTGGTTGGTGCTACGGGCGGAGATGTTGTTCGTGGGAGAAGGCTTGATGAGGCGACAATGCTCAATCTCTCCCTTGGCAACCTTGTTTTTCAATGTCCTTGCGTGCTTAGGGTCAGCTTTTCTATCTCTCGACGGTGCAGCGCCCTTCGATCCAGGGCGAGAAATTAAGCAGGGTGCTTTCTCTAGAGGTGGACACAGTCGAAATTATGATAATGTTTGGCCCTGGTGGTTGACGGCGCCATGGGTTTTTTCATGGGAGCGTTCCTTCACTTCCTCTCTGGTCGGATTGCCAGGCTTGACAAGGCCTCGAAGCTCAAGTTGTGCTTCATCTTGCTTTTCTTTGCTTGTTGTTCTTCAGCATTGTGTAAACTCCGGCGTTGGAGTCTTTATTTACTAATTTAAAGGCGGGCATTTGGTGCCTTTTGTCTAAAGAAACAATTGTCATACATAATGAACCCTGAAATGTGTTGGCTATGTTCACTTGGGCCGGCAACTAAAAGTGTTCTGAAAATCTTCCTGCAGCGATCGATGCCGTGAATGCATCCTCGAGTGTTGTATGTCGCGCTTGCGCTGGGGCCGGCCGGCGGCGATCTCTCAGCTAGCCTATAGCAGCCGTACGCTCAGGGCATTGCGTGAATATGAAGCTTCCAGGATCCATCCACGACGGTCATCAGTTAAGTACTAACTACTACTACTACATCTGTTCTATAATGTAAGCATTTTTACCATTTCTCTTTCCATCCGTATCTAGACATGTTTTAGTGTAAGGTTTAAATAAATCTTGCACTAAAACATGTCTAGATACGGATGGAAAAAAAATGCTAAAAAGGATTACATTATGGAACGGAGGGAGTACGTGACTTGCTGCTGGTCATGTTGTGTAGCCAGCCCTTAAACATGCAAATTTATGTGGCACCGGCCGCGAATCTACCGATCGATTGGATTATATATTGACTGCAAATCGATCGATACATGGTAGCTAGAAATTGATCGATGAGATCCTCAGAATGCGGTTGCCTTGGCATCACGGAGCAGCACGCCCTCGTATAACTATACGTACGTACATAGTATCCCCATGCTGATGCATGTCCATGGAACACGATCGATCATTTGATCCATCTACTTGTCGTCGTTCCTGGTGGATTTGTCGTGGTCGTGGAGCATCTCCTGCAGCACGTGGTCATCCAGGCACTCGAACTCAATCACCTGTCTCGCCGCCGTCGACGAAGAAGAAGAACCTGCACCACCACTGCCACCGCGGCTGACCTCTGCCTCGTAGACGTGCACCTGGTTGGGGAAGTTCAGGACGGCGTTCCTGCCGCGCATGGAGTAGGCTGAGCGGTCGTACGCGGCGGCGGCCTCCTCGGCGGTGTCGAAGGTGCCGAGCCACACGCGGACGCCGTGGCGGCTCGAGTCGCGGATCTCCGCCGCGAACTTGCCCCAGGGCCGGCGACGCACGCCGCGGTACTTGGTCTGGTCCCCGCCGCCGCCGGAGCCTTCGCTGTCCATGATCAAGTACTGAGCTAGCTAAGAACGAGTAGTTGATGAAGCAGTGGAGCTGAAATTGAGGGAGCCCGAGCTAGCTAGTGACCGAGCTGGGTGAGGTTGGAGCATGAAGGCGGGGAAGATGGGGTTTAAAAAGGGTGGGAAAGGGGTGTGTCGATGTCTGGGTGTGGTGCCGAATCCGACATGCCAAACGAATCAACCTCAGCTCTAGCTCGCGTAAAGGGTTACGTCCTGCCTACCTAAGCTCAGGTGTATGTGTATGCATGCATACATGCTTACGTCCATAGAATTTAACATTCTTTTCTCAAAAAAAAAAAGAATTTAACATTCTTTCCACATATAATTAAATATATGGTTAATGGTTATATATTTGGAACGCGGGTAAGTGTATAATGTGTAGGTGGTCTCATCAAATTGTATACATGTTAATTATGATTGCATCGTTTTGATGAACTATTGTAGATAGTAAATTTATGTTGGTGCAGTAAATATTGGATTTGATGCTAAGTTATCATTAGAGAAAATGGGTGCGGTTAACCCTTATTCGACTAAGAATTAACTTAATTCTTTTTCAAGTGTTGGCATATCATGATTTTGTACTAGGTGAACAATTTTGTACTGCCTGAATATTTGTATACGACACCAACTTTTTGTTAATTGCCACCCACATGCAACTTAAAATCTCACTTGCAACCCACATGGAAATTATAGGATTCACGAATCACAATGCAATCCTACGCTTCAAAAGTTGAATAAGGTCTAACTTAATTCTCATTTGACTGGGGATACAAGATGCAAACCATATAAAGGATCCCGGTGCAATGGAGAAAAACAAGACACACGTCATATAGTAGTCGCCATCAAGCGATAGCCAATCTAGGTTTGAAACAAGATTAAAATCTTGCTACTTAATTATACTCAAAAGGTTGTGTCCATTCTCATTTGGTAGCTCGGAAGTGAAATTCTTTTTAAAAAAAAATTTACATGCGTGTACATATAGCTGCATCAACTGATGGTACGTATACACGACGCATGCTTACGTATGTACGTAGGGATGAATAAAAATCACATAGACGTAGACAGTGAGGGTGAGATTAAGCGTCGCAGTGGCCAAGAGTGGCCTGTCTCCATCAGATCATCCATCTGCAGGTGTATATGTATATTGTGGCGCTGACCATACACAAATTAAGTTTGACTGGACTGGAGAACGACCGCATACATCATAGCTGATGCCTGATGATCGCTTTAATTATTATAAATAAAAAATTCGGTTGGCCCGCCCTTTCTACTAATCGCGGTTCAACCTTCTTAATCCATCCCGTCTACCATCACTAAGTAGCCTTCTAATTTAATTAATTAACAACTGATTTATCAAACCACAAAGCTACCCCTAGTTATGCATGAATTAAATCATCAGCGAAACAGAATCTTGTCTACCACCTAGTTGTGCATGAATTAATTAATTAACAACTGATTTGAATTAACACTTTTAGTCCCACAACTTGCGCGCCGCGAACGATTTAGTCCCACATCTTGTAAAGTGGACACCGGTGATACCACAACTTGCGTTGCCAGGATTAATTAGTCCATTTAGTACGAAACATGCCACGTCGGACTACTGACTCGACGAAAAATTTGCAATTTAGTCCAGCAGACTAGAATAAATTTCCGTCTCGAGTCCTTCCACTTGTTAGTTAGGCTTTAACGTATTTTTGCATTTTAGTCCAAAGTATCCATCCGGTGATTGTGGCTTAATCTTTCCTATTTTGTTATTTCCTTTTTTCGTACGAGTAGAAGGCGGAAAAACAAACATGGAAACCACCTCGACGAGTTCAGAGCTGACGGCGAGGTCACCGTTTCTGTGGAGAAGCCGCCGGCCATGCGGTACTGCAAGCACGGTGAAGACCCGCCGGCGTACGGTAGGCGATTTTCACTGGAACGCCGGGACTTGTACTTGTCGTCGCCGTCGTCGTACTATTCCAGTAAACATGTCCTGCAGAGCTGTCGTACGCGGCCCTGAGATCTCCATCCGACGTAGGTGACGACAGGAGGCAGGGATGGGAGCTGCTGCTGGGAGGATGGCTACCCGGGGCCGTCGGAGGGGAGTGAGAGCAAGAGCTGAAGGGAGTCTAGGCGGGCCTTCTTGCCTCCGACAACAGAGGATTCATCGCCGGGACGATCCCGGCGCTTGGGCGCGGAGAGGTGGAGGAAGTCGCGCTCGACACAGAGCTTGGCCTTGGTGGCATCCGCGGCAGCGTCGGCAACGGGGTTGGGGAAGGGATGGTCGGAGGGCGGCGGCGCGGCGCTGGGGTCCTTCAATCCGTCAGAGTCACCGTACATGGCCGCCAGACTGAGGATGGATTCACGACGTACAATCACCGGATGGATACTTTGGATTGAAATGCAAAAATGCCGTCAAATCCTAACTGACGAGCGGAAGGACTCGGGACGGAAATTTATTTTACTTTGTTGGACTAAAGTGCATTTTTTCGTCTAGTCAATGTCCGACGTGGCATGTTTCGGACCAAATGGACTAATTAATCCTGGTAACACAAGTTGTGGTACCACCGGTGTCCACTTTGCAAGATGTGGGACTAAATCGTTCGCAGCGTACAAGTTGTGGGACTAAAAGTGTTAATTCCTCCATAAAACCACACAGACCATTGCGCCGCACATTCGCCAAATTTAAATTCCCACTTTCTCGGAATATTTTGCTTGTGATCAATACCTTTGCTTTTTGTTTTTCATTCCGACAGTTGAAAGTCAATAAATATGGGGACGACCATATGTCCTTCACTCACTCGCTGGGTGGGTGGGTACAACGCATCAGGAACGTACATGCATATATCACCTGCTGATTTAATTTGGCCATCATGCACCTTGGTCTCTCATCTGACATTGTTGACCGGTACTTTCTCCGTCTCATATATAATATAAGATGTTATTACAATTAATATATACTATTGCTTATAACAACATATTATTGGATGGAGGGAGCAGCACGCAATTAATTAAGCTAGCTAATCCACGACCAACGTATGCGTTTGGGGTTTATTTCACCTTGCTTCAGCTAATTCACATTGTTTCTCGGGCCATTAGTAGCTAATCCACGACCAACGTATGCGTTTGGGGTTTATCTCACCTTGCTTCAGATAACACGTACTCCTACGGTATTTTCTTGTGGCACGTATATGTCATTTCGATAAAACAAAACAATGTTATATCGAGGATTATATCTTAATGTTATATCTACCAATTAATGTTTACATGAGCTATAATTATGGAGTGGTTAAATTGCTGGAATTTGGACCGCTTTGGCCTTTGGCCCATGGCCCTTTATCAAATTCTGAAACTCACATGGCCCATCCCAAAAATCAGTGGCAGCACTAGTGGGGGACTAAAGTTTAGTCCCACACTGCTAGTTGGGAGAGAGTTGGAGTGGTTTATAAGGAGGGTTGTTCTAGTGCTTGTATGTGAGTGAGAACAAGAGAGAGCCCTCGCGCACTCCTCCTCCTCCTCCTCGCTCGTTCGTTCGTCACGACGCGCCGTGGGTTGTGGGATTGAGCCGAGAGCCTATCTTTTGTTTTGCCGTTTGGAAAATTAATTCGCATTAATTATGAGTCATTAACGGACGCGTTACTCAGCCCGTTTTGCTTCCGGTCTCTCTGGATCGTGGCGGGCCCGACTCGGACGTGGGCTACATCCCACGATCTTTCCAGCCGCACTACATAAGCGCCTGCACAACCCTAGCCGCTACAACTAGACGCATATGCGACTACCTCCTTCCAGTTCATTGCGCCGCCGCCATCGTCTTCCTCATCCCGTCCGTCGGCGTGCACCGACTGTCGGGACAGTAGGCCTCCGGAACCCTGCCTCTCGTCAACCTGTACGGGTGAGGGGCAATCAGGTTTTTGGGGAGCGCTCCGGCGCGATTACTGGCATCACGACGTCGTCATCGGACGACGAGTTTCTCCACACCGACAACTTCTTCCCGGATCTCAGCGACTTCTTCAGCAACCTCAACATGGGCGACAACGTCAACACCAACTCCAGCGGTTCTGCTCCCGCTGTTCAGTACGTGTTCCTGTCCGTTCTATATGATATGTTTATTCAATTCGTTTGTCTAGCGGTTGCAATAGATTGGATCGGTTCATCTGTTAGATTATTTGTTTGCATGTTTAGTCTACTTGCTACCGCCTTGATTTACATGATAATATTTCGGATTAAATCATATGCTAAATTGTTAATATATTCAACAATCCAAAAACCTGATTATAGGCAATTTCCTGCACCTGCTTTTCTTGCGTCGACAAAGCCTAACCCTTTCAAGGGTGTGGATTATAAGAGGTGGCGCACGAGAGCAGTGATGTGGTTTCAATCCATGCAGTGCTATGCGGCCAACAAGGGCAAGCCTGAGGGCGATCTTGATCCTGCACAGCAGGAAGCCTTTGAGAGGATGGACACTATGTTTAAGAGTGCCCTTCTCGGAATTATTGATGATTCCATTGTGGATCCCTATATGTCGTTTGACAACGGCAAGGATATGTGGGCTGCGCTCGAGGCCAAGTTTGGGGCTTCGGACGCTGGCAGCGAGTTGTATGTCATGGAGCAATTCTATGACTACAAGATGACTGATGAGCGCTCTGTTGTTCAACAGGCTCATGAGATACAGTCGCTCGCAAAAGAACTTGAGCAGTTTAAGTGTACTTTACCGGACAAATTTGTGGCCGGAGGCATCATTGCCAAGCTTCCACCTTCGTGGGGCAATTTTGCTACTTCTCTGAAACACAAGAGACAGGAGTTTTCCGTTTCGGACCTCATCGGATCTCTTGATGTGGAAGAGAAGGCAAGAGCAAAAGATACACGTGCTCGGGTTGCTGAGGTAGGTTCTAGTGCCCACATGGTACAGAAGAAAAACTACCAGCCCAAATATAACAAGAAAAAATCCGAGGGTAAAGGCAAGTCCAATGGCAAGTTCAAGCCTTCTCAGCCTACCAACTTTAAGAAGAACAGCAATAAGAAGCAGTGGAAGGGATCATGCCATATTTGCGGTGATCCAAGTCACTGGGCTCCTCGTTGTCCAAACCGCCATGAGTCGCGCGAACCTGAGAACGGCGGCAAGACTGCCAACGTTGTCATTGGCGATATTGAGATGAAGGAATCTGGGTACGGTATATTTCCTACCATCCTTTCAGTTTTTCATTCACCTGAATGGTTGGTTGATACTGGTGCCAATGTACATGTTTGTGCTGATGCTTCATTGTTTTCTTCTTACCAGGCCACAGGGACTTCCCCCGTGCTGATGGGGAACGGGTCACATGCTACTGTTCGTGGTGTTGGTACGGTCGATCTGAAGTTTACTTCGGGGAAGATCGTGCGACTGAAGAACGTTCATCATGTGCCCTCCATCAATAAGAATCTCGTCAGCGGTTCGCGTTTATGTCGAGATGGTTTTAAGTTGGTTTTCGAGTCCAATAAAGTTGTAATTTTCAAGTATGGACAATTTGTTGGTAAAGGTTATGAGTGCGGAGGCTTGTTCCGCTTATCTTTGTCAGATGTTTGCACTAAAGTTATTAATCATGTTTACCACGATAATGATTCTGATGTATGGCATTCACGACTTTGTCATATTAACTTTGGTTGCATGACGCGATTAGCAAATATGAGTTTAATTCCGAAATTTACTACTGTCAAAGGCTCCAAGTGTCAAGTGTGTGTTCAAGCCAAGCAACCTCGCAAGTCCCATAAGACTGCGGAACCGAGAAACTTGACACCACTCGAGCTTATACATTCTGATCTTTGTGAGATGAATGGTGTGTTGACAAAAGGTGGAAAGAAATATTTCATGACACTTATTGATGACTCCACTAGATATTGTTATGTGTATCTTCTGAAATCAAAAGATGAGGCTTTAACTTACTTCAAAAACTATAAGGCCGAGGCAGAGAACCAACTTGATCGTAAAATTAAACGGTTAAGGTCTGATCGTGGTGGAGAGTATTTTTCCAATGAATTTAATTCGTTTTGTGCGGAACATGGTATTATCCATGAGAGGACGCCTCCCTATTCACCTCAGTCAAATGGGGTAGCTGAAAGAAAGAACCGAACTCTATCTGATTTGGTTAATGCCATGTTAGACACTTCGGGTCTCTCCAAGGCATGGTGGGGGGAGGCGCTAATGACTGCGTGTCATGTCCTAAACCGAGTTCCCACAAAGAATAAAACCATTACTCCATTTGAGGAATGGGAAAGGAAAAGGCTGAAACTCTCTTACCTACGTACTTGGGGTTGTTTGGCGAAAGTCAATATACCAATTCCCAAGAAGCGCAAGCTTGGACCCAAAACCGTAGATTGTGTTCTTCTGGGCTATGCTTTTAATAGCATTGGTTATAGGTTTTTGATAGTAAAATCTGAGGTATCCGACATGCATGTTGGTACGATTATGGAGTCGAATGATGCGACTTTCTTTGAGAACATATTTCCTATGAAGGATATGGCTAGCCCATCAAATCAGGAGATTCCTACTTCGTCTAGTCAGGATTTGGCTGAGATTCCTATACCCACCATTACGATAGAACACGTAGAGAATCCAGTAGAGGATGACATTGAAATTCCTATAAGGGGCAAGAGACAGAGGATTGCAAAGTCCTTTGGTGATGATTTCATTGTGTACCTCGTGGATGACACACCCAGGACTATTTCAGAAGCTTATGCATCACTTGATGCTGACTACTGGAAGGAAGCTGTTTGTTGCGAGATGGATTCCATCATGGCTAACGGAACCTGGGAGATCACTGATCGTCCTTATGGGTGCAAACCTGTAGGATGTAAGTGGGTGTTTAAGAAAAAGCTTAGGCCTGATGGTACAATTGAAAAGTACAAGGCAAGGCTTGTGGCCAAGGGTTATACCCAGAAAGAAGGTGAAGACTTCTTTGATACTTACTCACCTGTGGCTAGATTGACCACTATACGAGTGCTACTTTCATTGGCTGCCTCGCACGGTCTTATCGTTCATCAAATGGACGTTAAGACAGCTTTCCTTAATGGAGAGTTGGACGAGGAAATTTACATGGAGCAGCCAGATGGTTTTGTAGTGCCCGGTCAGGAAGGCAAAGTGTGTAAGTTATTGAAGTCGCTATATGGCCTCAAGCAAGCTCCTAAGCAATGGCATGAGAAGTTTGAAAGGACTTTGACTGCTGAAGGCTTTGTTGTAAACGAATCTGACAAGTGTGTGTACTATCGCCATGGTGGGGGCGAGGGAGTTATTCTTTGTCTATATGTCGACGACATACTGATATTTGGAACCAATCTTGATTTGATCAAGGAGTTGAAGGATTTCTTATCTCGTTGTTTGAGATGAATGATCTAGGAGTAGCTGATGTTATCTTGAACATCAAGCTGTTGAGAGATGATAATGGTGGGATTACACTGCTTCAGTCTCACTATGTGGAAAAGGTCTTGAGTCGCTTCGGGTATAGTGACTGCAAGCCTTCTTCTACTCCATATGATCCTAGTGTGTTGCTTCGAAAGAATCGACGGATTGCTAGAGATCAACTGAGATATTCTCAGATTATAGGCTCGCTTATGTATTTGGCGAGTGCCACGAGGCCTGACATCTCTTTTGCTATGAGCAAGTTGAGCCGGTTTGTTTCTAATCCGGGAGATGATCATTGGCATGCGCTTGAGAGAGTTATGCGCTATTTAAAAGGCACTGCGAGCTATGGAATTCACTACACCGGAAACCCGAGAGTTCTGGAAGGTTATAGTGATTCAAATTGGATATCTGATGCTGATGAGATTAAGGTCACTAGTGGTTACGTTTTTACACTTGGTGGTGGCGCTGTTTCTTGGAAGTCTTGCAAGCAGACCATCTTAACGAGGTCAACTATGGAAGCAGAACTCGCAGCATTAGACACAGCCACTGTTGAAGCAGAGTGGCTTCGTGAGCTTTTGATGGACTTGCCTGTGGTTGAAAAACCAATACCCGCAATCCTAATGAACTGTGATAATCAAACTGTGATCGTCAAGGTGAACAGTTCTAAGGACAATATGAAGTCATCAAGGCATGTGAAGAGGAGATTGAAATCTGTCAGGAAACTGAAAAACTCCGGAGTTATTACGTTGGATTATATCCAAACAACCATGAACTTGGCAGATCCCTTCACAAAGGGTTTACGTAATGTGATAGATAATGCATCGAGGGAGATGGGTTTGAGACCCACGATATGAGTTGTCCACAGTGGTAACCTACTCTATGTGATCGGAGATCCCGTGAATTAGAGCTGGGAGACAAGCCGTTGGTCAGCTGGGAGGAGAGTATATATCCTTATAGCAATACCACTCCGTAAGATGCAATACTCTCCTATTCTGCATGGCAGGTTGAGATTTATCTTAATGTGTTCTAAGTGGCTTATTTTAGCTGAGATGTTGTCCTGCAGAACATCTTTTGAAGAACACACCTATATGAGTCTGATTGTTAAACGTCGCAATCTATGAGAGTTGGGTGCTCTCTAGTAAACTCATGAAAGGCCCTGGAGTATGACGCATAAGCTCCAAACCGCGAGGAAGCCTCGCGGCAGCCTAGTATCGGTCTAGGCTTTGTATGAAGCTAGTGCGCAGAAAACTTGTAGTTCAAGGCATAGTCCACTATCCAAGTTGCAATCTAGTGTAATATGAAGCTTTAAGTGGAAGTTCAACTTAACAGTCTCCACGACATACCGGTATATAAAACAATGTTCTGGAAACTTATTGAGGAGATGTGCCAATGAGAGTTTGTGGGGGATTGCTGGAATTTGGACCGCTTTGGCCTTTGGCCCATGGCCCTTTATCAAATTCTGAAACTCACATGGCCCATCCCAAAAATCAGTGGCAGCACTAGTGGGGGACTAAAGTTTAGTCCCACACTGCTAGTTGGGAGAGAGTTGGAGTGGTTTATAAGGAGGGTTGTTCTAGTGCTTGTATGTGAGTGAGAACAAGAGAGAGCCCTCGCGCACTCCTCCTCCTCCTCCTCGCTCGTTCGTTCGTCACGACGCGCCGTGGGTTGTGGGATTGAGCCGAGCCGAGAGACTATCTTTTGTTTTGCCGTTTGGAAAATTAATTCGCATTAATTATGAGTCATTAACGGACGCGTTACTCAGCCCGTTTTGCTTCCGGTCTTTCTGGATCGTGGCGGGCCCGACTCGGACGTGGGCTACATCCCACGATCTTTCCAGCCACACTACATAAGCGCCTGCACAACCCTAGCCGCTACAACTAGACGCATATGCGACTACCTCCTTCCAGTTCATTGCGCCGCCGCCATCGTCTTCCTCATCCCGTCCGTCGGCGTGCACCGACTGTCGGGACAGTAGGCCTCCGGAACCCTGCCTCTCGTCAACCTGTACGGGTGAGGGGCAATCAGGTTTTTGGGGAGCGCTCCGGCGCGACTACTGGCATCACGACGTCGTCATCGGACGACGAGTTTCTCCACACCGACAACTTCTTCCCGGATCTCAGCGACTTCTTCAGCAACCTCAACATGGGCGACAACGTCAACACCAACTCCAGCGGTTCTGCTCCCGCTGTTCAGTACGTGTTCCTGTCCGTTCTATATGATATGTTTATTCAATTCGTTTGTCTAGCGGTTGCAATAGATTGGATCGGTTCATCTGTTAGATTATTTGTTTGCATGTTTAGTCTACTTGCTACCGCCTTGATTTACATGATAATATTTCGGATTAAATCATATGCTAAATTGTTAATATATTCAACATAAATAAAACTAGAAAATATGTAGCTAAGACAATTCAAGTTGTACAGTTAATGGAGAGAACTATCTTGCGTTCCTTATTAAGATATCATTCTTTTTAGTATTTATCTCTCTCTTCCAACTTATATACGTACGTACTCCTATATCATGTAATGTGGCACCGTTACGATAGACCATCGCCAGTGCTTGTAAATCTTCTCATTTGACTGCTTTTCTTGGATTACAGAATTTAAAAACATGGAAATATAAAAACACAAAATCGAGATGTTTGTGGATTTCTGAAATAAATGTCTTCAGATCATGCAAACCACGGAGATTTTGAACGATTGGGGAGAGAGGATGTGAAAAATAATCATAACTATTTAATATACTTCAAACATGCTTTTACGACGATTCTGATTCTTGTATGTAAACGGGCTCCTCGGAACCTTTGGTATGACAGATCGTGAAGTATTTGGAGTGTCTCATGCTGTCATGCATGTATTGTGAAGATCTGAAGTAACTCCATGGATCTTGTAGCTTTGCTTACACAAAAGTCAATTAAGCTAGCCGTAGTAAGTCAAAGATAGAACAGAAGAATACACACCCCCCTACCCTAGCAAGATATATACTTGAGCGAACGTCCATGCATATATTCGCACGCACGTGAAAGCAGCCCGTGTGCAGTATACCTCACATACAAACACATTATATCTCATTATTATTTTTTATATACCTCATTAATTATTCTAAGATACCTCAATGCTAATTGTATGAAAAAAAAATCATCGAAGTCCCTGGTTTTTTTTATATACCAGTTTTACGTACAGATTTATATGAAAATTTTCACATGACTCACTTTGGGGTATCTAGTATTCAATAATGAAGTATATTAAAAATGATAAAATGGTATATTTAGTTCTTCTATGTGGTATATTGTACGTGGGAGTACGTACACCCAGGAGTATATAACCATTTTCCTAAAATAGGGTAGGACTATTCTGCACAACCCCTTAAGTGTTTGTAAAATAACTATTCAGCACAACTTCTAAACACCTTCCGAATCACACCCGAGCAGTCCGCTCCACTAACCCCACCCGATCCGTTCCCTAAAAAAAAAAACCCACCCGACCCGCCTGCCCACACCTCCCGATCCAACCTCCCCTCGAGGCCTCCCCACCGCCGCCGTCTCCCCTCCACCGCACCGCGCCGCAGCGGCCTCCCCACCGCCGGAGCGCGCCGCCGCGACCTCCCCTCCGCCGGATCGACCTGCCCCGGACTCCCCTCCTCCGAATCGAGACCTCCCGGCCTCCCCCACCACCGGATCCCGCCGCCACTGTCATCCCTCCACCGCACCGCGCCGCCGCGACCTCCCCTCCGCCGGAGCGCGCCGCCGCGACCTCCCCTCTGCCGGATCGACCTGCCCCGGACTCTCCTCCTCCGAATCGAGCCCTCCCGGCCTCCCCCACCACCGGATCCCACCGCCACCGTCATCCCTCCACCGCACCGCGCCGCCGCGGCCTCCTCGTCGGAGCGCACCACCGTGACCTCCCCTCCGCCATATCGAGCTTCCCCCGGCCTCACCTCCGCCGGATCGAACCTCCACCTCCACTTGAGCCCGCCGCCGCTACCGAGGCCCTCTCCTGTCATGCCGTCACGCCGCTGCTCCGATGCACCTGCATCCTGGAGGGACGGCAGCGTCCCGTGCTGCCACCTGCACGCCCGTCGCGGGCGTGGGCGAGCAATCCCGGCTGGCGCGGGATTGGCATCCGCGGGCGCTGGAGCATGCCCGCATCCCTTCCGGCTTCCGATGGCGACGACCGCTCTCCGGTCGCGAGCCAGGCGGCGAGCAACAGCACATACGCCGGTCGCGAGCGTCGGCGACGGGCACCTCACAGAAGCACATTTTCCCCGATCTGTAGCACCCCTCTCGATATGCTCATCATCGACACCATATGCATCTGATGCAGGCACCGTTTGTATACACAGTGGGCACGTGTTAAGTCCATCACGCGCCTTCAGATTGTTTTTTTTTGTTTTGGTTGTTTTAATCCTGTTCACTGAATCGTGAGCTGTAATTATTTTGTCACCAAGAGATTGAGCAGATGTAAAAATAGGAAGTTCATTTACGTTTGAAAGAAAGTTCACTTACGCTCACGAGAGGTTCACTTCCATATCGCAGGAAGTTCGCAAAAAAGGTTCAAAAAAATCTGGGTTGCAGAAAATTCCAGTTCCGAAAATATAGGAAGTTCAGTTACGAAATTTGGAGAGTTCGTCAACTTTCTGAGTAAAAAGTTCACAAGTTGTTCGGGAAAAAAGAAGTTCACTTGTGCACGGTGAGAAGTTCGCGAAATGATGGTCTACATAGAAGCTCAACTGTAAAAAAAGAAAGGAAGTTCACTCACGCATCGCGAGAAGTTCAGAAAAAATAGTTCGTCAGATAAAGTTCACTTCGAAAAAAATATAGGAAGTTCACTCACGCGAGAGGTTCAGAAAAAAATATGGTAGGCCGAGAAAATAAGTGGTTCGCGAAAAGGAAGTTCACCGGTGTTTTATAAGAAGTTCAGACAAAAGGATGGTTCAAAGAGATTCAGTTTAAAAAATGAAAATAGAAAGTTCACTTACGTTTCCGACGAAGTTCAGAAAACAGAATTGTTTACTTTTGAAACTGCTCTTAAATCGTAAGTAATTTCGAAAATTGACTAGAAATAGAAAAGTTGCGCCTTTTTCATAACTTTCCAACACTATATTATTTGCATCAATCCGACGAGCGATTTGAAAATAGGGTCTAAAATAGTCCGCTGGACCTAAAAATTTCAAAAAACAGAACTATTTAATTTTGAAACTGCTCTTAAACCGTAAGGAATTTCAAAAATTTGCTAGAAATAGAAAAGTTGCACATTTTTCATACCTTTCCAACGGTATATTATTTGCATCAATCCGACGAGTCATTTGAAAATGGGATCGAAAATAGTCCGCTGGACATAAAAATTGCAGAAAAACAGAACTGTTTAAATTTGAAAGTGCTCTTAAACCGTAAGAAATTTCGAAAATTATATAGAGATAGAGAAGTTGCACATTTTCTATAGCTTTCCAACGGCGTATCACCTGCATCAATCCGACAAATGGTTTGCAAATGGCGTCAAAAAAACAGTACGAAAACGGACAAATTTGTGAAAACAGTATTTAGTATATCCTAAATTGTTTTAAAACCGTACGTAATTTCGAAACTTGACAGAAGAGTAAAAGTTGCGTAATTTTCATAGCTATCTAACGTCATATTATTTGCATCCATCCGATAAGCGGTTTGAAAATGGCCCCCCAAATACTGTACGGAAACGGGGAAAATCGAGAAAACTTTGTTTAGTATATTTGAAATTGTTCAAAATCCGTACAGAATTTGGAAACCATGCAGAAGAGTAAAAGTTTCGAAATTTCCGTAGCTATCCAACGGTGTATCGCATGCATCATTCCGATAAACGGTTTGAAAATAGCGGTCGAAATACCGTCTGCCAAAACAAAAAACGTGGAGAGGTTCACCGATTATTGTCTAGAAAGTTCAGAAAGTTGTGCAGAATAGCTGGAATATATATATATATATATATATATATATATATATATATATATATATATATGTATATATATATATATATATATATATATGCACCAAGCTACTACTAGGTAATACGGAGTACTATATAAATATGGATGCTAATATACGCGTGCGTTTACCAAACTGGCCGCCATCGTTTGGTGGGTCAGCAAGTTTAGTGCAGACGACCGGCCGATCGAGAAAAGAGTTTCTAAGTCACACCGCCCGCACGTGTGTCAATTTTGTTCTAGTCCTAGCTCGTAAAAGCTACGTGAATCATCAAAAACGTCCAAGATTGGGACCAACATCGATCGATCCCAAATAGGAAGTCGCACTCATCGAGTTTCTCCTGAAATAACATGGCTATCGGTGAAGAAATTGCCCGAGTCCTAGCAGCGGGTTGATCATCCAAGTTATTCACCTGAACATTGTAGAAATGTACGTGCCACAAATAACATAGTAATCACATCGATATCATCGAAGTTATTTGCTTACGTTGATAACATAGTAATCAAAGCGAAGAAGCTATCATATGAAGTCCATTGATGTGGAGGGGTAGCCCTTTTAGATCGTCACTTACTAGCACGCCACCTTTGCCTGCCATGAGGCTGGTGCCAGTGCACCGCCCGTGATAGCGCTGCCACGTCAGCTTTTTCCCCCACTCTCACCTCACTCTCACCACACTCTCACCCCACGGTGCCAGTGCACAGGCTGTAGTGTCAGCTCTCACTTCTCTCTCCTCCACATCAGCATTTCTTTTTCAGATTAAGTTATTTCACTCGCTTTTATTAGACATTGAAAATAATGCAAGGAAATTATTTTATTCAACTAAAAATGTTACCGATTACATAATAATTAATAAAATTGCATAATAAATTTAAAAAATTACATAATAAATAGAAAATAAATTCTAATCCTCCTCCTCCTCATCCTCATCATCTTGTAGCCCAAGCTCTTTTTCCACCATCTTGATGGCCTTCGCATGTGTGCGTTTTTCTGCTTCGTTCATGTCGGCGGTTGATCGGTCCCTCATTTTGTTCCATTGCTTCAGTAGCTTAGCCTTCACTAAACCAGACCACATGTTCTTCATTGCGAAGGATTTACTTGCTACCTCACTGCTTGATGAGGATTCCTTCCCCTTCCTCTTTCCCTTCTCCCTCCGTGCCGTTGCCTTGGCCCTATCGCGACCTATTGGACGGTCCTCCTCCGTCGACTCGCCAGAGCTGTACTCACCAGAAACTCCTAGACGGCTTCTCTTGGCAGTGGAATCGGATCCACTACCAGGACCATGTTGTCCTTTCCACTTCGCTTCATTGCGAACAGCTTGCCACCAGTGGTGCCGTCTGAAAGGCTGAGTCACTCTTATGTCATTCTCGTACCTCGCCATTGCCGCCTGCATGACCATTGCATCGTCTGCTCCACTCTGACGTATACCTTCTTCTTGGATTTAGTATCCATTAAACATGGACACCTCACGGTTGTAGACGTTCCAATGATCCTTCAGTTGCTTCGCGGTCCGACGACGGGAGGTTCCGAGGTAGAGTTGAAGGTCTCAGCTATCTGACCCAAAAAACTAACGCCGGTCTTGCTATTACCGGCGATAGAGTCCTTGGAGTGAAAAATCCAAGCATGAACCTACACCGAAATAGATATTGTTAGTCATATAATAAAATAAAATTCCACATTAAATATGTGACGGGTAAGTAAATTACCAGTTTTTCCTCGTCCGCAGTTGTCCAATCAAGCCTCTTTGCACGCTTTGGTACGATTGTTTCCGCGGCTTCGGACCCGGAGCTTGGAGCAGTGGCTTCGGGAGGTGGTGGGGGGTATGGAGCATATGGCGGGTATGGAGCATATGGAGGTGGAGCATATGGACCGTACGAAGGTGGTGGGTACGGAGGTACAGTCCCACTCCCGCTACTTGTAGGTGGAGCATGTGGAGGTGGTGGGGGGTATGGATACGGAGGCGGAGGGTATGGAGCATATGGCCCTGGAGGTGGAGGGTATGGACCATATGGCCCCGGAGGTGGTGTGCCGGAGGGGAGTAAAACTCGGGGATGCGGCAAAGAACCGACATTGGAGCGACGATGTGTCGGAGAGATATCATCTGGGGCTGGTGACCCGTCGGACTGCAAGAGATCGGTGAATGCGGTGAGATCTGGAGTCCAACCCGACATGGTGGAGAAGATTTGGGAGAGTGGAGGAGAGAAATGAGATGAAGTGAGGTGTGGAATGAGTGAGGTGGTGGGGGGGTATTTATAGGGGGTTGGGGATGAAATTTGGAGTTTTTTGAAAAAAAATTCGAATTTTTGGAGGCTGCAACGGACACCTCAACGGCTAGCTGACATGGACGAATCACAGCTCGCCACGTCAGCTAGCCGTTACACCGCGCCTCTCGCCTCCCTACCGCCGCCACCCGCCAACGCACCGCCCCCCTATCGCCTCCTCCTCGCCTCCCTCTCGCCGCCAGCGTGGGCGACAGCGGGGCGCACTACCACAGAAATGGCTATCAGTGGCGCACCAAATTGGAATTCTGTGGCGCACCCCCAGGTTTGCTGGGTGCGCCACAGAATTCTCGCCACAAAATTTTTTTCTGTGGCGCACCTTGCTTGGTGCGCCACAGAAATGTGAGAATTCTGTGGCGCACCAAGCAAGGTGCGCCACAGAAAATATTTCTGTGGCGCACCTGGCCTGGTGCGCCACAGAATTCTGAAAAAAATTCAAAAAATGCAAAAAAAATATAAAAAGTTTTCAAAAAATTCAGAAAAATCAAAATATGAAAAATCCTAATTATTTGAATTTTTTCAGATTTTTTGCACATTTTGAACTAATACCTTCCCGCTAGGTCACCCATCCTCAGATTGCTCCAACCCTAGCACGCTTAACTTCTAAGTTCCACCCACTTCACCTACCCTTCTGCTACTCAAGTTCTTATTGATATATATATCATATGAATCCTCTTAAGTCTTGTATGTGTATATGTTATGTATGTGTTATAAATGTGTGTTTTTAAATTTCAGATTTTTCAAAAACTTCTAAACTTTCAAAAGGAGATTCAAAAGTTTCAAAAGATCCAAAAAAATTCAAAAAACTTAATTTTTTTAAAAAAAACTTTAAAAAATTCAAAAATTTCAAAAAACTTTAAAAAAATCAAAAAATCCAAAAAATTCAAAAAAGAACTTTAAAAAATCCAAAAAATTCAAAAAACTTATTTTTTTAAAAAAACTTTAAAAAATTCAAAAAATCCAAAATTTTCAAAAAACTTATTTTAAAAAAAAACTTTAAAAAATCCAAAATTTTCAACAATCTTCTTTGTTATAATTTTTTTTGGAATTTTCGAAATTTTTTCTTTTTTTATTTTTTTTCGAATTTTTGAATTTTTTTGATTTTGCAGAAAAAAATCGTCTGTTTNGTCAGAAATACGGCAACTGGGCGAGCATCTTCTTTGTAAGTTTTTTTTTTTTTTGAAACAAGGCAAAAGGCTTGCCATTTCATTAATTAAGAAGTTTTACAAGCCAAAGCCTTGCCTCAAAAAGAGGCAAAACCACCCAAACCATAACCATCTACTCTCGCGGCATTACATTACACAACGCTTTGGCACCGGCGGTAGACCACAAGACCACCTCGTTTTTTATCTTTTGGAGAAGCATAGTAGCTGTGATCGCCTTGTTTTGAAAAACCCGGGCATTCCTCTCCAACCAAATTTCCCATGAGACAAGCATGGCAAGCGAAGCAAGAGCCTTCCGGTTAGCTCCCTTTTTGTGGATGACGTTATTCCACCATTCCTTCACACTTTGTAGAAAATCCCACGTCGATGGATCAAGATCATGAAGCCCAATCCAATCCCTCAAAGAGGACCAAATTCTCTTGGTAAACCGACATTTAAAAAGAGGTGTGCCGCCGTTTCTTGTGCATGGTTGCAAAGTTTGCATTGGCCACAATTTTGCCACCCCCTTCGTTCGAGCCTATCCGCCGTCCACACCCGGTTTTGTAGAATCAACCATGAGAAGATTTTGCATTTGGGGGGCGCCCATGGTTTCCAAACCAAAGAGGGCATCATAGAATTTGTGTGGCCCAAGAATTGCATGTTGTAGGCCGAGGATGACGAATATTTCCCACTCTTGGTGAACTTCCAGGTGATCCTATCCGGAGTCGCCGGATCAAGTTGGACATCATGAAGTGCTCTCCAAAGATTGACAAATTGGGAAATGTGCTCAACGGTGAGACCATCTTGTGTATTTATTTGAGAGACCCAAAAGTCATTCTCCAAACCCTTATGAACCGAGAACACCTTTGTCTTGGAGACACCGAAAATGAGAGGAGCCCAATCCTTTGGCCGCCTCCCATCAAGCCATGAGGAGTGCCAAAAGCTAGCTTTATCTCCATTGCCCACTTCCACTTTAGTTGAAGCCGCAAAAATGTTGGCATCATTTTGGTTGCAAGGGTTCCCAAGACCAACCCACGGTTTGGGTTCCTCATCCCACTCAAACCAAAGCCATCGGAGGCGAAGGGCTGTTGCAAACTTCTTAAGGTTGAGGATTCCAAGCCCCCCTAAATCCTTTGGCTTGCACACATGTTCCCAATTAACTTTGCATTTTCCTCCGGTTACCTTCTCACAAGCCTCTTGATGTGCCTTTGGAAGTTCTCTTGAAGATTGATAGTATTCTTTGTAAGTTTCTTCCCATTGCCTTTTCCCTTTTTCTGCTTGCTCTCTTTGACTTTATCCTGATTTTTCCACTCCGGTACCTAACTTGATCCAGGTGTGGAGGCGAGGCAGATTAAGCTTAAATTGAATGCACTTTCTAATCTCGCTTCACACGGAGCCCCAGGATTTTGGTCCGACCGAGACCGGAGCCATATGCTGGTTACCCTTCAGGATCGTGTCCGGCAAGTCAAAACGTTCGTTGACTCTTGCCGATCAGCCTTGGAGTTGGTGTTCAGTGCCTTGTTCCCTCTGAATCCTGTGCCGCAGGGTTTTTTTTTTTCAAGAACACGCGCGAGCATCGCGTGTCTTTATATTAAGATAGGGAACCAATATTTACAGAGTTATGTACATTCGAGACCCGGCCACAGACGGCAGGTCCCAACCGCAAAAGCAAAAGCAAAAGCTCACGTCTCTCCACACAATCCCGCCGTAATCCACATGTCGAATTCTAGCCTAATGCGCGTGCAGACCGTCACCGTCGAGGAAGCCACACGGTCGAAGGCGCGGTTATTCCGCTCCAGCCACAAGGATCTTACTGTCAGAATGACGAGGCCATTGAGCGCCTTCCTGCTCCTCTTCGGAACGGACGCGGAGAGAGCTGCCCACCATTGCGCGCCATCAGTGTCTGGCAATGGGGTGGAACCCTGCAGGCCAAAGCGTTGCAGCGTCCTGAACCAGACCTCGCGAGCGAAGACACACTGGATCATGAGATGGATGCCTGTTTCTGGTTCCTGACTGCACAGCGGACAGTGGGGCGGGTGTTGCAGGCCTCGTTTCTGCAGACGATCAGCTGTCCACAGGCGATTCTTCATCGCAAGCCACATGTGCAATTTCTGCGATAGCGGGGCGCCCGCCGACCAGATCTCCGCAGCGCATGGGGCGTCCACGCGACCTAGGAAAAACGCAGCGTACGCCGATTTGGCGGAGTACAAGCCATTGGCCGTCAGCCGCCATCTCACTGTGTCCTCCTCCTCGTCATTGAGCAAATGTGCATGGACTTGATCCCAGAGCTCCAGGTACTCCACCACCGCTTGTACTGTCAAATTACTGCGGATACCACGCACCCATCTGCCATCTTGGGTTGCATCATAGACGGTGAGCTCCATGTCTGTACCTCGAACAAATTGCCACAGACTAGGTGCGATCTGTTGGGCAGTTCGGCCCCCCATCCACGGGTGCTGCCAGAAGCGCAACCTTCTACCATTCCCCACCGTGCAATCCAGGGCCGTTAGGAATAGGTTTTCCGCCTCCCGTGGGATGTTGAATTTCAGCCCTTGCCACGGCCGCTCATCGTCCGTCAGCTCCAACCATCTCCACCGCATACGCAGAGCCAGGTTTAGCAAGCGGAGGTTCTTTACGCCGAGGCCACCTAGACGCTTTGGTGTGCACACGGTGCGCCATGCCACTCTGCACTGGCCTCCTCTTGCCTCCTGCGAGCCAGCCCAGAAGAAGCCCCTGAGCAGCTTGTCCACCTTGTCAAAGAACCATGGCGGGAGATCCAGGACAAGCATGGGGTAAATGGCCGTTGCCACGAGCGTGGAGTCCACAAGGATCAAACGGCCACTCATCTGTAGCAGGTTCGCCTTCCACGTAGGGACGTGCCCCGCCACTCTATCCACCATCGGTTGCAACTGATTCTTCGTCAGACGGATCGGCGAGAGGGGCAGACCCAAATATGTGATTGGGGAATTGCTTCAGAGGGCAGTCCAGCACGTCCAGCACCGGCTGTAGGTTCAGTCCCTCGCATCGAATTGGGGAGACAGAGCTCTTGTTCAGGTTGCAACGCAACCCTGAAGCCATCCCAAAGACTGTGAGCAGTTGAAGTGCGGCTGCCGCCTCGTTGGCGCTGGGTTGTATTAGAAGGACCACGTGGTCGGCGAAGAGTGAGAGTCTATGTTTCACACCCCAATCCTCCAGTGGTGCAAAGATGCCGGCCTCCTCTGCCAGCTTAAATACTGCATTGAACACATCGATTACCATGACGAATTTCATCGGCGAGACTGGGTCGCCCTGCCTGAGCCCCCTCGCATGCCAAAACTGTGGCCCCGCAGAGCCATTGATGAGGACTCTAGTGCTAGCAGAGGAGAGGATCAGCGCCAAGCGTGCAATCCATCGCGGGCCAAAGCCTCTGTGTTGCAGGATTTCTAGGATAAAAGGCCAAGCAACAGAGTCAAAAGCCTTGGCCACATCCAACTTCAGTAACAGAGCCGGTACTTTCTTGCGATGCAGGGTGCCGCAGGGTTTAGCTGACCAAATGAAGAAGTTTCGTCGAGGTGAAGCCATTGAAGATTTCGTGTGGGTGCAACTTGTTGCGGGTGCCCGCTTTGCTCTTGCGCTCGTGGTCATTCACCACCCTCTTATTGATCTGGAAGCCATTGGCAGGGGGCCTCCGCCTGATCGATTTTGATGTGGAGAATACGCTTCTGGGTCCCTTTTACGCAATAGCCGACGGACCCGCTCAAAACCTTGTTGGCCTTTTGGAGCGTGATGAAGCTGCGGAATTGTGTCGTCGGCGAGATCAGCTATAGGCGTACTCCTTGTACATATGTTGTACCTTGTAACATTCACTAAGTCTTAGTGGTAATTTTCTTTGTGTTGTCGCCCAATTTATTTGGGTGATGTTGTTGATGATGCTTCTGGTAATTTACGTTGTACGGCTCCCAAATATCTGATGCAGCTAGAAGCTGGTTCGACTCTAAGAAGAGTTAAGGTAATTTGGGCAGCTTGTAGGGCGCAGTCCCCGAGTGTCGGGTGCGGCCAAATCTGAGTTTACTCTGAATAGAGTTAAGGTAATTCGAGCAGCTTGTAGGGCGCAGCCCCCGAGTATCGGGTGCGGCCAAAGCTGGGTTGGCTCTGAAAAGAGTTAAGGTAATTTGAGCAGCTTGTAGGGCGCAGCCCCCGAGTGTCGGGTGCAGCCAAAGCTGGTTCGACTCTGAGAAGAATTAAGGTAATTTGGGCAGCTTGTAGAGCGCAGCCACCGAGTGTTGGGTGCGGCCAAAGCTGGTTCGACTCTGAGAAGAGATAAGGTAATTTGAGCAGCTTGTAGGGCGCAGCCCCCGATTGTTGGGTGCGGACAAAGCTGGTTCGACGCTCAGAAGAGTTAAGGTAATTTGGGCAGCTTGTAGGGCGCAGCCCCCGAGTGTCGAGTGCGGCCAAAGCTGAGTTTACTTTGAGTAGAGTTAAGGTAATTTAAGCAGCTTGTAGGGCGCAACACTCGAGTGTTGGGTGCGGCCAAAGCTGGTTCTACTCTGAGAAGAGTTAAGGTAATTTGGGCAGCTTGTAGGGCGCAGCCCCCGAGTGTCGGGTGCGGCCAAAGCTGAGTTTACTCTGAGTAGAGGAACATGCTGCCTTTATTGAAGATCACAAATCCAGATTTGCACAAGTGGCTAAGTAGCCTTATTTAACAGAAAAAGAAAGTGTGAAGATAGCACTTAAGCATAGAAACGGCGCAGGTGCGCGACATTCCATGGGTTGGAGTAGACAATGCCCGTTGCTAAGTCCTTAAGCCTGTAGGCTCCGTTGCCGACGACCTCTGCGATGGCGTAGGGTCCTTCCCATGGGGGGGGGGGACAGCTTGTGGGGCTTCTTCTGCTTCAACCGTAGTACGAGTTCTCCCATGGAGAAGGACCTGTTGCGTACTCGGCGACTGTGATAATTGCGCAGGCTTTGCTGGTACACAGCTGATCGTGTGAGCGCGATGTCGCGTGCCTCGTCCAACTCATCGATGTCATCTTCGAGTGCGGTGTTTGATCCGACTTCTACGTAAGCAGCGACTCATGGCGAATTGCAGCAGACTTCAGCTGGTAACACGGCCTCGGCTCCATACACCAGGAAGAAAGGTGTGAATCCGGTGGAGCAATTGGGTGTTGTGCGCAGGCCCCATAGCACCGAGGGTAGCTCCTCGGCCCATGCACCCGCAGCTTGCTCGAGGGGTTCCAGGAGGCGCTTCTTGATGCTGCTGCTGACGAGCCCATTGGCGCGTTCTACTTGCCCGTTTGTTTGCGGGTGCGCGATGGAGGCGTAGTGGAGCTTGATCCATGATGATGCTGTGAGGCACCCCGAAGCAGAAAACAATGGATTTGACAAAGTTAAGGGCGACTGTTGCTCCTGCGTTTGTTACTGGCCGGGCCTCGATCCACTTGGAGAACTTGTCGACTGTTACCAGACCCCCAGGAGAAGATTTTCTCAATGGGCCTACCATGACGAGTCCCCGTTGCGCAAATGGCCAGGCGATGTGAATCATGTTTAGTTCTGTTGCGGGGGGCGTGAGGCTTGGTTGCAAACCTCTGACACCCTGCGCATCTTCGGATGATTTCCTTGGCGTCATGCATGATGGAGAGCCAGTAGAATCCCGCTCGTCTTGTTTTGGCGGCTAGCGCTCGGCTACTTGCATGGTGTCCACAAGTTCCTTCGTGGATGTCGAGTAGGATGCGCCTTCCTTCTTCTGGCTCGACGCGCCGCTGTAGTATTCCCGACGCGCTTTTCTTGTATAATTCGCCCTTAACCCTTATAAATGCTTTGTTGCGACGAGTGATACGACGCGCCTCAACTTCATCTTCGGGTAGCTCTTTTCTCAGCAGGTATGCAATGTACGGTTGGGTCCATGATGGCTCTACGAGGAAGACCTTGTATGCGTTGGCCTTTGTCCCTTCAGATGCGTCGTCATCGACGATTGCTGCTGGTTCGGAGCTGACAGTCGAGGCTGCTGCCGGTGCGTCAGGGTCCGTGTATTTTATCGATCGAGTGCTTATCTGTTCCAGGAAGACTCCAGGAGGTACGGGTGCGCAGGTGGACCCAATATTGGCCAAAGTATCGGCTTCCTCGTTGCTGCCTCTACCAATGTGGCATAACTCGCAGCTGTCGAAACTGCCCTCCAACGTGTTGTAGAGGTCGCAGTATGCGGCCATGTTATCTGATATCGCGTCACAAGCCTTCATGGTTTGCTGAACGACGAGATTCGAGTCCCCGTAAATCATGAGCCTTGTTGCTCCACAGGCTTTGGCCATGCGCATGTCGTGGATTAAACCTTCATACTTGATACGTCTCCGACGTATCTATAATTTTTGATGTTACATGCTTGATTATATATCAGTGCCACATGTTTTTATAATGTTTTTATATCATTTTGGCATGATTTATGGCACTAACCTATTAACAAGATGCCCAGTGCCAGTTCCTGTTTTTCTGTTGTCTTTTTGTTTCAGAAAAGTTGTTCTGGGAAGTTTCTCGGATTGCGCTGATATTTTACAGGTATTATTTCCAATATGAAACAAAGACGGAACCCGAAGGACGTCCGGAGGGGATCCCCAGGGGCTCCAGATGCCACCTGGCCGCGGCCCCCCTTAGGCCGCGCTTGGACCCCACCTGGGCAGGTGGCCCACCTCCTCGCGTCGCGTCTTCGCCTATAAATCCCCCCTCGACACAAAAACCCTAAGCACCAGATCATATTTCCCAGAAGATGTCCGAGTCCGCCGCCATCTCCAACCCTAGTTCAGGAGGGTTCTGCAGCTCTTCCCGGCACCCTGCCGGAGAGGGGAATCGACACCGGAGGCATCTACGCCACCACGCCTACCTCCGGAGTGATGCGTGAGTAGTCCACCACGGGATCCAGTGCAGTAGCTAGATGGTTGTCTCTCCTACTTGTACTCCATTGTTTAGATCTTGTGAGCTGCCTATCATGATCAAGATCATATTATCTGTAACTGCTACATGATTGTGTTTGCATGGATCCGATTAATTGTGGAAGTCATTGCTTTTGTTCATCTTTGTGTTGTGTTTTATCTATGATCTTGCATACTCTCCAATGTTAGTGGATGCTTTGGCCAAAGTAATTATTAGTGCTGTATGAGGGAGTATTTATGCTATATAGTGGGTTCATGCCTCTCTTGTCTGAGCTCGGGCTGACAGAAATGATGAAGACAAGAGATGTGCTGTTGCCACTAGGAAGAAAACAGCGGTGTGATTTCCTTGTGTTATTTACATTGCTTACATTATGCACTTTGCTTATTGCAATGATCTGTTGCTTGCAACTTTGTCGGAGAACGGTCCCAAGAACTGGGTGTGTCTCGAGAAGGATCGAGTAAGGGGCTGAACACGGACTCAAACAACCCTCAACGTGCTCCGGCGACGATGCTCGTCGGACTCGCTGCGGGACAGCACTGCAGAGATGGAACGCTCGGTCTTACCCAGGTTCAGGGCCCTCTTGTGGAGGTAAAACCCCTACGTCCTGCTTTGGTGTATTGCACTGCTTGGAGAGTTCACAGTACAAGGAGAGCTTGTCGAGCTCGAGGTGGCTAACAATGGCTACTTGCTAGTCTTCAGATCTAGGGTTTGGTCTAAGCTCCCAGATTCTGAAAAACCGAACCCCTTGCTCCGGCACGCCCCTTCTCCTTTTATAGGCGTCTCGGACCTCTTCCGCCCAAACATTTGGGCGGGAAGGGTTACCACATGGCGACGAAGGAGGAGGCGCGGTGCACCATAAAGGTGAAGTCCACCAGAAAGGTGAAGGCCATGGACGCGGTCCAGGGCAGGGACGGCGTCATCAAAGCTGGAAAAGGCCACCGTCCAACGGGCGGCGGGCTGGCGCTGAGGAGGCGGAACGGGTCCCATGGTGACGTCGCCCTTGGAGCGTAGCTGCAGGCGGTTCCCTTATCACCGAAGTGGCAATACTCGTTGTCCGCTTTGCTTGGCGCTGCTTTGTTGACTCCTTTATGCATGGGAACGGCAACTGCGGCGTCGTCGTCATCGCGCGCAAGCGCGCGCGTCACTCTGCACATGGCGCAGAGCCCATGTGCGCTCTGCCGCAGAGGCAGGGATGGCTTCGTGAGGAAGGAGCCTCGGCGAGGCGAAAAACGTCGCCGAGCCCTTCGGCTTGGTCCTTAGCAGAATTGCGGGTGGCGTCGGAGACACCTTGTTGAGTTGCGATCCCTCGCCAAGAGAGAGAATCCTCGGTGTGGAGAAAAGACCCCTCGCGAGGGGAATACCCTCGCGAGGCTCGCCAGGCTTGGAGAGCCTGGTCCTTAGCGAAAATCATCCAAAGAATCTTGTCGGCCCTGGCAGGCCGGCCCGTGGTACCCTGGTTTCCACTGTGCCGACAGTAGCCCCCGGGCCCGCGACGGGCACGCCGAGGCCCATGGACGAAGGCGAAGCATCGAGGGGCCAAAAATGCCTGACAGGGCCGCGACACGTGGAGCGCAGCGGTTGCACCCGCGGCCACGACCTCCTCGGCTCCAACGGGCGACGTGGTGGGGCCCGCCACGACTCGGGAGCTGGTCAATAAAGCCTGGGCGCGCGGTCGGCGCCCTTCACTTCTCCCATAAGTCCTCCGCAAACTTCTCCCCGCACCTCCAATCTCTCCAGAGCGCTCCAACTCCAGAGTCTTCGTCTTCTTCTCCGGCGACCGATGGTGCCCAAGAAAGCCAACACCGACCCGAAGGGCAAGGCCGCAATGCGGGCCGGCACGTCAGCGGCGATGGCGTGTGCTGCGGCTTTCGAGGGAGCGCTTCTGCGGACCCGTGTCACCGCGGCGGGGGTAGACAAGGTGCGCCATCTGGCGGCGGCGAGCACCAACGAGCACGGCGCCACCGAGATGAGGCCGGCCGGCAGCAGGCTCACCGAGGCGTTCTACCCCATGGTCTCTACGCCGGCCTGGTGCCGCCGTTCTCCGACTTCCTCCTGGCGATCTTGGAGGTGTACCAGATCCAGTTGCTTCATCTTCATCCCAACTCCATCCTCATCCTCGCCATCTTTGCCCACCTCTGCGAGGCCTACATCGGCATCCGCCCCTCGGTGGCTCTCTTCCGCAGCTTCTACTCCCTTCGGAGCACCGCCCAGAACGAGCGGCTCGGATGCGTCTCCTTCCGCATCGCCGACGCCAGGAGCGAGAACTACATTCCCATCGCCTGGTGCGGTGAGAACGCCATCACCAAGGTGACGAAGAAGGTGGAGAAGTTCCGCGAGAAGTGGCTCTTCGTCGACGCCAAGGCCTCACACCCTTTCCTGGAGGTGCCCGAGGGGCCCCCGAGGAAGTGGGCGCGCTGGGCGAGCACGGACTTCAGGGGCTCGAGGCTTGACGCGGTGTACGAGTGCATCCGACGCATGCGCGTGGCAGGGGTCACCGGCCAGATGGTGGCAAAAGACTTCACCAGGCGCCGCATCGCCCCCCTCCAGCTGCACGCCGAGCCGGTGTGGCGGTACGACGGCAAGGAGGACGCAATGCGCCTGAGCAGGGATGGCTTTGCGCCTGAGGTACTACGCCAGATCATGGGCGTCCTCTTCGCGACGTCGGAGGTCCCGTCCCCCACCAAGGAGGAGGCCAAACCACTCATCTGCTTCGCCGAGGAAAGCATCGTGGAGCAGCGCGCGTGCATGCCCACGTTCTACGAGTGGGGAATTGTGCCCGCGGGGCACCGCGGGCCTCGCCCTAACCCGTGGGCGGCGGAGCCGGAGTACATGGACGAGCCTCCGGAGCCTGAGGAGGCTGAGGAGTCCGCCGAGGAAGAGGCCTCGAGAAGCGAGGACCCCCTCGGTGAGGACATCGGCTCCTCAAGGAGCATTCATGCTGAGGTGGACCTCCAGGTGCTTTCCTCCAGCGACGAGGAGGGCGCCTTCCGTGTCACCCGCTCCCAGCGCGTTGACGAGGAGGAGGAGACGAGCGGTGGCGGGGGAGGGCGCTGCGAACCCCGCTCCAAGGCCGTCCATGACCGGAGGGCCGGAACCGCGAGGGACCCTCCTCGCGCGGAGACAGGAGCGGCTCGGGAGGGGGCTGGAGCAAGCAACACCCAGCCGCCCAAGGCGAAGAAAAGGGTGTGGGTGATGGCCGACGAGTAAGCCTTTGATTTTTCCTTTTCCTTTAACCTCTGGCTTCTGAGAAAACCCCCTTGAAGGATCTTCAACTTGTCTTCCTTTCAGGCAACCTGTGGAGCCAAAGAGGCGGCGGCTCCACAAGCTTGGAGAGACTGCCAACGCCGTCGCGGAGACGCCTGCGGCTGTCGAGCCGCAGCAGGCGGCTGTTCCTCCCGCGGTTGAGCACCGCGCGGAGGTGGTGGTGGTTGAGGAGGCCACGCCATCGCCAGTTCACGCGACCACTCCTCCCGCGGTGGAGCACCGCGAGGATGAGGTGACCGAAGAGGTGACGCCGTCCTCGGCTCGAGCGGCGACTCCTCCCGCGGCCAAGCGCCGCACGGAGGAGGTGGTAGAAGAGGTGGCACCGCCGTTGCCAACAAGGACGGCCACTCCTCCCGTCCAGACCGAGACGGTGGAGGAGAGCATGGACGAGGAGATCGTCATGGAGCCGCCCCCAACGGAGGGGGTGGCTCCCCCACAAGGGGCCGATGTGCCCGAGGCCGCGGCGGACGCGGCCGTCGCAGAGAGGGCCGGAGGCGCCCCTGAGGAGCAGGAGGCGGAGGCACCTCCGGAGCCCACCGGCGCTGGAGCTGAGCGCGAGAGGGCGCCCAGCCCCCAGAGGGCAACCGAAGCAAGCATCGAGGGAGGCACCCCCTCAAGCCCCCAGACCGCACCGGAGGCAGTCGTGGGCCCGAGGCAGGAGGCCCCGGGCGCCTCGACGAGGATCGAGGACTCCGCACCCGGTAGTAGCGCGGGAGCCACCTTGGCGCTGCAAGAGCCGCGGCGCCAAGCAATTCATCGCCGGATCATCCTCAACCAGGCGCGGCGGGCGCTCGACGGGCTGGAGGAGCAGTTTGCCGAGGAAGAAAACGCCCTGGCGGAGGAAAGGGCAAGGCTCGGTGAGGCCTGGACCCTTCTTCACGAGAGGGTGGAGATGTGCCGCCGGCAGGACGCGGCGGCCCAGGCGGAGCGCCAAGAGGCCCTCCGCTTCGCCAAAGAGACCCGCGACAGCGTCAAGCGGGAGGCGCAGGAGGTGATGGACGAGCTCGATGCCGCCAGGGAGGCGCTCGAGGCGAAGACCGCCTCCAAACACGACGAGCTAGCGGCCGCGGAGCAGAAGTTTGCTGCTGACTCCGAGGTCGCCAGGGCCAGCCTGAAGGAGCTCCGCGAGCTGCTGGATGCCCGCGAGGGGCAGCTAGCGCCCTGCGAGGCGGAGCTGGTGCGACACGAGGAGGAGCTCTCCCTCCGAGAGAAGGAGCTGCACAGGCGCGAGGAGCAGGTCCAGCTGCTCGAGAAGGACCAGGCCACCCGCGAGGGGCAGCTGCAGGAGCGCGAGGGCTGGGTGGCCATTGACGAAGCCAACCTCACAGCGGAGCGGAAGAGGCTGACCTCAAGGTCAAGCTCCTCCGCGAGTGCCTCGCCAAAGAGTATGACGAGAAGGCCACGAAGCAGGAGGACCGCTTCAAGACCAAGCGCAAGGAGCTCGAAAATCGCATCAAGGAGCTCGAGCAGGAGGAGAAGCGGTTGACCTCTTGCCTCGAGGTCTCCCGGGAGGCCCAGGCTCGCGCGGAGGGGAACGCCCTCGCCCTGGAGAGGGACCTGGATGAGCTCCGTCAGCAGGTGGGGCCGGCCGCAGCTCTGGCGGAGCAAGCACGGGACCAGCGCCAGGTTGACCGGTCCATGACGCGCCAGCGCCAGAGTATTCTTCAAAGCTTGGTGAGCCGTGCGCACGCGGTCGGGGACGATCAGAGGATCGACGTCCCCTCCTTCTCCGCAGCGACCGACGATGAAACCACGTATTCGTACTTCTTCGAGCAATTCCTCGGGAGGCTTGAAGGGGTCGCGAAGAGCTTTGACGAGCGCGTCGTGGAGGAGAGCCGCGACCTCCTTGTCGTCGCCGTCACCAACATCTTCAGCAACCTCGTGAGGCTCCAGCCCTCACTTGATCTCGAGAACGTGATGGCACCGCCGTGCGCCATCAGCAACAAGGCGCGGGAGACCGCCACGCAGGCCGCCATCGCGTTCGCCAAGAAATTCGACCAAGTGGTGATTGAAGGCGACGAGGGGGATGGTCTGGAAGAGGAGGCGGAGACCGCCATGGACAAGGCGGGCACCTCAGGAGGCGCAACGGCTTGAGCTCCTTGTCTGTAGATGGGCGTGCAGAGGGCACGTTATCTTAGTATTTTGGTTGTAACACCTTTTGTAAAGACTTGCTTTAAGCTTTTGAACGCGCTTGCGAATGTCCCTCGGGTGGCTTTTGTCTTTCCCCTTCATGTCTTTTTCGCTCTACGTCTTAGGACCCTCTCTTGGCGCTACACCACCGCCGCTTCGGTATGTGAGAGTCAGGGCTCCACAAGGCCGGGGGGTGTGTGAGGCCTCAAGAAGTAAGAGCTCCTCGAAACGCGATGCTTGGGGCCCCCTTTGACGTGCAAGCAGCCCATGAGGCGTAGGAGAGAGAAAAGAGACTCGAGGGACAAAAACCAGCGAGAGGAAATTCAACCAAGTGTTTGTACTTAGCTTAGCGAGGCATTCTGCCTTGGAGAGGGTGTTGGTTCCCTGGCGAGATGTTTTGCCTTAGAGAGGGTGTTGGTTCCCTGGCGAGATGTCTTTGCCTTGGAGAGGGTGTTGGTTCCTGGCGCTCACTTTGGACCTGTTTTCCTGCGTTTTGACAGATAGGCGTACCACAAGCGATACATAGCTAAATAACTTATGCGTGCTCGTAGGTTCCTTCATGGGTGTCTCGCAAGGAGAAACAGGCACCAAGGTCCTTGGTGAGTTGACGTGCACGGGAGTCGGCTCATGAGTTCAGAGCTCTTTGGGAGTTGACATGCATGAAGGCTGGTCCGTGAGTTCAGAGCTCGGATCCCTTGGGTTTGAGGTGCTACCGGGATGCTCCTGTGGCATGGCACCATGCTAGCCCCCGCTCGCGAGATACACAGGATGGATCATACGAGCGAGAAATAAACAGCAATAACATAACAGCTTACCGAAGCCACAAAATATGCTGGCGCGATGCGCAAAGGTTCAAAATGACCTGAAATAGATGTTCATTACACTGGCGTGGCCAGAAACAAAAATCCACCATGTCAGGCATGGGGTTCCACATGCTGTGGCTGAAACTCTCGAGGCGGCGTGCTCGTGGTGACGCATGTAGAGAGAGCTCAGAGGGGGCCCCTATGCGGGGGTGGCTTGTAGAGCCTGCGGTCCACCATGGCTGGGCATGGGGATCCACCACGCCAAGGCATGGTGCCTGAAGAGGTTACCTTGCCGAGGCGTGATGGCTTGGGAGTCTTCTCGAACGGCCCACGGCACGTATAGTAGAGAGGAGAGCCCAAATTTTTTTCCTCGTGGAGGATGATGGCGCGTGGCTCTCCCTTGATGCAAAAAGTTGCTCGCCGAGGGCGATCAGGGGTAGAACTTGTGCAGGTGCTGGATGTTCCAGGGGTTGGCGACAGGGATGCCGTCCTCCGTCTCGAGCCGCGCGGAGCCAGGCCTGGCGATGTGCACAACTCTGTAGGGGCCTTCCCACATTGGTGAGAGCTTGTGGAGGCCTGCCCTGGAGAGGATTCTCCTCAGGACAAGGTCTCCTGCTTCGAGAGTGCGCGGTCGGATGTGGCGGCTGTGGTAGCGATGGAGGTCTTGCTGGTACCTTGCGGCTCTCAGGGCCGCATTGCGGCGGAGCCCTTCAAGCAGCAGCAGGTCGTCGTTGCGGAGTTCGTCCACCTCAGCCTCCTTGAAGGCCAGGACTCGCGGAGAGCCATGAGTGATCTCGCTGGGGAGGACAGCCTCAGCGCCATAGACAAGGGAGAACGACGTCTCACCAGTTGGCTTCGTTGGCGTGGTGCGGATGGACCAGAGCACCGAGGGGAGCTCATCGATCCAATGCTTGCCGCTGGCCTTGAGGCGGTTGAAGCTTCTCGTCTTGAGGCCCTTGAGCACCTCGGCGTTGGCTCGTTCGGCCTGCCCGTTGCTTCGTGATGCGCCACCGAGGCGTAGTAGATTTGGGCACCGATGCTGCCGCAGTAGGACTTGAAGGCGCCACTGATGAATTGTGAGCCGTTGTCGGTGATGATGCGGTTGGGCACGCCGAAGCGGCAGACCAGGCTCCTTATGAATTTTACCGCCGATTTCGCCGGAATGGTGCGTACGGGTTCCACCTCAGGCCACTTGGTGAATTTGTCAATGGCGACGTAGAGGTAGCGGTAGCCCCCGAGCGCTCGCGGGAAGGGTCCCAGCAGGTCCAGCCCCCAGACCGCGAACGGCCAGGAGAGCGGGATCGTCTGGAGTCCTTGCACGGGCTGGTGGATTTGCTTGGCGTGGAATTGGCATGCATCGCAGGACTGGACGATTTGAGCGGCATCTTGAAGCACTGAGGGCCAGTAGAAGCCACTCCGGAAGACCTTGCCTGCAATGGTGCGCGAGGAAGAGTGGTGGCCGCACTCGCCGCTGTGGATGTCGTTGATGAGCTGGCGGCCTTCCTCGGTAGGGACGCACCGCAGCGCAACCCCATTGGGTCGCTTGCGGTACAGGTCTCCGTCGTGGAGGCAGTAGGACTTGGCCTGGCGAGCAATTCTCTCGGCCTCTGCGTCGTCTTCGGGGAGGGCTCGGTTCTGCAGGTAGTTCTTGATCTCGTCGATCCAACCAGTGTCTTGTCGTACCAGGGTTAGCAGCAAACGATCGCCCGAGGGCAACCCACAGTTTGGTGCTCCGCTCGGTGGGTCAGGTGGGAGCTCCTCGTCGATGCTGATGTTGACCACAGGTTGCTTGACCGAGGCCTTGGTGAGCCTCTCCTCGAACACTCCAGGCTTCTGGGCTTCTCTTCTTGCTGCTCGCCGAGCAATTTCATCTGCCTCTTGGTTTTCTGCCCGCGGGATGTGCTTGAGCTCCATTCCCCTGAAGTGCTTCTCCAGCTTGCGTACCTCTTCAAGGTAGGCCACCATGTAGGTGTCCTTTGGCGTGTAGCTTTTGTTGGAGAAGTTGACGAGGAGCTGGGATTCGCCCTTGATGAGGATATACTTGATGCCGAGGGCGATGGCGGCTCTGAGCCCGGCGAGGAGGCCTTCATATTCAGCGATGTTGTTGGAGACCTTGTCATTGTCCTTGAAGCACAGTTGGACGGCGTAGTAGAGCTTGTCGCCCATCGATGAGGTGAGAACGGCACCAGCCCCTGCACTCCTGGCCGCAAAGGCGCCGTCGAAGTGCATGGTCCAGTGGCTTGGTGTCGTCCCTCCTAAGGCTGTAACCTCCTCCTCTTGAGGCTCTTCTTCACGCGTGTCTGTCCATTCGGCCATGAAATCAGCCAGCGCCCTGCCCTTGATGACCCTGGTGGTGTCAAACTCCAGCTCGAAGGGTTGTAGCTCTATGCCCCAGCTTACGACGCGATCTGTCGCGTTTGGGTTGTGCAGGACCTGCTCCAGGGGATATGAGGTGACCACCTTAATGGGGTGGCCCTGGAAGTAGTGGCGCAATTTCCTGGAGGCGATGAGGTGCGAGAAGAGGAGCTTTTGCTGCATGGGGTAGCGCTCACGAGCGTCCCGCAGTACTATGCTGACGAAGTACACGGGATGCTCGACGAGGGTAGTCGTTAGCGTGGCAGCGGCTGACTCCTCTCCAGGCTTGGTAGAGTCCTCGACGAGGGTTTCTTGAGGCCCCACTTGGGGAGGCTCGGCAGGAGGCTGGGTGCTTGGCGAGGGTGCCTCCTTGTCGGGGGGTTCTGGGCTTGGCGAGGACTGGCTCTTCCCTTTCCGCCACCAAGACCGCGCTTGCCGTCTGAGGAGTGGCTGCAAGATACAGCTTCAGAGGCTCGCGAGGGCGTGGGACAACCATGATGGGTGGGCTCGCCAGGTATTTCTTCAGGTCCTCAAAGGCCTTTGCTGCTTCAGGGGTCCACTTGAAGGGACCGGACCTCTTCATGATCTTGAAAAATGGCAGCGCCCTCTCGCCGAACTTGGAGATGAAACGGCCGAGGCTGGCCATACATCCCGCTAAGCGCTGCATGTCCTTGAGGCGACGAGGAGGCTGCATCTGCTCTATGGCCTTGATCTTGTCGGGGTTGGCCTCAATGCCGCGGTGAGATACCAGGAAACCAAGGAGCTTGCCTGAAGGGACCCCGAAGACGCACTTGGCGGGGTTCAGCTTGATGTTGACCTTGCGCAGGTTGGCAAAGGTCTCCTCGAGGTCCTGGATGAGCGTGTCCTTCTCGCGGGTCTTGACGACGATGTCGTCGACGTAGGCCTCTGCATTCCTCCCCATTTGAGCTCCCAAGGCGATCCTCATGAGGCGCTGGAAAGTGGCGCCGGCGTTCTTTAGGCCGAAGGGCATGCAGACGTAGCAGAACACACCACAAGGGGTGAGAAATGTTGTCTTCTCCTCGTCCTCCTTTGCCATCTTGATCTGGTGATAACCAGAGAAGGCATCCAGAAAACAGAGGAGCGCGCAGCCGGCGGTGGAGTCCATGATCTGGTCGATCCTCGGGAGGGGATAGGGGTCCTTGGGGCAGGCCTTGTTGAGGTCGGTGAAGTTGATGCAGAGGCGGCTCCCTCCGGTGTGCTTGGGGACGACCACACCGTTGGCGAGCCAAGTGGGGTGGACCACTTCCTTGATGATGCTGGCCTTCTTCAGCTTTTCTACTTCCTTGACGATGAAGTCTTGTTTCTCTGGCACTTGGCGCCGCGCCTTTTGCTTCACGGGGCGTGCGTTTGGACACATGGCTAAGTGGTGCTCGATCACCTCCCTCGGTACTCCGGACATATCTGACGGTGTCCAGGCGAACATGTCAGAGTTTGCCCTGAGGAAGGCGACGAGCGCGCCTTCCTATTTGGGAGGTAGGTTGGCGCCGATGGTGACGCTAGCCCCCGAGCCGCTTGCCTCCAGAGATACTTGCTTTGTCACGGCCTTCTCCTGAGAGAACAGTTGCTTCTTCTTCGCGGGGGGCTCGGGAGGGGTTCCTCGTCCTCGTCAGCGGGTGACGCCACCGTGGCAGCCTTGTAGGCCGCTTGCGCAGCGTACAGGGCGTCCGAGACCACGCTGCGGATGACAATGGTGCCACCCGAGCTAGGGAGCTTGACGAGGTTGTAGGCGTGGTGGGTCACCGCCATGAACTTGGCGAGGGCGGGGTAGCTGAGTATGGCGTTGTAGGGCAGGCCGATGTGCGCGACGTCGAAGTCGATCAGCTCGGTGCGGTAGTTGGCCTGGGTGCCGAAAGTGACGGCGAGCCTCACCTGCCCCAAAGGGGTGGTAAGACCCTCTGTCACTCCCGAGAAGGGCCTGGTGGACATGAGCCGCTCGTAGGGCACCTGTAGCTTCTCGAATGTCTTGACGGAGATGACGTTGAGGCCGGCACCTCCATCAATGAGCGTCTTAGAGACGGCGATGTTGTTGATGGTGGGGGTGCAGACCAGCGGGATGGTGCCAACGGTCGAAGTGGACTTGGGGTGGTCGCTGGAGTCGAAGGTAATGGGGCACTGGGACCACTTGAGGGGCCTGGAGGCCTCGACTCCAGGAAGGGCTGCTACGACCTCGCGAGCGAGTTGCTTGAAGTGGCGGTTGGAGCGAGGGGCCTGAGCCCCACCGAGGATGCAAGCGGCCCCGCGAGGCACCTGGTAGCCCTCGTCAGCCTCGGCAGGCAGGTTGTCGTTCGCGGGCTGGACGGCGTTGGCCTGGGGGTTCTGCTGGTAGTTGTCGTTGTAGTTGTTGTTCCAGCATCGCCCCCAGCGGCCGCCGCGGCCTCCGTTTGCCTCGCGAGCCTCGTGAGCCTCGCGAAGCCTCTTGAGGTCGTAGCAGTCCTCGGTGGCATGAGAATGCCTGTTGTGGTAGATGCAGAAGGGACGATCATCCTTCTTCTCAGGTCCTGCGGCTGGAGTGGCAGCTTGGCGAGGCTGCTTGGCGTCGGGCTCTGCCGCGAGGACCGCAGTAGTCTTGCGCTTCTCGAAGGATTTCTTCTTCTTGGACCCCTCGGTGGGGTCCCCTGGCTCGTTCTTGACGAACAAGCGGCCCTCTTCAGCCTTGGCGCACTTGTCCGCCAAGTCAAAAAGCTTGACGACGGTGGTGATGTTGTCATGGATGCCAAGCTTCTCGAGCATCCGCACATCTGTGACCCCAGCCTGGAAGGCCGAAATGACCTGTGCGTCGGTGGCGTTGGGGATCTTGTTGCGCACTTGGCTGAAGCGCTGGATGTACTTGCGGAGGGTCTCGCCGGGCTTCTGACGCACAGCGCGGAGGTCGTTGTAGGTGAGGCCGCGCTCGTACGTGCCCTTGAAGTTGGCGACGAAGCACCGGCAGAGCTCCTCCCAGGTGCTGATGGACTCGGCGGGGAGGTTGGTGAGCCATGAGGACGCGGAGTCCTTGAGGGCCATGGGGAACCAGTTCGCCATGACCCTATCGTCCCCCCGGCGGCCTGGATGGCCAGAGTGTAGAGCTGCAGGAACTCCAGGGGGTTGTTCTTGCCGTCGTAGCGCGGAGGGAGGTCCGGCCTCAACTTGACCGGCCAAACGACGCGACGGAGGCTGCGAGTGAACGCGGCCGTCGTGCCATAGGTGACCGTGCCATTGGCGAGCGTGGCGCGGAGGTGGCGCCCTGCGGTGGCGACGTCCTGGACGGCGCAGTTGCGGCGTTCCTGCCCACGCTCGATGCTCACGCGTGCGTCCTCAGGGGCTCGCTGCACGATTTGGCAGTCGTGCGGCGATGACGCGTGCGATGCAGCGCGGCCGTCGCGAGGAGGAGCCCCCGCTGGAGCAGGTTGCGGTGGAACCGGTGGAGCTGGAGCGGGCGCAGGCTGACGAGGAGGCGCGGGAGGTGCGCCGTGCGCCACGTCCCCCACGAGCGCAGAAGGAACCAGGGAACGAGACGGTGCAGGTGCGGCGGCGCGAGCGGCGCTGATGAGTTCGGAGACGCGGTTGAGCCAGGCCTCCTGAGCGTCCGACGTGGGGCGGTACTGCAGCAGCTCCTGCGCCATGAGAAGCGCAGTCGCCGGGCTGGGCGCAGGGCGGCCCAGCGAGGAGGCAGCACGGTCCCGCGACGGGTGCAGGGAGGAGGCCTCCTCTTCGCCAAGGTCGTCCTCAGCGAGGTCGATGTCGTCGTCATCCGGGTGCTCGACGCGGGGCTCGGGGTCGGCGCGGCGCGCCGGAGCGGCGCTCCCGCGCGGGCGGCCGCGTGGGTTGCCAGCAGGAGGAGCGGTGGCGGCGCTGGCCGTCCGGCGAGCGAGTCGTTCGGCGTGAGAAGGGCCGGCCGTGGCTGCGTCGAGGTTGAAGATGCGCCTCAGCCCCCTACCTGGCGCGCCAAATGTCGGAGAACTGTCCCAGGAACTGGGTGTGTCTCGAGAAGGATCGAGTAAGGGGCTGGACATGGAATCAAACAACCCTCAACGTGCTCCGGCGACGATGCTCGTCGGACTTGCTGCGGGACAGCACTGCAGAGATGGAACGCTCGGTCTTACCCAGGTTCAGGGCCCTCTTGTGGAGGTAAAACCCCTACGTCCTGCTTTGGTGTATTGCACTGCTTGGAGAGTTCACAGTACAAGAAGAGCTTGTCGAGCTCGAGGTGGCTAACAATGGCTGCTTGCTAGTCTTCAGATCTAGGGTTTGGTCTAAGCTCCCAGATTCCGAAAACCGAACCCCTTGCTTGGGCGCGCCCCTCCTCCTTTTATAGGCGTCTCGGACCCCTTCCGCCCAAATGTTTGGGCGGGAAGGGTTACCACACGGCGACGAAGGAGGAGGCGCGGTGCACCATAAAGGTGAAGTCCACCAGAAAGGTGAAGGCCGTGGACGCGGTCCAGGGCAGGGACGGCGTCATCAAAGCTGGAAAAGGCCACCGTCCAACGGGCGGCGGGCTGGCGCTGCGGAGGCGGAACGGGTCCCACGGTGACGTCGCCCTTGGAGCGTAGCTGCAGACGGTTCCCTTATCACCGAAGTGGCAATACTCGTTGTCCGCTTTGCTTGGCGCTGCTTTGTTGACTCCTTTATGCATGGGAACGGCAACTGCGGCGTCGTCGTCATCGCGCGCAAGCGCGCGCGTCACTCTGCACATGGCGCAGAGCCCATGTGCGCTCTGCCGCGGAGGCAGGGATGGCTTCGTGAGGAAGGAGCCTCGGCGAGGCGAAAAACCTCGTCGAGCCCTTGGGCTTGGTTCTTAGCAGAATTGCGGGTGGCGTCGGAGACACCTTGTCGAGTTGCGATCCCTCGCCAAGAGAGGGAATCCTCGGCGAGGAGAAAAGACCCCTCGCGAGGAGAATACCCTCGCGAGGCTCGCCAGGCTTGGAGAGCCTGGTCCTTAGCGAAAATCATCCAAAGAATCTTGTGGGCCCTGGCAGGCCGGCCCGTGGTACCCTGGTTTCCACTGTGCCGACACTCATGAGGTTTCCAATTATATAGATTGGTCTCAAGACTTTATAACAGTTATATCTAAATCCACCAATGTTGAAAAATTTAGAAACATTCCCCTTAGCTCTACCTTAGACGCAAGAGAAAAATACTTGATACGTGTCAAACGTATCTGTAATTTTTGATTGATCCATGCTAGTTATATGCCATTGTTACATGTTTTTACTATATTATTATATCATTTTTAGGCTTTTTGTCGGACTAACCTATTGACAAGATGCCCAGTGCTAGTTCCCTGTTTTTGTTGTTTTCTATTTCAGAAAATTTACTTCTGGAAATATTCTCGGAACTGGACGATAATTTACGGGGAATTTTTACTCGACAAGAAAACGTCAGAGACCAACGGACGACCTAGCTAGGGGGCCACCCAGGGGCCAGGGGCGGCTTGCAGCCGCAGCCCTACCTAGACCCGCGGGTGTGTAACACGCCAATCTTACATTTGGATGTTATGCATTTAGATCATGTGCATTTCATCATGGCATCTTTTGAAAATCTTGCATTTGTTTGAATTGCATCAAAAACCCAAAAGGTTAAATTCAAATCCCTATTTTTGTTTTAAACCAAGACTCATAAAGCTAATTATATATGCTTAGAGTCTTGAGTAAAATTACCTCATTTTGGTCAATTATGACAGAGGACAATTTTACAAAATTTTCAAAATTGGTTTGACTCGATTTGGAGTCCAAAATCAAAAGTTATGATTAAAACAAATTTCAGAAAAAGGAGATATATAAAAGATAAAAAAACGAACCGGGCGAGCTAGTGGGCCGCAGCCCACTAACCGCTGCGCGCTGCGCAGCCAACGGGCCAAGGCCGGCCCATTCCCTGTCCCACACCGGCCCGCCTCCCTCTATACCTTTTTCTTTTTCTTTTCCCGCTGACAGGTGGACCCCACCTATCAGGTCTTCTTCTAGAACGAGTCGGTGTCTGTGTTCTTCACGAGTTCATCCGACCGGTGCAAAAATCCCATGAATCCATCCCGATTCGTGCCCCGTTTCGCAAGCAAAAATCGCCTATAAATAACCCACCATGGCCTCCACCGAAACCCAAAAAAATTTGAGGTTTAGCCATCAAACCGAGCTTGATTTCGAGCTCAGAAAATCCACCGTCGCCGGCCGCCATTGTTGGAGCTCGGGTGGAGCTCGCCGCCGCCGAACGGAGCAAGGAGGAGAAGGGCAGCGAGGAGGAGGAGGACCGGAGCGAGGATCCGCGCTCGAAGCCGTCGTCTCCAAGGCCGGGGGACCACCGGAGCCGCCGCTGCCATCAACCACCGAGCCGCCACCGCCCATCTCCGGTGAGTCGCGCCGCCGTCGTGGACGAACGCATCCTCGGCCATCTGATCTCGATCGGGCCCGAACCGGTATGCGCTTGCGTCAGCATGATGTCGTGCTGACGTCAGAGCTAGCCTGTCCGCGGAATCTTTTCCGTTTAATTTCGTTTAAAATTTCCAGGAAATTATTAAAATTTGTAAAATTCATAGTAAATCAACCGTAAGTCGAAAAATTAAGTTTAATATACCAAAATTCTTAGAAAAATAAGATCTATCCAGATCTGTGATAAAATTTAACTTTTAACGAATAATTATTTTCTGTATTTTTGAATCTTTTTAATTGGTATTTTAGCCATAACTTTTTATCTATAGCTCTATTTAAATTAATTCCTTCGGCTAAAAGTTTTAAAATTGAATCCTCTGTCCAGAGAATATTAAACCTAATTTTTATGAATAAGTTCTTGAATTAATAATAACATATCTAAGTCTAGCCTTTTTAATCTACATTAAATTGCTCTTTAATTGAATTGTTGCATTAAAAATATTTTATCATGCATCATATAATTCAGAGAACTAAAATGTTTCGTGTCATATTAACATGTCATGCATTCATATGTGAATGATTGTTTTGTTTTCTTATGTTGTATATCGCTTGCTACCGTGTAGACAACGACGTCGACTGCGATTGTTGCTTTAACTGCGACGATTGTGTGAACGACTACTCCGACAATTGAAAGGCAAGTGATGCAATCATATGACCTATTATTTTCCTATGCATTTTAGTACTATTTTTCGTAGTAATGCATGTGTAGGAGTTGTTTGTATGCTAAGCTAGGTTATTCACTAACACCCAAGTGAATTGCCATATGTATCCTTCTAGACTAGTTTTTCTTCAAACCATCGTTGTTAATTGCTTAGTTGCTTAGACGTGGTTGTGGGATCACATGTTATGGAAGATGTTATTGTCATTGTTGTTTCTTTTCAATCCTAATAAAGCAACTTTAATTAAATTGATGTCTGGGTGGTATTGGTCCGTTTTGATGGAAAATAGTTGAGTGGCTGCTCGGGTCCGTAGTATCTGAGTAGGTGCACTTGTGTTCGGCCACCCAGGTTCCCGAGAATTATTGTGGTGTCATGTTTAGTAGCTTACGAGTACAACCACATGTCGATATAGTATGGGCTTCGTCTTGACTAACTAAGTAGTAGGCACTCGGGTCCCCGTAGCCAGAGATGTAGCGTAGTAGGTTTGGTACGGTGCGGAGGATGGCTTGAGGGTCTAGTACCCAACGGTCTCGGTTTAACTTTCTCCCAACCAATATAAAAATTGAGTGTTTAGGTAAATGGGGTTAGATAGACCATGTGGGTAAACTGTACAACACCTTCGAAGGTTTTAAAAATCTGAGTACTTAGTCGTGTCCCCGGTTACAGACAACTTGAGCCAACTAGACTAGATCCTACAAGAGTTCTCATTCATTCCAATTTCAGAAAATAAAATTTGATGGGTGAACCCAGGGATAGGAGCACTGATTTCTATCGGTGTCCAATGATTGTTTACTTTTGTTGTAAAATTGTTTATCAAATTGATAGGTTAAAATTGCTTTTTATGCAAAGAGCCTTCAAGTCCACCTAGCCCAAATTGCATGTAGTAGCTAGGTAGACTAGTGTTTTATTAATCCCATGCACACTTGCCAGTACAATTCAAATTGTACTGACCGTATTCACGAATGGCTGCAATTACACTATTGTAGGTACGATATTACGTAGGTGTTGGAGCTACACCCAGCATGTACGCCTCTGGCACGAGTTGAATGGAGCTTCATTGTCGTTTATTTTCCACTATGTGCTTTTATTTCATTAAAGTTATTTTGTGCTAGCGTCAATGCTATGCAAAGATGTAAGGACTTTGTTATTCTGGATCATTTCTTTGTAATAAAGACGCATTGCGCTCTGTTATTTCATTTGTAATGAGTGTGCTAGTGAGTCGATCCGGGACTAGCACTACACTCATAGACGAGATCCATATTATTGGGTCGAGTCGCTACAGATGGTATCAGAGCCTTGTGTTGGCTGTAGTATCGAGACCTAGGATTGGAATAGGAAAGCCATAGGATCAAAATTTAATTTATTTACTTTTCCTTATGCATTTTCCTACATCTTTTCTTATATTCTTACCTCATCATTTCTCACTCTTTCCTGATTCTAAATATAGATGGGAGAACACCAAGTTATGAAGGATGGATTGGAGTCCGGAAGGATACTTGCGAGTGAAAGTGCATGGTTGATCCCATGCATGGTTTTGGTAATTAATGACAATCTCTATGGACTAATATTTGCATTGAGCTCTATGTGTAGGTTGTCCTTTAGCTTGTGTCAAGATTAAGGTGTCAAGGTGGGATCCCGGCGGGATGTCACTTTTAGTGTATTTTGCCTTTTCTAGTTCAAAATTTTGTGCCAAAATTTACACTAGTAAAAGCAAAATGCACTACAAGTGGGACTTAGATGGGATCCCACTTGACACCCTAGTCAAGATCATTTGTTGATCAAGGCCAAGCTTGCTTGTCTCCATTGGTTGGAGTCAAGGTCAAGGTTAGAAAGCTTGCTTGTCTCCATTGGTTGGAGTCAAGGTCAAGGTTAGAAGATCATTTGTGTTGATCAAGGCTAAGTGCGGGTTGATCGACACTCAAGTCCAAGTGAAGATATGCCGAAGAGTGCTTTCCCCATCTTGGTGTATGGGGGAGCGTCATGTGAATCTTCACCAAGCGAAGCGCAATGAAGAAAGGTGGTGCGTCTTGAGGAGTTGAAGATCGTCTTCATCGATCTCAAGTGGTTTAAGCGCAAGGCAAAGGTATGATCTTGCTAGGGTTTTTATTTTACCGGTCTCATGATGTTTAGTGAGAGACCGGATTATAGGATAGATAGCCGTACTATCAAGAGGGGCTCTCGACCGAGTATCGTGATCGTATCGTCGTAGAGAGCACAAACCTTTGCATCCTTGCAATCATCTTTATTGGTTCATATTTGGCTTTTATTCATGTGAGAATTTAGAGCTTGTGTTCATCTCCATACCAAGCTCTAGTTCACCAAAAACGGATTTAATGAATATCTTCTTGCGTTTTTGGTATTGGAGGTTTTACCGGTTTTGGTATTGAGGTCAAACTCTCTCCTTATATTTTCCTCCTCACATGATATACTATGATGTGTATATGCATGATCTTGTAGGGCTTGTGATTATCTTCGAAACAAGCCCAAGATCATAGAAAACGGAGTCTTGATGAAAAGCTTGTGCGTTCTCGGTGTTGGAGATTTTGCCGGTTCATCCGCTTGGAAAGGTCTCACCATTCCATCCCTCCGCACAATCTCCTTTGCTTGTTTTTGTAGGGTAAGCTCTTGTCGTCCTCTTTCCAACAAAATTGGATTCACTCGATTCGGACTTCATTTGCAAAAGTTATGGCAGTTCTGGTTTTCACTGTTTTGATCTACCCCGGAGAGGGCCCGGAATCTCCGCCCTACCGGAATCTCCGGCCCTGTGACCCGGAATCTCTGGCCCCCCTGTTTTCGCTGCTGTTTTGTGTTTACTATGGTGCGCCACTGTATAGGGGTCCGGAGTTCCCCCGGAGATGGACCGGAGTCTCCGGCACACCGGAGTCTCCGGCCCGAGGACCCGGAATCTCCGGCCCTCATTTTTCTCAGCCCATTTGCATCTGTGTGGTGCGCCTCTGGATAGGGGTCCGGAACTCCCCCGGAGGGTGCCCGGAGTCTCCGGCCCCAATGACCGGAATCTCCGGCCTCCCCGATGACCCAGCAGGCCGGAGTCTCCGGTCAGTTACTCCGGAGTCTCCGGCCTGGACAGGCTCCACCGGCTAATTTTTGGGGGAGACTATAAAAAGCCTCCTTCCCCTCCAAAACCTAGTTACACACCTTGCTCACTTGTTCTTGCTCTTCCCCTTTGTTCTAATCATTGTGAGCTTGATTCCTCTCTTCCCCTCCAATAATTGCCCAAATTCAGGGTTTCAAGAGAGGAGATCTAGATCTACCATTCCACCAATCAAATTCCCCTCTAAGTGAGGGGAACCTTGTGGATCTAGATTTGGGGTTGCTTTGTGTTCATCCCCTTTGTTCTTCCTCTCTTATTCCCTCCATAGCATTTGTTGCTTGGTTGGAATTTGAGAGTGAAGGACTTGACCACTTCATGTGTTTCTTGCCTCTTGCATTAGTTGCATCGGGTTGCTCTCTCCGTGGTGATACATGAAGTTGAAGGTTGAGAAGCTTGTTACTCTTGGGTGCATTGTGTTCCCAAGAGCTTGTTGCCTCTTGGGTGCATCGTGTACCCTAGACGGTTGGAGGTGCCGCGAAGACTTCGAGTTGTGAAGCTTCGGCACGAGTTTGGGAGCCCCCAATTGAGTTGTGGGTGTGTGCCCCAAGAGAAGTTCTAAAGGGCTCCGGAATCCGCCCCGAAGGATTCCGATAGTGGAAGGTGAACCAATCCCTTGGGTGAGGTTCATTGGAGAATAGGGTGAGGCCTTTGTGGCATCTTGAGTAGACCTCTTGTGGTGAGATCACACCCCTCCAACGAGATGTACTCCCTTAACAAGGAGGAACTCGGGAATACATCCTCTTCTCCGCGTGCCTCGGTTATTTCTATACCCGAGCTTTTACTTATGCAATTTACATTGTGATAGCCTTCGTGCTTGAAGTTCATATCTTGCTATCATCTTGTTGCTTGAATTGCTTAGCATAAGTTGTTGGTGCACATAGGTGAACCTAGAATATTAGGTTGTTGGCTTGTTAATTTAAACACATAGTTTTATTCCGTAATTATCAAGCCCCTAATTAGAAAAAGTTTTAATCGCCTATTCACCCCCCCCCTCTAGGCGACATCCGGCATAGCTTGTTCTTTCAGCGAGGCTACTAGCTCGTGTGTCTGAGGAATTAGCATCAGCACGCAAGCTCGAGAAGACCCTGAGGTCCGACATAGTGAACATTGCTATTGAACTATGTGACCAGGATGATCGATTTCTTGCTAAGGATAATCAGATTGCCTTACTACGGAAGGAGATTGCAAGTTTGCGAGCTCAACAAACTCCATCACCACTAGAGGAAGATGTAGAGGAGTACAATCCCGAGAAAGTTATCCCCTACAACTATGAGGATGAAGGGACTAGATAGTCATGCCCACCTTATAGTCTTTGATAGGTTATCGTTTTGCGTGTTAGGTGTTGATCATACCAAAACGTGTGGTATGGCAACTTTAGTCGAGAGCTTTCTTTTGTTTTCTTAAGTTTGAAACCTTGTAATTTTCGCAGATTTCTAGACCCTATTTTGGAAAAGTATTTTAAAATGTTTGGATTGATTATTTGATGCTTGCTAAGTGTTGTTTTGATCATAATAGGAGTGGGTAGTTATTTCCATAGCCTTTCCGTCTAAAACTTGTCTTTTCCCAACCATAGATGCCTCCCCGTCGCAACCCCGATAACAACAACACCGGGAACAACGACATGCAGCAAGTGATGACTCGTCGAACTCGCTGTGGGACGACACTGCAGAGATGGACACACGGTGTTACCCAGGTTCAGGGCCCTCTTGGAGAGGTAAAAAAACCCTACGTCCTGCCTTGGTTGTATTGCACTTGCTTGGAGAGGTTCTAGTACAGAGAGAGCTTGGCGAGCTCGAGGTGGCTAACAATGGCTAACCCTAGATCTCAGATCTGAACCTCAAAGCTAACCAGAATCGAACCCTTTGCCCGGACGTGCTCCCCCTCCTTTTATAGGTGTCTTGGACCTCTTCCCCCAAATATCTTGGTGGGAAGGGTTACCACATGGCGACGAGGGAGGAGGACGGGTGCACGATAAAGGGGGCGTCCATGGACGCGGTCCATGGCAGGGGGCGGTGTCACCAAAGCTGGAAAAGCCACCGTCCAGCCAGGACGGTGGGCTGGCGCCGCTGAGGTGGGATGTGTCCCACGGTGACGTCGCCCTTGGAGGGTAGCTGCAGACGGTCCCCTTATCACCAAAGTGGCAATTCTTGGAGCTCCTTTGCTTGGTGCAGCGTTATTGACTGCTTTATACACGAGAACGGCAACTGTGGCGCTACCGTCACCGTGCGCAGGCGCGGTCGTCACCGCGCGCTGGCGCGTCCGTGACTCTCCGGAGGGCGTAGAGCCCATGTGCGCTCTGCCGCGGAGGCAGAGCTGGCTTCGTGGGGAAGGAACCCCGCGAGGCATGGACGTCTCGCCGAGCCTTTGGCTTGGTCCTTAGCAGAATCGAGGGCAGCGCCCGAGATGCCCTCTCGAGGAGGAGGAGGAGGGGTCCCTCGCGAGGGGAAAAACCCTCGCGAGGCTCGCCAGGCTTGGAGAGCCTGGTCCTTAGCGAAATCTTCTGAAGAGTGTCGTGGGCCCTGGCAGGCCGGCCCGTGGTACCCTGGTTTCCACTGTGCCGACAAGTACATTGATGACTTCAGCAATTTAGCTCGCTATGCGCGTGAAGATGTGGATACTGATCTGAAGAGGCGTGAGAGATTCCTCGATGGGCTAAACGATGAGCTGGCTGTCCAATTGTCGGTAGTTCACATTCCAAACTACCAGACACTCATCGACAAAGCTATCATTCTTGAAGGCAAGCAGAAGCAGGCGGAGAGCCGCAACAGGAAGTACAATCATGGTGGCCATGGTTCTGGATCTCACCAGAAGGTCTGAACTCACCATGATGATAATGGAGGCTCTCACTACAACAAGCATGGGGGCAATAACCATCGTGGAGGAAATGGACACCAGCACAATGGAAGAAATGGCCACAATCATAATGGTCATAGGGGCAACTATCACCACAATAGAGGCAATGGACACAACCACAACCCAGCACACAAGAAGGACCTCAGTCAGGTGCAGTGCTACAGATGCAAGAAGATGGGGCATTACTCAACTGATTGCACTGAGAAGAAGCCTGAAGAAGGAGCCAAGCCAAACCCATTCCAGAAGGCAACTGCAAATCATGTGAACGTGGAGGAAGTCTATGACGAACCGGACCTGGTGATGGGTAAGCTCTTGATCAATTCATGCACCGCTCTTGTTCTTTTTTATACTGGTGCATCGCATTGATTCGTATCGAGGGCATTTGTGGGTAAGAGTATGTTAGCATCTGAGATGCTTAGGGGAGTGATTAGAGTAAGCTCACCCGGAGGATAAATGATTGCAAAGGCTATATGCCGTAATTTGACCTTAGAGATTGGTTCCCACAAATCTTATCATATTATAATCACAAGGCTTAGATGTAATACTATGCATGGACTGGATGTCTGAGTATGAAGGACAGGTAGACTGCGCACAGCGTGCCATTACACTTACTACCCCGGAGAAGAGGAGGATTAGATACAAGTCTAAACTAAATCTCGGAGAGGCCAAGTTAAATCATCTTAAGGGGGTTAGCATTGAGGATGTACGTATAGTAAGGGAATACCCGGACGTGTTTCCGGAGGAGTTACCAGGAATGCCACCTGATAGGGATATCGAGTTCATCATCGATCGACTTGATACCAGGAGCAGGACCTATAGCCAAGAGGCCTTACAAGATGGATGTTGACGAGTTAAAGCAACTAAAGAAGAAACTCAAGGAATAGTTGGATAAAGGATTTATTCAGCGTAGTTCATCACCTTGGGGAGCACCAGTTCTGTGTGTAGAGAAGAAAGACAGGACGCAACGTCTAGTTATGGATTATCGTTCACTTAATGAGGTGACGATAAAGAACAAATACCCACTGCCCAATATCAACGACTTGTTTGACCAGTTGAAGGGAGCTTGTGTATTCTCCAAGATCGATCTTCGATCAGGATATCATCAACTGAAGATTAGGAAGGAGGATATTCCTAAGACCGCCTTCACCACGAGGTATGGTATATGAGTATACGGTTATGTCATTTGGATTAACCAATGCGCTGGCATATTTTATGACCATGATGAACAATGTATTTATGGAGTTCTTGGACAAGTTCGTAGTTGTGTTCATCGATGATATATTGGTATACTCCAAGAACAAAGAGGAGCATGAAGGGCACTTGCGTCTGATATTGGAGAAGCTTAGAGAGCATAAACTTTATGCCAATTTCAGCAAGTGTGAGTTCTGGCTAAACACTGTGGGATTTTTAGGACACGTAGTGTCAGCGGATGGCATCGCAGTAGATCCAGCCAAGGTGTCAGCTGTAACCGATTGGGAATCGCCCAAGTCAGCAAAGGATATTCGGAGTTTCCTAGGACTTGCAGGATACTATTGGAGATTTATTGAGAACTTCTCCAAGATAGCGAAACCAATGACAGAGTTGATAAAGAAGGAGAAGAAATTTGCTTGGTCTGACGAGTGTGAAGCTAGTTTCCAAGAGTTGAAGCAACGCTTGGTGACAACACCAGTTCTATGTCTGTCGGATCTACAGAAGGATTTCCAAGTCTATTGTGACGCATCCCACCAAGGACTTGGAAATGTGTTGATGCAAGATGGTAGAGTCATATCCTACGCATCGAGGCAGCTCAAAAATCATGAAAGAAACTATCCCACTCATGATTTGGAGCTTGTGTCAGTCGTACATGCTCTCAAAACATGGAGACACTACCTCATGGGAAAGCATTGCGAGGTGTTCACATGTCACAAGAGTTTGAAGTACATCTTCACACAGAAGGAGCTGAACATGAGACAGAGGTGATGGTTGGAGCTGATAAAAGATTATGATATGAATCTCCAATGTCATCCTAGGAAGGCCAATGTTGTAGCAGATGCACTAAGCCGTAAGGTGTATGCAAATGGGATTACAACAGGAGAATTACCTCCAGACTTGTGTGAGCAATTTAAGTCTCTCCGACTAGAGCTAGTGCCAGAAGGATATGTGGCAGCCTTGGAGGTGGAACCAATTCTGATGAACAGAATTAGAAAAGCTCAGAATGGAGATGAAGAGCTAGAGAAAATAAAAGGAGACATGAAGGTAGGCAAGGCCGAAGATTTTTATGAAGATGAACAAGGAACTATATGGTTCGGGAATCATATTTGTGTGCCAAAGGATTTAGAGATTAGGAAGCTTATATTCCAGGAGGCTCATGAATCACCCTATTCCATTCATCCTGGCAACACAAAGATGTGCATGGATCTGAAGGAAAGATTTTGGTGGTCTAATATGAAGAAGGATATCGCAGAGTATATCGCTAGATCTGATGTGTGTAGCAGAGTGAAGGCTGAACACCAGAAGCCAGCAGGGATGCTACAACCCTTACCCATACCTGATTGGAAGTGGGACAAGATTGGTATGGATTTTATCACAGGATTACCCAGGACTAAATCAGGCTATGATTCTATTTGGGTGTTAGTCGATCATTTGACCAAGGTCGCATATTTCATACCAGTGAAGACCACCTACACCAGCACCAAACTAGCACAACTCTACATGAGTAGGATTGTCAGTTTGCACGGAGTTCCCAAGGGAATTGTGTCGGATAGAGGAACACAGTTCACTTCTCACTTTTGGCGTCAACTACATGAGTCATTGGGAACTAGATTAGAGTTCAGTACGGCTTTTCACCCACAGACAGATGGACAGACTGAAAGAGTCAATCAGATACTAGAAGATATGTTGAGAGCTTGTGCTCTAGACTATGGATCAACTTGGGATGAAAACTTACCTTATGCTGAGTTCTCATGCAACAAAGGATATCAAGCTAGTACGGGAATGTCACCATTCGAGGCACTATATGGTAGGAAGTGTAGAACCCCATTACTGTGGAATGGAGTAGGAGAACGTAGTCTCTTCGGGCCTGACATTATCAAGGATGCTGAGGAGAAAGTCAGGCTAATTCGAGATAGACTAAAGATAGCACAATCAAGGCAGAAGAGATATGCAGATTCGAAGCGTAGAGAGGTCACGTACGAGGTTGGAGATAGAGCGTATCTTCGTGTTTCACCACTACGCGGAGTTAAGCGTTTTGGCATCAAAGGGAAGCTAGCACCGAGGTTTATTGGACCATACAAGGTTCTGGCATGGAAAGGAGAAGTAGCCTACTAGCTAGAGCTACCAGAAGTATTGTCCAATGTACACAATGTATTCCATGTGTCTCAGTTGAAGAAATGTCACCAAGAGATGGCGGATACGCCACTGCGAGATACAGTTCCGCTCGAGGAGGTCCAATTGGAGAGTGATCTCACATATGAGGAGAAGCCGGTCAAGATCCTGGAGACAACAGAAAGAATTACTCGCACCAAGATGATCAAGTTCTGCAAAGTCCAGTGGAATCATCACACTGAAGAGGAAGCCACATGGGAGCGAGAAGATGACCTTCGAGAAGACCATCCGATCCTATTTGCTAGCCAATCCGATTCTCGAGGACGAGAATCATCTTAAGGGGGTTAGTCTGTAACATCCCAATCTTACATTTGGATGTTATGCATTTAGATCATGTGCATTTCATCATGGCATCTTTTTGAAATTTTGCATTTGTTTGAATTGCATCAAAAACCCAAAAGGTTAAATTCAAATCCCTATTTTTGTTTTAAACCAAGACTCATAAAGCTAATTATATATGCTTAGAGTCTTGAGTAAAATTACCTCATTTTGGTCAATTACGACGGAGGACAATTTTACAAATTTTTCAAAACTGGTTTGACTCAATTTGGAGTCAAAAAATCAAAAGTTATGATTAAAACAAATTTCAGAAAAAGGAGAAATATAAAAGATAAAAAACGAACCGGGCGAGCTAGTGGGCCGCAGCCCACTAACCGCCGCGCGTGCAGCCAACGGGCCAAGGCCGGCCCATTCCCTATCCCGCACCGGCCCGCCTCGCTCTATACCTTTTTATTTTTCTTTTCCCGCTGACAGGTGGAATCCACCTGTCAGGACTTCTTCTAGAACGAGCCGGTGTCCGTGTTCTTCACGAGTTCATCCGGCCGGTGCAAAAATCCCATGAATCCATCCCGATTCGTGCCCCGTTTCGCAAGCAAAAATCGCCTATAAATACCCCACCCCGGCCTCCACCGAAACCCTAATAAAATTCGAGGTTTAACCATCAAACCGAGCTCGATTTCGAGCTCGGAAAATCCACCGCCGCCGGCTGCCATTGTTGGAGCTCGGGTGGAGCTCGCCGCCGCCGAACGGAGCAAGGAGGAGAAGGGCTGCGAGGAGGAGGAGGACCGGAGCGAGGAGCCGCGCTCGAAGCCGTCATCCCCACGGCCGGGGGACCACCGGAGCCGCCGCCGCCATCAACCACCGAGCCGTCCCCGCCCATCTCCGGTGAGTCGCGCCGCCGTCGCGGACGAACGCGTCCTCGGCCGTCCGATCTCGATCGGGCGGTCAAGATTAGATCTAGCCCGAACCGGTACGCGCTTGCGTCAGCATGATGTCGTGCTGACGTCAGCCCTAGACTGTCCGCGGAATCTTTTCCGTTTAATTTTGGTTAAAATTTCCAGGAAATCATTAAAATTTGTAAAATTCATAGTAAATCATCCGTAAGTCGAAAAATTAAGTTTAATATGCCAAAATTCTTAGAAAAATAAGATCTATCTAGATCTGTGATAAAATTTAACTTTTAATGAATAATTATTTTCTGTATTTTCGAATCTTGTTAATTGGTGTTTTAGCCATAACTTTTTATCTATAGATCCTACAAGAGTTCTCATTCATTCCAATTTCAGAAAATAAAATTTGATAGGTTAAAATTGTTTATCAAATTGATAGGTTAAAATTGCTTTTTATGCAAAGAGCCTTCAAGTCCACCTAGCCCAAATTGCATGTAGTAGCTAGGTAGACTAGTGTTTTATTAATTCCATGCACACTTGCCGGTACAATTCAAATTGTACTGACCGTATTCGCGAATGGCTGCAATTACACTATTGCAGGTACGATATTACGTAGGTCTTGGAGCTACACCCAGGATGTACGCCGGTGGCACAAGTTGAATGGAGCTTCATTGTCGTTTATTTTCCGTTGTGTGCTTTTATTTCATTAAAGTTATTTTGTGCTTTTCTGGACCATTTCATTGTAATAAAGACGCATTGCGCTCTGTTATTTCATTTGCAATGAGTGTGCTAGCGAGTCGATCCGGGATTAGCACTATACTCATAGACGAGATCCATATTATTGCATCGAGTCGCTACAGGGTGGAGCCCGCCCTGCCCTCTGTGCGCCGCCTCGGCCCCCCTCGACACCTATGAAATCACAAAACCCCTAAAACGCTCGGGGCGACGATTATTTTCCAGAAACTCCACCCAAAGCCGCTGCCACCTCGAAACATAATTCGGGGAGTTCTGAAGCTGATCCCGGCACGCTGCCGGAGGGGAGATCGATCCCGAAGGGCTCTACAACGCCATGCCTTCCACCAGGATGATTCGTGAGTAGTTCCACCTTGGACTACGGGTCCATGGCAGTAGCTATATGGTTGTCTCTCTCCCTTGAGCTTCATGTTTATGATCTTGTGAACTACCCTACATGATCAAGATCGACTATTTGTAATGCTATATGATGTGTTTGTTGCGATCCAATGGATTATGAAGTTATGATCAGATTGTGCATGGTTCTAATATCTTAATTTATGTTCTTGCATGCTCTCCGATGTATGTAGTTGCTTTGGCCAAGTGATTGCTTATGTCTCCAAGAGGGAGTATTTATGCTAGATAGTTGGTTCATGCCCCGAAAAAATTCATCTTTACAGTCTATTCTGTTTTTGACAGATTATGTCCTTAGTTTTGCATTGCTTCTTTTACGGGCAAAGTGAAGTTCTTTTGAGTTCAAGAGCTTTACTTAGACCTCTGTGACAGTAGCTAATGTTAAAAAAAAATAAGTTCATGATATGTGCTTTGGAACTGAAGGAAGATATCGTTTTTGTGGACTAACCCCTCTTTCAAGTATCCAGGATCAAGGTGATGAATGAAGATCAAGAAGCGATAAAAGCTTAATCTTGGGGAGGCTCCCCATGGACCCTCCTCTGAAATATTCAAGAAGTCACAAGCGTTTAAGCTTGGGGATGCCCAAGGCATCCCCTTCTTCATCAACAATCATCGGTTTTACTCATGGTACTATATTTTTATTCCTTTACACATTATGTGTTGTTCTTGGAGGTTCAGTTTTTTTTACTTTCAGTTTGTTTGTGTTTTGTTCTCTGGTCTTTGCAATAAATTGGATCCATGCATGCTTGTTTGGGAGAAAGACACACTCTGCCTTTTCATAAACACTCATGTTCTTCACTTATATGTGTTGAGTGTTTAGCTTTTGTCATTTTTGCTTCTAGCTCTTGTTCGGAGCTGTTAGCTTTTGTAGTTAGGAAGTAATGCTCTTGTTTCACCCTTTTAGTTTTGTTTCAAGTAAGTTGATTGGCGTTTGGTTGAATGGAAATTATCATGTAGGAAGTGTGAAAAGTGCTGCTTAATCTTGTAGATCATTGTCATGAATCTTTGATACTTGTCAATTGTTTAGAGATATGAAGTAGATTAATGCTTAAACTTGTGGATTATCTAGTAAGAATAGATTAGTAAAGAAATGTCGCAAAGCTTTAAAATTGTGGTGCTTGTCCTGCTTGGTATCTCTCAAAGTCTTGATATTCTTTTTGTAAAGAGTTGGTTTGGCTAACAAGGTAGACGGTATGAAGTCTAGTGGTTATGCATAATGTATATCTGTAGTCATTCATTGAACCAAGTTGATGTTATGTGTTTGCTTGATATCCTGCTAAGCCCAAAAATTCCATACTGAGAGGGAATACTTCTCGTGCATCCAAATCCCTGAGCCAAATATCTTTGCCATTTGTGTCTACCATACCTACCTACATGTGGTATTTCCTTGCCACTCCAATTAAAATTTTCATGTGCTATCTTTAAAACTTTAAAAATTCTCCTTTTTCTGGCTCTGTTTTTAAGCTCATGAGGAAGCAGTAGGAAGCTAGATATAATCTGTGACAAGCAACGCCATTTCCCCCCTCTCACCCGGTGAGGATGGATTACGTCCTTACTTGAATTTGCCGAGAGTGGCTTAAGCAAAATATAAATATAACCCACCATTCTCCTCCGCACAGTGCAAACCTGAGAAATCAGTCAAACATTAGTTAGTGGTGAAACAAAGGAGAACGAGGAGTGACCTCACTCCTCTAAGTACCAGCCCCTCTCAAAAGTCTAAAAGCCTTGCTTGAAATGGGGGACTAGCTAGTTTCTTTACTGTGAAGTTGTTGACGAAAGCATGCATATCTCAAAACTATTTTACTTCTGTCAAAAAAAAGTCTCTAGCACATGATTAATCCCTGCTTCCCTCTGCGAAGGGCCTTTCTTTTACTTTTATGTTGAGTCAGTCTTCCTCTTCCTTCTTTACCCCTCAAGCAATCACTTGGTGTCAACTTTGGTTCAACTTTTACTTCATGTTATCTTTATGTCTAACCGTGAAAACTTTGTATTGACTTTATCTTGACATAAATATGTTGCAAGTTGAAACTTTTTGCTGAAAACTTAAATCTTCCTTTGTGTTGGCCAAACTCCTTTGCCAAAATAATATTGCTTTGTGAGATATCAATCATTGTGAAGTGTTATACTTTTAAATCTCCAAAGTACTCTTTTCTAGTTAATTCTTGCTTAGATGTTGCACCTGGTTAATCATTATTTGTTTCATTCAATGAACCATTGTTTTGGATCAATGTATTCAGTTCATATGCTTTACATGATTACTTGATCGAGATTGTGTTGGTAGCATGTCACTTCAAAAATTATTCTGTTATCATTTACCTAGTCAAGGACGAGCAGGAATTAAGCTTGGGGATGCTGATACGTCTCCTACGTATCTATAATTTTTGATGTTCCATGCTTGATTATATATAAGTGACACATGTTTTTATAATGTTTTTATATCATTTTGGTATGATTTATGAAACTGGCATATTAACAAGATGCCCAGTGCCAGTTCCTGTTTTCTGCAGTCTTTTTGTTTCGGAAAAGTTGTTCGGGGAAGTTTCTCGGAATCAGCTGCAAATTTAGAGGAATTATTTCCAAGCAGAAACAAGTCCGGAGCCAGAAGGTCGACTGCAGGGGTGCCACACAGCCACCAGGCGCCCCCCAGGCATGGCCCAGGGGCTGGCCGCACATGGGCCCCACCTCGTCGCCTCCTTCATCGACTCGAGTTGCCCCTTCGCCTATAAATTCGTCTTCGACCCGAAAACCCTAAAGACAAAGACCATTATTTCCAGAACATGTCCGAGGCCGCCGCCATCACCAACCCTACTTCGGGAGGGTGCTGAAGCTCTTCTCGGCACCCTCTCGGAGAGGGGAATCGTCACCGGAGGCATCTACACCACCATGCCTGCCTCCGGAGTGATGCGTGAGTAGTCCACCACGGGACTACGGGTCCATAGCAGTAGCTAGATGGTTGTCTCTCCTCCTTGTACTCCCTTGCTTAGATCTTGTGAGCTGCCTATCATGATCAAGATCATATTATCTGTAACTGCTACATGATTGTGTTTGCATGGATCCGATGAATTGTGGAAATCATTACTTTTGTTCATCTATGTGTTATGTTTTATCTATGATCTTGCATGCTCTCCGATGCTAGTGGATGCTTTGGCCAAGTAATTGTTAGTGTCTTTAGAGAGGGTATTTATGCTAGATAGTGGGTTCATGCCTCTCTTTGTCTGAGCTCGGGTTGACAGAAACGATCCAGACTAGAGATGTGTTGTTGCCACTAGGGAGAAAACAACGGTGTGATTTCCTTGTGTTATTTACATTGCTTACATTATGCACTTTGCTTATTGCAATGATATGTTGCTTGCAACTTAATACTTCTGGGTGACATGCTGGATAGCGATCCCGGGGTGGATTATTAGTCATAGACGGAGTTGGATAACGGTCTATGTATTTTGACATAATGCCCATATTAGATGAAGCGGTGAACTTTATTGTTTTATGATAGCATTGTTATGCGCCCACAATTCTGTCAATTGCCATGCTGTAATTTGTTTACCCATCATGTATATCTTTTGGAGAGACACCACTAGTGATTTGTGGACCCCGGTCCTATTTTCCTACATTGTTTACAACCGTTCTAATAGCTTTTCATCATCATTTGCTCGCTGGTCATATTTCACACTCATCATATATTACATCTGCACAATTAGTCCTGTGTGTTCGGCAAGCCAGAGATAGTTGACAACCTCTCGGTTTTGTTGGGGCAAAGTACTTGTTTGTGATTATGTGCAGGTCCGCGTTAATCTACAAGCGCCGGAGTAGATTGACACCTCGCTAAGCCTTCTCCAAGTCCTACTGGATCTGAGAACCTTTGTTTTGTAATCAAGGGAAACTGCTGCTTTGCTGCATCATACCTTCCTCTTGGGGTTACCCAGCGAACGTGTGATCCACGTCATCAAAGATCAGCAAAAATATTATAAGGAACACCGCTTGTCTCAAAAAGGGAAACAACTTTGGGATTTTCTGAATAAAGTGAACTTGTATGCTGAAAATATAAGTTTCCTCTATGATATAAAATGTTATTGTGGGAGGCGCACTCCACACCTCCCTTTCCAATGCCAGGACAATGAAGATGAAATCTTAGCTTCTTATGCTAGGGAAAACATTGATTTCTTTGATGTCGAACAAATTGAAGAATTTGTTGCTTTTAAGGTTAGCTGGGCCCCTGATCCGCGTAGACGTTAGCTGGGCCCCTGATCCGCGTAGACGGTGCCTATGAAATTGCTTCTTTACTTGAGAAGATTGATAATGCTCATTATAAAGCTGAAAACTTTACTATACTTAAATATTGCTTTGATAATTTCCATGATAATTATTATATTACTGAATATATTAAGAAAGTCTCCGTCCAAAAGGAGAGACCGATGCTTTGCACAAAACCTATGGAGGATGAAATTGCTGAAACTGAGATCTCATTAGATGAAGAAGAGGAGGATAATGACGAACAAAAGGAGGAAGAATCGAGTATATACCTATGCCTACCTTCTAATAAGAGTAACTCTTTAACTCATACATTATTTTATGATTGTTATGATCCTATGGATTCTTTTGAAATATCCCTTTTTGATGAAACTGATAAAAATGAGTTTGCTATGTCATTTGTGGTACCTTGTGGAAGGAGGGCCACCTTTTAGGCTTAGTAAACAGTAGCTAATGCTAAATAAAGTTTGTGCAATTTGTCTTAGTGTAACCCAAGTGAATTTTATTTTATTGGAACTAACCCTCTAATCAGTTTATGAAAAGTTTTGTGCGAAGGGAGTTTTTAGGTTCCACGAGGGAAGATGATGAAAGAAATTAAAGGATGGACAAAAGCACAAGCTTGGGGATGGCCTCATGGCATCCCCTGTACATTCAATAATACTCAAGCGTCTAAGCTTAGGGATGCCCGAGGCATCCCCTCTTCTTCATCGACAATCATCAGGTCGTCTCAGATGAAACTTGTTTTTATCACTTCACATATTATGTGCTATTCTTCTAGCGTCATGTTATTTTATTTTCAGTTTGCTTTAGTTTGTTTGCTGGTCATGTACTTTGTTGGATCCTATCTATCTTGTGTGGGAGAGAGACACGCTCTGCTTTTTCATTAGAATACTCCTGTGCTTCGCTTATATTTGTTTGAGTATTCTTAGCTCTTGTTTTTCTTATCAGCTCTTGTGCTTCGCTTATATCTTTTTAAGAGCTGTTAGATGTTGTTATTATACTCTCTTGTGCTTCAATTATATTTTCTTATAGAGTTGTTTATGGTTGCTTGCTTGATTTGTTGGAATGATAAAAATGTCGTGCATGTGGTAGTGGTGTGATGAAAAATTTGCATAGTCTTGTAGATCTTCATGTTTGAATAACTTGACACTTGATAATTGTTTTGAGATGTTAAGTGAATTAATGTTTAATCTTGCTGGCTATTTGAGTTAAGGCTCACTAGTGAAGAACTACCGTTAAAGATTGAATTTATAAACTTTCTTCATACTTGTAAGTTCGATAGTCAAGTATTTTCATCAAATGAATGTTTGGTTAACAAGGAAGACAGTATAGAGTTTTTGTGTTTATGCTTAATGTATGTTCTATAGTCATTCTTGTTCCAGTTGCTGGTGCTTATTTGCTTTGATAACCTTTGCTAACCATAAACTCTGTACTGAGCGGGAATGCTGCTCGTGCATCCAAACTCCTTGAGCCAAATATCTTTCCATCAGTGTCCACCATACCTACCTATACACGGTATTTCGTGTCATTCCAAGTAAATTTGTCATGTGCTGCCTTTAAACCTTTAAAATGCTCCTTTTTGTGCCTCAGTTTTTAGCTCATGAGGAAGTAGTAGGGAAGTTTGTTATATCCTGTGTCAAACAAGGTCATTTCCCCCCTTTCACCTGGTGAGCATGGATTACGTGCTCACTTAAATTTGCCGAGAGCTGGCCAAGGGTTCCCCGCATGCAAAAGATAATTACAACATAACATTAATATCTCCTTCACACAGTGCAACATGAGAAATCAGTCAAACATTGGCTAGTGATAAACAAAGGAGAAAGAGGAATGTTCTCGTTCCTCTATGGGAGCCGCTCTCACAAGTCTAAAGCCTTGCTTGGTATGGGGGACTAACGGATTTCTTTGCTATAGATTCATTGACGAAAGCATGCATGTCTCAAAATTGTTTTACTTCTGTTTAATAAAAAATTAAAAAACTCTAGCACATGATTAATCCCTGCTTCCCTCTGATGTCTACTACACGCTTCTATTCTTGTAGACTTGTTGGGCCTCCAAGCGCAGAGGTTTGTAGGACAGCGGAAAATTTCCCTTAAGTGAGTAACCCAAGGTTTATCGAATCCATGGGAGGTAGAGGTCAAAGATATCCCTCTCAAGCAACCCTGCAATTAAGATACAAGAAGTCTCTTGTGCCCCCAACACACCTAATACAATTGACAGTTGTATAGGTGCACTAGTTCGGCGAAGAGATGGTAAAATGCAAGTGATATGGATGGTAAAAGGTGATTTTGTAATTCTGTAATAAAAATGGCGGCAAGCAAACAAGTGACAAAAGTGACTAAAAACGGTGTATCAATGCTTGGAAACAAGGCCTAGGCTTCATACTTTCACTAGTGCCTACTCTCAACATCATTAACATAATTAAACACATAATAGTTCCACAAAAACACATGCATGGTAGACGTTACTCGGAGATCATTCTTTCGTGGATTAAATAGGATGAAAATTGCGTAGGGCTACGAAAAGCACACCTTAAAGTTCGTATTCCACATCTATGGACACTTCATGCTGTCACTATCCGCATCCAAAGATAGTACTAACAAACACCACAACATATTTCTTGAATAGTCTCTTTCTTCAATAACACAAGCATCAAGAAACCTCATGATCCAACAATAATAAAGAACAAACTCATGATGAAGATCCTTCCAATCTATTATCCATAGAGTCACACACGGCACCCACACCGTCACTGAGATACCGTGATCACAACGGTGAGGGAAACATCATGTATTCAACTATACTAACAAAGCTCATGATCATATCCATTACACATAGGGAAACATCATGTATTCAACTATACTAACAAAGCTCATGATCACAACGAAGATCACATCATGGGAGAGAGATAACCACATAGCTACTTGTAAAAGCCTCAGCCCCAGTGAGGGACTACTCCCTCCTCATCGCGGGAAGCAGCGGTGTCGATGGAGATGGCTCCGGCGGTCGATCCCCCCTCCGGCAGGGTGCCGGAACAGGATCAATCTGACCCTCAAAACTTGTCGGCGATGGCGGTGGAGCTCTGTTGCGTATTTGGGAAAATCCTTCGGGGGTTAGGGTTTTTTCGTCGGGGATGATTTTATAGGCGTCGGAGGCGGCCGAGGGGGTGCCCACAGGGCAGGGGCGGGTCCCACCCGCGGGCTGCCCTAGGGACGCGGCAGGGGGCCGCCCCTGGCCTGTGGGTGGCCCCCCAGGTCGCCCTTTTGGCTCCGGTCTTCATTTGTCCAATAAAAAATCCCCGTAAATTTTCGTCCAATTCCGAGAATATTTCCAGAAGTAACTTTCTGCAACAAAATCAGCACAAAAACAGGGAACTGGCACTGGGCATCTTGTCAATAGGTTAGTCTGACAAAATGCATAAAAATGATGTAATATGATAGTAAAAACATGTGACAACATCACAAAACTAGCATGGATCAATCAAAAATTATAGATACGTTTGACACGTATCAGCATCCCCAAGCTTAACTCCTACTCGTCCTCGAGTAGGTAAGTGATAACAAAATAATTTTTGATGAGACATGCAACCAACACAATCGTGATCAAGATAGTAATGGAAAGCACATGATGTGAATGAGGTGATCCAAAACAATTGTCTATAGTTGACATTAAGCAAACAATGATTAACAAATGCTAGCTAACAAATGCTAGCTCATCCTTGGAATATACAAGCCAAGTTCTATAACGTTAATTCCCCACATAGTTATAGAAACGAAACATGAAAACTCTCTATAATGAAGTGTAGGTGCTAACTAGCACAAGTGTGGAATAAAGGATAGTAGTGCTGCCCCCTCTCTCTTTTATATTTCTCTATTTTTTTACAATTGTGGCCTCCGTGGCTCTTTTAAATTTTCTCTCATTGGTCTCTTTTGGACTCTTTTATGTGGCCACTTTGGACTCTTTTCAATATGCTCACAGGTAGGGGCAACACTCTATTTTTACAAGATGATCATCACACTTTTGGTACTCATAACTCATAAGACTAATATATGATGTATAAAAGAAAGTATGCATGATTGAGCATAGTGTGGAAAAAAAGTAGAACATGTGGCAGGCCACGCAGCACACTAACTCAATGATCAAGCAAACTATATGGTAATGAAGAATGACATCAAGTCATGTAATGTAATGATGGATGTTGCATGGCAATGTATCTCGGAACGGCTATGGAAATGCCGTGATAGGTAGGTATGGTGGCTGTTTTGAGGGAGATAGTTGGCTTATGTGTAGGAGAACAGGATGAAGTTCTCCCACGGAGTTGGATGTACTCGCGACGTATGCACCAATCTCAATGTGAGAGAGGGCATTGTGCAGCACCGAAGAGGCTAGCAAAATATGTAAGTGGAAGTGCCAAAAACCAAAACTCAACAATGCATTTCGTATATTGCAAACAACTAGCAGTTTCAATGTTCCACAAATTGTTAGAGACATCCCGAGAGGGATCGTGGCGGCGACACAAGTGCCCCGTTGGCTTCCCCGACCGTTGCAGTAACTACCCACTAGGAACTTATTTTCAACTTAGCAGAATTCATGACACATTAGCATTGTTGACTTATGTTGTTTAGTTCAGAGAAGTACGACTCCACGCTTTACTAACACATCTCCACTAATCAGTTCTAACACCATTAACCAACAAATTTTAACCATTAGTCATTTTAATGCCTCAAAACAATTGAAGAGTATCAAATTATCCACATAGTGATCTACAAGACTATGCAGGTTTTCTATTTCATACCACTACCACATGCATAGCATTTTACCGTTCTAACAAATTAACCAAGCAGCCATAGCAACTCTAACAAATATAAGTGAAGAGGGTTTAACACCAACAACTAGCAGCTCTAAACAAGATAAAAGCTAAAAGCGAGAGCTTACTAGCAAACAAATAGTAGCTAAGAATACTCAACAAGATATAAGCGAAGCAAAGGAGTATTCAAACGAAAAAGCGGAGCATGTCTCTCTCCCACACAAGATGGATAGGATCCAACATGAATATGACCAGCAAACAAACAAAACAAAACTCAAAGCAAAATAAAATGACGCTCCAAGCATAGCACATAATATGTAAAGTGCTAAAAACTTAGTTCAACGAAGACGACCTTATGATAGTCGATGAAGAGGAGGGGATGCCTTGGGCATCCCCAAGCTAAGACGCTTAATGGTTCTTGATATTCAGAGGGGTGCCATGGGGGCATCCCCAAGTTTGAGTTTTGATCCATCTTCAATTTCTTCATTATCCTCTCCTTTGGAACTTAAAAACTCCCTTCACACAAAACTTCTCATAAACTAATTAGAGGGTTAGTGATCATAAATTAAAAATACACATGTGTTCAACTCAAGACAAATTGCAAACAACTTTATTTGGTATTAGCTACTGTTTACTAAGCCTCAATGTGGCACTCCTCCTCAAGAGTATCACATTTGACGATAGTAAAGAGACGAATACAAAATAAAAGCAGAATCTGTCAAAAACTGAACAGTCTGTAAAGATTGAATGTTTCGAGGCACTTATGTTTCTCAAATCATAAAACACAAAACTAAAGAAATATAGATAAAAGTATCAGGCTTTCTGTCTAGAATTATCAGAAAAATATAAAATTCAGGGATTTTTCTAGATTTTCAAACAGTGAAGGAAAGAAATCTGTTTCTGGACAGCAAAACAACACCTCGCACTTTCAATGCATTAGAAGCTAAACTTGACACAAAAAACCAAAACAAAAAGATACAATGAAGTTGCTACAGAGGCAACAACTTCATGACTCAAGAAAAATAAAAAATAAACTGAAAGTAAAAGATGGGTTGTCTCCCAACAATCGCTTTTCTTTTAAGCCTTTTAGCTAGGCATGATAATTTTAATGATGCTCTCATAAGAATAAGAGTTGGAACGCAAAAGAGAGCATCATGAAGCAAATGTCAAACACATTTAAGTCTAACTCTCTTCCTATGCATAGGCATCTTGTAAGAAAATAAATCATTGGAGCATAAAGCATTAAGCATAGGAAGACAAAGCAAGTGCAACATTAAAACCTTCAACATAAAGAGGGGAAACTTCATAAGATGAAAATTTATATAACCACACTTCCCTCTCTCATAATAACTTTCAGTAGAATCATTAGAAAACTCAATAACATAACTATCACATAAAGCATTTTTCTCATGATTCACATGCATAAAAGTATTATTATTACTCTCCACATAAGTAAAATCTTTATTATTAGTAGCATTGAGAGTAGGACTATCATATAGAACTTGGACATGATAGACTAATTGTGTATTAGAAAGATGATGTTCAGTAGGAGAGTAATAATTATGACAAGTCTCGTAGGGATGATTAAAATCATTCTTTATGGCATAGTTATCATCAAAATAATCATCAAAAATTGGAGGCATAATATCATCATAAGCAAGGGGATAGTCATCTTTCCAAGCATATATTTTTGTAAACAAATCATCATGACTTTCAATACCAAAAGGATTTTCAAACCCATCATCCCCAAGCCTGGGGTTTTCCACATTATGATTAGAAGAAACATGAATATTCCCAACAGTATAAAAATTATCAATATCATCATTTTCAAAATTGGTGCCAAAAAGATTTTCAAGATCATAAGTAGTATTATTTTCCCAATCATGATCATCACAATAAGTAACAGGCATAACATAATCTTCTTCAATAGTGCCTATAGACTTAACATCAAGATAATAATGAATACAATTAAGTTGATCATCTTCAATAATTTTTGATTCATGCTCATTAGGAACAACCATGATGGGAGAAATATGCTTAGGGGATGATACTGTTTCCTCTTTATTTTTACTCCTCCCTCTCTTCTTCTTCTTCACCACCTTAGGAGGGAGTGGTTGGAAAGGAAACTTCTCCACATAATCTGATTCATTATTAGAAAAGACAGGAGAAACTTGGGAGAATCTCTCCCTTCATTATTGGCAACATAAGAAACATATGTCCTTTTATACCTTGGTGAAGTGATATTCTTTCTAATTTTTGCAATGTTAGCATTGTCACGGCAATTCACAACACAATAATGATAAGCTCCCTTGAGAATGCTATTTTCCCCAAAAGTACTACTATCTAACCAAGAAGTTTTTTCTGACAACTCTTCACACCCCAAAAATAAATTAAGTTCATCATAAAGACTAGAGGTGATCATGTTATCACAAAACTGTCTAATAATTCTATCATTAAAGTACGAGCATTGGAAATTAAAATGACCTTCTTCATTGCAAAGTTCACACATAAAAGGGTAGAGGTCATTTAATTCTCTAGAAAATTTATATAAATCCTTAAGCCATTTGCTAGTTCTTTCATGCTTATGTTGCTTACAATATTTATCTTCTTCAACCCGAGTGCTTTCACAAGGTCTATGCACTCCACAAAAATTAACATGCTTATATGGAACATTATTTGTAGAGATTGGATCATGTATAGTGCAATCATCATTAACAATTTCATTTTGTTTGCAAATGTCTTTGAAAGGTTCATGATGCTTAGACCATTTCTCTTTAGGAATATTAATATGAGAAGCAACAGATTTATAGATATCAACAACTATATGAGAGTCAAGTCCAAACTTAGCACTAAGCTTATTAAAACTATCAGTTTCAACAAAAGACTTAATGCAATCATACTCATAATTTATACCTGACTCTTTACCTTTGTCGATCTCCCAATCTTCAATGTTTTGTTGAATCTTTTCAATAAGATCCCATTTAGCATCAATCTTCTTACTTGTAAAAGAACCCATAGAAGAAGCATCAAGTATTTCCTTGTCATGATGAGACAGCCTTGCATAAAAATTGTTAACAATGATATCCTTGGAAAGATCATGGTTAGGACATTTAAGCATTAATGATTTCAATCTCCCCCAAGCTTGAGCAATGCTCTCTCTGTCATGTGGCCAAAAATTATAGATATAATTTCTATCTCGATGAATTTCATGAAGAGGATAAAATTTAGAATAAAAGAGAGACATAAGCTCCTTCCAATCCAACAAGTGAGAATTGTCTAGCAGCCTATACCACTCCAATGCTTTCTCCTTAAGTGATAAGGAAAATAATTTACTCATGATTACCTCTCTTGATACACCTGCAATCTCAAACAACTCACATAACTCTTTGATATAAAGCAGATGATAACTAGGATGTATAGCTCCATCTCCTGCATAGCAATTGCTCATAACACGATAACTTATCCCCATCGGTATCTTGAAAGGAATACATTCAGTATGTGGAGTAACCTTATCCACCATGGGAGTGGTGGAGAGGTCACTCTCAAAAAGCAAATTCAAAGAACAACGTTCCATAAGCCAAACTAGTGAAATAAAAACAAGAAACAAAAAGATATAACTGTAGAATTTAAAGAAGATACCTTCAAGCGCTCACCTCCTCGGCAACGGCGCCAGAAATTATCTTCTTTTCCGGAGTGTGAGTGCCGTTTACCTTACCTCCCCGGCAATGGCGCTAGAAATTAGCTTGATGTCTACTACACGCTTCTATTCTTGTAGACTTGTTGGGCCTCCAAGCGTAGAGGTTTGTAGGACAGCGGCAAATTTCCCTTAAGTGAGTAACCCAAGATTTATCGAATCCACACGAGGTAGAGGTCAAAGATATCCCTCTCAAGCAACCCTGCAATTAAGATACAAGAAGTCTCTTGTGTACCCAACACACCTAATACAATTTTCAGTTGTATAGGTGCACTAGTTCGGCGAAGAGATGGTAAAATGCAAGTGATATGGATGGTAAAAGGTGATTTTGTAATTCTGTAATAAAAATGGAAGCAAGCAAACAAGTGACAAAAGTGACTAAAAACGGTGTATCAATGCTTGGAAACAAGGCCTAGGCTTCATACTTTCACTAGTGCCTACTCTCAACATCACAAACATAATTAAACACATAATAGTTCCACAAAAACACATGCATGGTAGACGTTACTCGGAGATCATTCTTTCGTGGATTAAATAGGATGAAAATTGCGTAGGGCTACGAAAAGCACACCTTAAAGTTCGTATTCCACATCTATGGACACTTCATGCTGTCACTATCCGCATCCAAAGATAGTACTAACAAACACCACAACATATTTCTTGAATAGTCTCTTTCTTCAATAACACAAGCATCAAGAAACCTCATGATCCAACAATAATAAAGAACAAACTCATGATGAAGATCCTTCCAACCTATTATCCATAGAGTCACACACAGCACCCACACTGTCACCGAGATACCGTGATCACAACGGTGACTCCGGAAATTGTACTAAATAACATCACTTGAGCAAAATCATATCCATTACACATAGGGAAACATCATGTATTCAACTATACTAACAAAGCTCATGATCACAACGAAGATCACATCATGGGAGAGAGAGATAAGCACATAGCTACTTGTATAAGCCTCAGCCCCGGTGAGGGACTACTCCCTCCTCATCGCGGGAAGCAGCGGTGTCGATGGAGATGGCTCCGGCGGTCGATCCCCCCTCCGGCAGGGTGCCGGAATAGGATCAATCTGACCCCCGAAACTTGTCGGCGATGGCGGCAGAGCTCTGTTGCGTATTTGGGAAAATCCTTCGGGGGTTAGGGTTTTTTCGTCGGGGATGATTTTATAGGCGTCGGAGGCGGCCGAGGGGGTGCCCACAAGGCAGGGGCGGGTCCCACCCGCGGGCTACCCTAGGGCCGCGGCAGGGGGCCGCCCCTAGCCTGTCGGTGGCCCCCCAGGTCGCCCTTTTGGCTCCGGTATTCATTTGTCCAATAAAAAAATTCCCGTAAATTTTCGTCCAATTCCGAGAATATTTCCAGAAGTAACTTTCTGCAACAAAATCGGCACAAAAACAGGGAACTGGCACTGGGCATCTTGTCAATAGGTTAGTCCGACAACATGCATAAAAATGATGTAATATGATAGTAAAAACATGTGACAACATCACAAAACTAGCATGGATCAATAAAAAATGATTGATACGTTTGACACGTATCACCCTCTGTAAAGGGCCTTTATTTTACTTTATGTTGAGTCAGTTTTCCTTTTCTCTTTCAATCTATTCGAAGCAAGCTTGCAACACTGACCCTGGGTGCAGTTGATTATATTGCATCTTTATGCTTAATCGTGATTCTTTATGTGGACTTTACCTTTAAGATAAGCATGTTGAAAGTTGAAGCAATGCTGAAACTTGCATCTTCCTCTGTGCTGACTTCAAACACTTTTGACAAGAAAATATTACCTTGAAGACTTTCATGTTATGTTAATCTTTATGCTTTCATGTCTCCAAAGTACTATTCGTGAAAGGTTTTGCTTAGATGATGCAACTTGTTTACTCATTGTTTGCTTATTATCAACTATAGACAATTTTTTTGGATCACTTTATTCATATCATGTGCTTTACATTACTATTTGATCAAGATTATGTGGTAGCATGTCTCATCAAAAATTATTTATTTATCACTTACCTACTCGAGGACGAGTAGGAGTTAAGCTTGGGGATGCTATACGTGTCAAACGTATCTGTAATTTTTGATTGATCCATGCTAGTTATATGCCATTGTTACATGTTTTTACTATCTTATTATATCATTTCTAGGATTTTTCTCGGATTAAACTATTGACAAGATGCCCAGTGCCAGTTCCCTGTTTTTGCTGTTTTCTATTTCAGAAAATTTACTTTTGGAAATATTCTCGGAATTGGACGATAATTTACGGGGAATTTTTATTCGACCAGAAGACGTCAAAGACCAAAGGGCGACCTGGGGGGGCACCCAGGGGCCAGGGGCGGCCAGCAGCCGCGGCCCCACCTTACATCATACACTTTACTTAATGCAAATGTATGTTGCTTGCAACTTAATAGCGATGGGTGACAGGCTGGATAGCGATCCCTATGTGGACTTTTTAGACAAAGATGCAGTTGGATGGCAGTCTTTGTTCCTTGTTGTGATGCCTACATAAATATTACCATGAACACTTTGATATAGCTAGATTAAGTTTGTGTCATAATCTTGTCAATTGCCCAACTGTAATTCGTTCACCCTTCATATGAGTATTTTATTTATTGGAGAGACACCACTAGTGAACCCATGGCCCCCGGTCCATCTTTTTACATTGTTTACAACCTCGTTTAATTTCTTTTCATATTCACTGTCTCTGTTTGTGATTTCAAATCCTATTGGTTCGATTAAACCTTGGTTTTTCACTGAGAGAAAACTGATACTTGCTACATCCACGACTTTGCTTGGGGCACCACCCAACTCTACCAACACCATCAAGTAGTTTTCTGGTGCCGTTGCCGGGGATCGAAGTAACATTCAGTCCCGTCAACTACGCCATCAATACTTAACTCCCGTTCAGTGATTTACTCTTAATCAATTTAGAACACGTTCTTCTAACCAAGAACTTGGGTCACATTTGGTCAAAGCACATAATATGGTTTTATATGTTAGCACCTATGACTAAGGCATGGGTTCTATAACATATCTTCCAACCATTATTATTTGCACTGAGATTTAACTCAAAATTTTGCCTAATTTTACAAGTATGAACCTCCTTCTTAACTTGTTCTATTATGAACACCTTCTGAATCCTATTTAGGCAAAATTACTTGACTTAATTTATTTCTATGGATAGATGCTCAATTTATAAACAACTTCATAAATTAGAACTTACACTTCTAAAACCGACATTACCTAGAACATTCAAAATATGCCAATTGCATATACAAAACGTTGTCGAATTCCCACTCAAATATGTTACCTACATATTAAATCATGAAAACCCCAATTGGCTCCCACTCAAAAACATGTTACCCACATATTTGATCATGGAGATCTATTTTCTCCCACTTATAATATGTCACACACATATTCATATCAATTAGATCCCAGTCAAATTCTTGCAAATGCAAATTCCTTGATATTTTGGACAATTCCAAAATGCCTTGAACAACTCTCAAGTCGAGAATTATAGATACGATGCACTAGCACTTTGCTAGTGATAATCCAACAGACGTAAGCACCACTACATTTATGTAGTCAACAACTTTGAATTTTGACCAAGATACGCTTCTTGACAAATTGAGCTTTTTATGTCCTTTATAAGTATTATTTCTTCCTTTAACTCTTAAAAGATATCAACTGATAAAATCACTTAATAAGATCAAGCAACAATTACTTTGTGATCTTTTCAAATATTACTTAATATTGGACTTTCTATGACTCTTAGTCAGTATCGTATTTCAGGGCAACTATTCCCTCTTTTGCAGTTTGTAGGTATGCATGTTTCTTGAACATGACAAGTGAGTCATGAATATTTAATTTGCACCATGGCAAAAACATATATTCTTGAATCCTACTGCCTTATTAGAAAAAGCTTTAATCGAAATATTAGGATCATTATCATTAATTCATCCTTCACGTGTGGAGCACACTTTTCCTGGAACACATTCCGTTGCGCTACTCGACATCTTGAAGGTAAGGTCAATAACCTCGTTTCAGCTCTCACTTTATTTTATTCTAGCATCTCTTTTATCATAAGAACTCTTTCATGACAAAATACCAATTTTTTAGCAAATACTATATTTGCCCTTTTCGGTTTTGGTGGAAGGCGCTTTCACATTCATATGTGAATATTCTACAAAATCATTTATTCCCTATAGTTTCGATTTATCATATAACTATAGAAACCACAACCTTCCATAACTCATATGGAGTCGTTTCTGCGAATTATTTATAGTCCCCTTATTTAAAATGAGTGTTTGCTATTTGATAATCCTAAATGATATTATTAACCCGATAAGAGATTGCTTTTAAGACCACACGATATTAAAATAGTGTGATTAAAATGTTTTAGAACATATCAATCATATTGAAAAATTCCAAACGTTGTAATTTATGAAACACTTTCCACAAGCCTACATGCTAAAATTATAACTCAAATGTCTGTCACTTTGATCTAATCGAGAGACTCAATTTTCTTGTTAAAATTAATATCCATGTTTACTCCGAAATTTCCTTTGATCTCATCAAATATTTCCAAATCATAATTTTAGTAAATACATCTATTTACTTAAATTTATGACGGAGTCCACAAAATAACGAATTCGACTATTTGCTGAAGCGTCAAACAATCATATATGTTTTCCGGCAAATCACGGCACACCGGATATGGCGTTTTAGTCATATTGCCTGTCGGGGCAAAGAGCGCATGTGTTAATCATCACAATGGTTTACACATAACTATCACGACTAAAACTAGTGTCATTTTATAATGAAGTTATTGTTAAGTTTGGATATTACTTAGCATGTTTATTATTTATAAATGTTCTAATTCACCATCGTCGAGATTAAAATAAGAATAAAATACTCATAATCGAAATGTCACCATAAAAGATATTTATTCATAAAATAGGACAACCGATTGTCTTTTACATGAATAACCGTCTCGCGAGATGCAAGACACACCAATTTAGTACACACGCTAATCGATTACAAATTTTTTCAAATATACTAATCAAAACGATAAATGTCGAGGGAGAGTGTTACCAGCATCAACTCCTTGATTGCCACCAATCACGCAATGTTCCCTCGTCCAGACCAAGCCACACTCACACTCGGTCATGTTTTCACAAAACAATAATAAGTATCAAATACTTCATAGTACTGTAACAAGTGTAAATGGAAAAACATTTATGACTTGTATATCAAATATACCTTTTGGGTCGATGATTTCTGCCTCTATTGGTTCTACTTTCGCAGTTCTCAATCGAGTCAGGAATGTAAAGGAGGAGAACAGTTCCCTTTTCATGGCAACACATCTGACATAATCTTTGTAGCTAGGGGGAAGCGAGCGCAACACCACATCTACCGCCAACTTGTCAGTCATCCAGTAGTCCAAATAAAATGTGAGGCGCCGGTGAATATCAAGCATCTTCAACAAGTGTTGTTCCAAGCATGTCTTTTCTTCCATCATGGTTGAAAGAAACTCATTAAGACACTCAAACTTCATCATCCTGAATTGTTCTACGAAGAGTACTTTAAGCTCATCATTTATGTCCATGGCACTAGTGTGATTGAATCGCACTTTCAAGTCAGGGTGGATGCAAGTTCGCATCAGCGTCTCGACACATCAATTGATATCATGGCGATCACGCCTCTGCTCGTAGTCCTCCTCACTTCCAGAATCATCGGGTCGATCTCCTAACGGTTCTTCTATCACGTAGAGCAAATTGTTGGACTCAAGGGTGTCCTTCAGGCGTTGGTACCATTCGGCAAAGTTTGACCGATCGAGGTGGAGATCCTCAGCATGGAAAAACGCGTGAAACTCGAAAACCATTATCTACAAGTTTATAATATGAGTTCAAATTATTATTGCATTATAAAATAACTCCACTAAGACTATCATCCCTCAAAACGGTCTTAGTGATTACACGATCCTCATTCACCATACAACCCCCGATCGTCACGGCCCGTGGCATGGCTGCAAAGGTGGACATCAAAATGTCGATCACATCCTTCATGCGACTCATGCTTGATCTTTCAATCCCTTGTGACCGAGGCCATGTCTGTACATGCTAGGCTCGCCAATTTAACCTTAGTATTTTCGCAATGCATACATGGCTTGCACCCACCATATGTGAATGCAGATATGTCTGACATCTGACCGTCACGGCGTGCCTCATAACGGAGAACTTTCTTGGTGGTGCATATTGAGGGAGAACACTTTTAATTGGTATTAAAATAAGGGATTAACTTATATTACTATCATCGTATATCTAATACAAACAACATAAGTAGCACACAAATAACATCAAATGTAATGCGATATGATATGGTGCTCGCGCCTTGATCTCCATCAGGCACTCCGGCATGATCTCCATCTTGCTCTCGGCGCCGGGTCTACGGTGCCTCCTTGACAACGGATAAATATTTCGCAAACACTTACCGTACCATATCCTATCACTCGCTTATACGTGTCAAACGTACCAATGTCATATGTTTTTACTATCATATTATATCATTTTTAGGCATTTTATTGGACTAACCTTTGACAAGGTGCCCAGTGCCAGTTCCCTGTTTTTGTTGCAGAAAGTTACTTCTGGAAACATTCTCGGAATTGGACGAAAATTTACGGTAATTTTTTATTGAAGAAATAAAGACCGGAGCTACAAGGGCGACTCCGGGGGAGACACAGAGCCCAGGGGCGACCCCCAGCCGCGGGCTAGATGTGGGCCGCAGCCAGCACCCGCCCCTGGCCCTGGAGCACCTCCTCGACCGACTCTGACGCCTATAAAATCATTCCCGATGAAAAACCCTAACCCCTGGAGGATTTTCCAGAAACAGAATAGAGCTTTGCCACCATCGCCGACAAGTTTTGGGGGTCAGATTATTCCTGTTCCAGCACCCTGTCGGGACGGGAATCGACCTCCGGAAGCCATCTTCATTGAAACCGCTGCTTCCCGTGATGAGGAGGGAGTAATCTCTCATCGGGGCTGAGACTTGTACAAGTAGCTATGTGGTTATCTCTTTCTCCCATGATGTGATCTTCGTTGTGATCATGAGCTTAGTTGATATAGTTGAATACATGATGTTTCCTTTTGTGTAATGGATATGTTTTTGCTCAAGTGGTGTCATCTAGTATAAGTTCGAGAGTCAACGTTGTGATCACGGTGACACGGTGACAGTGCGGGTGCCGTGTGAGACTCTATGGATAATAGCTTAGAGGGATCTTCATCATGAGTTTGTTGTTTATTATTGTTGGATTGAATAGATCATGAGGCTTCTTGATGCTTGTGTTTAGTATAATCTCCATGGTGTGACAGTGCCAGCGCGCGTTCCATGGATGTATTAGAAAGAGACTATTCAGGAGATAGGTCGTGGTGTGTGTTAGTACTATCTTTGGATGTTGACAGTGACAACGTGCAATGTCCATAGATGTGGAATACGAACTTTAAGGTGTACTTTTGTAGCCCTATGCAATTCTCATCCTATTTGATCCACAAAAGAATGATCTCCGAGTAACGTCTACCTTGCATGTGTTTTTCTGGGAATTATCATGTGTTTAATTATGTTAATGATGTTGAGAGTAGTCACTAGTGAAAGTATGAAGCCTAGGCCTTGTTTCCAAGCATTAAAACACCGTTTTTAGTCACTTTTACCACTTATTTGCTTGCTGTCATTTTAATTACAGAATTATAGAATCACCTTCTACCATCCATATCACTTGCATTTTACAATCTCTTCGCCGAACTAGTGCACCTACACAACTGACAACTGTATTAGGTGTGTTGGGGACACAAGACACTTCTTGTATCTTAATTGCAGGATTGTTCGAGAGAGGATACGTTCAACCTCTTCCTCCCGTGGATTCGATAAACCATGGGTTACTCACTTAAGGGAAATTTGTTGTTGTCCTACAAACCTCTGCGCTTGGAGGTCCAACAAGTCTACAAGCATAGAAGCGTGTGGTAGACATCAAGCTAATTTCTGGCGTCATTGCCGGGGAGGAAAGGTAAGCGGTACTCACACTCCGGCGACGAAGCTAATTTTTGGCATCGTTGATGGGGAGGTGAGTGCTTGAAGGTATCTTATTTGGATCTTGCAATTAAACTTTTTGTTTCTTGTTTTTATTCACTAGTTCGGTTTATGGGAGAAAACAACAAAAAAATGAGATAGCTTTATAAAATTTATCTTGAAATTGGTCATGATGCTTTTGAAGAGAAAATTAAAAAACCTATGGAACTTTATTTGCATAATAATCATGCTAGTAGCAATGTTATTAGTATGATTTCTTTGAATGCCATTGTTGCTAATGCTATGGAAAACTGCAAGCTTGGAGATGCCGGTTTTGATGAATATGATATTTTTAGTCCCCCAAGCTTGAAGGAGGAAATTTGCTTTGATGATACTACGCCTCCTATATATGATGATTATAATGATGAATGTGATACTTTCAGTCCACCTACTATTGAAAATAAAAATTTCTTATGATTATGATATGCCTCCTATTTATGATGATTACAATGATGGCTATGATAGTTTTACTCCCACTATTACTAATGAGAAGGATTTTACTTATATGGTGAGTAATAATACTTTTATGCATGTGGATCATGATAAGAATGCTTTATGTGATAGTTATATTGTGGAGTTTCTTCATGATGCTACTGAAAGTTATTATGAGAGAGGAAACATGACCTTAAATATCTCAATTTTCGGTTCCCTCTCTTCATGTTGAAAGTTTTGAAGTTGCACTTGCTTCTCCTTCCTATGCTAGTAGCTTTATGCTTCAATGATTTATTTTCTTACAAGATTCCTATGCATAGGAAGTAGGTTAGACTTAAATGTGTTTGATATTTGCTTCTTGATACTCTCTTTTGTGTTTCAACTCTTATTCTTATGAGAGCATCATTTAAATTAATAAGCCTGGCTAAAAGGCAATAAAGAAAAGCGCTTATGGGAGGCAACCCATTATCTTTTTGTTTTCAGTTCTTTTGCTTTTTTTTTTGAGTCATGGATGTTTTTACCTCTGTAGCAACTCCATTTTATCTTTTTATTTTGGTTTTTGTGCCAAGAAGTAGCCTCTAATGCATTGAAAGTGCGAGGTGTTGATTTGCTGTCCAGAAACACATTATGTGCGCCTGTTGTGGAAAATCTTTAAAAATCCCAGAACGTTATCGTTTTCTGCAAAGTTTTGACAGAAGGCCTCGTACTTTTATCTATCTTTCATTAGTTTTAAGTTTTCTTATTTGAGCTACGAAAGTGAATCTTAAAATTCGATCTTTACAGACTGTTCTGTTTTGACATATTCTACCTTTATTTGCGTTCGCCTCTTTACGAGTGTTATCTGTGGTATTTTGAATTCTTCCAACGTGGAGTGCCACAATAAGGCTTAGTAAACAGTAGCTAATTTCAAATCAAATTTTTGCAATCTGTCTTGGTAGAACCCAAGTGGATTTTATTTTAAGAGTACTAACCCTCTAATCAGTTTATGAGAAGTTTTGTGTGAAGAGAGTTTTTAAGTTTCACGAGAGAGGATGATGCAAGAAGATGAATAATGGATAAAATCTCAAGCTTGGGGATGCCCCCATGGCATCCCCTGGAAATTAAAGAGGACTCAAGCGTCTAAGCTTGGGGATGCCCAAGGCATCCCCTCTTCTTCGTCGACAACCATCAGGTCGTCTCCATTGAACCTATGTTTTTATTGCTTCACATATTATGTGCTATTCTTGGAGCATCATTTTATTTTGCTTTCAGTTTTGTTTTTGTTTGTTTGCTGGTCATTACAATGTTAGATCACATCATTCTTGTGTGGGAGAGAGACACGCTCCGCTTTTTCATTAGAATACTCTTGTGCTTCACTTATATCTTGTTGAGTATTCTTAGCTACTGTTTGTTTGATAGTAAGCTCTCGCTTTTAGCTTTTATCTTGTTTAGAGCTGCTAGTTGCTTATGTTTAACTCTTTTGTGCTTCACTTATATTCGTTTAGAGAGTTGTTTTTGGTTACTTGGTTGATGTGTTAGAACAATAAAATGCTATGCATGTGGTAGTGGTATGATGAAAAGCCTGCATAGTCTTGTTGATCTTCATGTTTGAATAACTTGATACTTATCAATTGTTTTGAGATATTAAGTGAATTAATATTTAACCTTGCTGGTTATTTAAGTTAAGGTCATTAGTGAAGAACTACCGTTAAAGCTTGAATTTATATAGTTGTTCATACTTGTAAGTTCAATAGTCAAGTATTTTCATCAAATGAATGTTTGGTTAACAAGGAAGATAGTATGGAGTCTTGTGCTTATGCTTAATGTATGTTGTATAGTCATTCTTGTACCGGTTATTGTCACTTGTTTGCTTTGATACCCTTTTGCTAGCCAAAAACTCTGTACTGAGCGGGAATACTGCTCGTGCATCCAAATCCTTGAGCCAAATATTTTTCCAGCAGTGTCCACCATACCTACCCATACATTGTACTTCATGCCATTCCAAGTAAAATTTTATGTGCTATCTTTAAATCTTCAAAATATTTCTTTTTGTGCCTCTGTTTTTAGCTCATGAGGAAGTAGTAGGGAAGTTTGTTATATCCTATGTCAAGCAGAGTCATTCCCTTTCACCTAATGAGTATGGAATTCGTGCTCATTTAAATTTGCAAGAGAGCTGGCAAGAGACCCCGTGTCTCATGAAAATATAAACATAACCCACTTCATTTCCTTCACACATAATACACGAGAAATCGGTAACCTACCGCTAGTGAAACAAAAGGAGAACGGGGAGTGTAATCTCTTATTATTCAGCCGCTCTCAAAAGTCTAAAAGCTTTGCTTGGCATGGGGGACTAATGGATTTTTCTGCAATAGATTCGTTGACGAAAGCATGCATCTCTCAAAATTGTTTTACTTCAGTTTGTAAAACTTAAAAGCTCTGGCACATGATTAATCCCTGCTTCCATCTGCGAAGGGCCTTTCTTTTACTATTCATGTTGAGTCAGTTTACCTTTTCTCTCTCCATCTACTCAAAGCAAACTTGTAACACTAACCCTGGGTGCAGTTGATTATATTATATCCTTATGCTTAATCATGATTCTTTATGTTCACTTTATCCATGAGATAAGCATGTTGAAAGTTGAAGCAATGCTGAAACTTGCATCTTCCTTTTTGTTGACTTCAAATACTTTTGACAAGAAAATATTACCTTGAGAACTTTCATGTTATGTCAATCTTTATGCTTTCATGTCTCCAAAGTACTATTCATGAAAAGGTTTTGCTTAGATGATGCAACTTGGTTACTCATTATTTGCTTGTTATCAACTATAGACAATTGTTTTGGATCACTTCATTCATATCATGTGCTTTACATTACTATCTTGATCAAGATTATGTTGGTTGCATGTCTCATCAAAAATTATTTTTTTATCACTTACCTACTCGAGGACGAGTAGGAGTTAAGCTTGGGGATGCTGATACGTCTCAAACGTATCAATAATTTTTTATTGATGCATGTTTTTTTTATATCAATGCCATATGTTTTTACTATCATATTATATCATTTTTAGGCATTTTATTGGACTAACCTATTGACAAGATGCCCAGTGCCAGTTCCCTATTTTTGTCCTGTTTAGTTGCAGAGAGTTACTTCTAGAAATATTCTCGGAATTGGACAAAAATTTACGGTGATTTTTTATTGAAGAAATAAAGACCAGAGCCAGCAGGGCGACTCCGGGGGAGGCCCAGAGCCCAGGGGCGACCCCCAGCCGTGGGTTGGAGGTGGGCCACGGTTAGCACCCGCCCCTAGCCCTGGAGCACCCCCTCGGCCACCTCCGACGCCTATATAATCATCCCGACGAAAAAGAAAGATCGGTCCGGGCCGCTTCATCCCACAATACAATTGTATAAGAAAGTGCACGTGAGAGGGTAACAAATATAGAATCGATGCCCACATATTTCTATGTGTTCTAACTGTACCAGCAACATTAATACTACGCATAGATCAGCTCTCATACCACTGAAGGGGGTTCAGTAGCAGGAAACAAAAAAAAAACCTATCTAACGCAACACCAACTACCACGATCTATCTATTAGTAATGCGGTAACAGGGCGGTTTCATCGACATACCTCTTGTAGACCGAAAGCGTTTAACGTTCACTTCGAACGTGGACGATGTAGTCGAACTTGAAGCCGACCTCAAGGTTGCGATGATCCCAACGCGATGACTGGTGCCACAAGCGGAAGCACCCCCGAGTACTTGTACACATACGGCGCTTGACGACGACTCCCGGTCCTCCGATCCCACCGAAGTTGCGGAATTCCTCCTTAGCTCCCCCATGTGGGACTAAAGAAAGGGGAGGAGGGGGAGGGGTGCGGCCGGCCAACCCCTTTGGGCGTGGTGGCCATGGGCCCAAAGTGGCCCACCCGCCCCCTCCTTGCTCCATGAGGTGGCCGGCCCCCTTCTTGGGCCCCTTCCTTCCGGAAGTGGCCCATTAAGGTGGGATGCCCCTATAAATTCGAAATTCAAACATTTGTTAATTAATAAATAAATATTAAATCAATAAATAAATATATAATTCATTAATTAATATATTTACTTATTATTTAATTTATTTATTATCATATATAAATATTTAATTCACCAATTAATATTTATACATTATCGAATGAATTTAAACCAATATATGAATATATATAATTCACTAAATAATATATTCAAATGTCATTTTATTTTCCCGTGACCCCGAAACTTCTTTCGGATCATCCCGAACATCCTTCGGACCTTCCCAAAAATTTTCTGGTTCTCTCTCCTCCTATCTTCGGTAACTCCGATACAACCAAAAATGATCTCTAGCGTTGTCAATTCCTTAAGTGTGTTATCCTACGGTTCGGGAACACTCCATACATGATCGAGACTCCTCTCCGATCAATGTTCATCAGCGGGACCTGGATGCCCATAATGACCCCTGTGCATTCCACGAATAATTGTCGTTGAATCATAAGCATAGAGTCTCATTCTCTTTGTTATTGCGATACTAACTTTCCCGAGATTCGATCATTTTGCATCTCCATGCCTAGTTCAATCTCGTTACCGGCAAGTGCTACTTAACTCGTTCCCATGATATTTCATCCCCATGACCTAGTCATACGCTGCACAGATTTATTGGATGAAACCTCAACGAGTGGGCCCAGAGTATCTTTCTGTCACGCGGAAGAACAATCCCGATCTCGATACATACGCCTCAACATATCACTTTCTCATACCTGAGCAACACCTTTATGATCACCCTATTACGGTGTAGCGCCCCGACCCCGGAATTATGCAGAGAGGCTATGTAACCCACAGGCTATGCTACACAATCGTAGGGCATGGGATTACCGCTCCCACGCAACACATCGATCATGCCATAAACACTGCATAGCTATCAAATCATAATAAGGAGATCAAGACTTGTGGAACAACTGGCACATCACAGACTCTACGACACAGAAAACATATAGCAACTCATATACGAGAAGAATACAAATTACACAAAAGGGGTCACCGGCCCATCATTACATCATACGGAAGCGAAGTAATGTTGTCTAACAACAAGATCCAAAATATGGCCTAAGAGGCCTACAGATAAACATAAACCCTGTCAGCTTGTTCCGACGTCCCAAGCTGCCACCTGGGAACCCCGAACTACTCGTCGATGTCCACGAAGAAACCACCTGTCTGCTCGGTGTAGACCTCCTCTGAAACAAATTAATAAAACAGCAAAGAGAGACTGAGTACGACGTTCTCGCAAGTTTAGTAGGGCGATATAGGCCCAATGACGATGGAGGCTCTAAAGCTGTATAGTATTTATTTTGCATAAAGCTAAATTTTCCTTTATAAAAGACATGAGTGACCCAAAGGCATCGACTACTCAGAATGTTTTTCGAAAGGGGATAAGAAAGTAAACTTTCATCTTCGGTTCTCATCGAACCATTTGTAACCAGAAACCACTCATCTCCACCAAGGCACTCCCTCGAATCACCCTCAAGGAAATGAACCTTTTATCACACGTTGGATTGCAACCTTTAGCTGCCAACTTTTAATTAGGTTATGATTCTCTATGGTCTCGTAATCCGTTCCCAAGGCGTCCATAAATATGGACACGGCTTTTCGAAAAGATTTACCCTGCAGGGGTGTACTAATTTACCCACCGGTACCGTCCGGCTAACCTGATTGATCCTCTTCCAGGGAGGGCCGGCGAGTGGGCGTGGTTAAACCTTTACCCCGCATGAGACTATCCAAGAGTCATCTGTGGCCACAGGACAAGTTCAGTGCCTATTTCAACACCCTGCCCCATCGCCACTTCCTAAACTTCACCGTCCACATCATTCCTTTTTCTACCCACACACTCACACGCAAATGGAAATAGCAAACTAGAGGACCCTTGGATACGCCCGCACAAGTTATTTAGTTACAGAGGATTCCATATGTCCCCACCAATGGCAGCACGCTCAAACTTTGGTTCTAGAGACAAGAACTCGCACCTAGGGGCAAGAATGAGACAAAACACCATCCCCGATGGCAACTCATCCAAGCCTTCTTAGCATTTTAATTAAGTACACCAACAGTAACCACCATGTCCGAACATTCCATCAACATCAATATCATGGAATTAAATCAACGGACAAATAAAGCATTTAACTAAGCATGGCTAAGCATAGCTAAGCATATAAATACAACAATTATATCTTTGTCTCAGGCCAACACATCACACCTATGGTTCCAAGGTAGGGATATATGTATTGGTTCGGGAAAAACATGCATTCATAGGATACTCTAGTATTGACCAAAATTGACATAGAATCGAATGCAATATTATGGTGGCTAAAATAAGTTTATAAAACAGTAGGATGCTAGATGCCAAGAAGCTTAGGTTATCTCTTGCCTTGCTGACGCGGCGTGTAATACTGCTCGTCGAGATAGGTAGGGTAACCTCGACTCCGGAATCTATCGATACCAAAGCAAATATAGAAGAACAAATAAATCACACGAAGACATGGTGCAATGCACAATCATGATGACACGGCAAATTTATGCAAAGATATCATTATATGATTTAACTAACAATATTAAATGAAGTGCCAAATAATTAGTGCAATTATTTGGAAACAACCCCATATTTAACTTAATATTCAAAATTGCTTATAAATTATTATATTAATAAAGAAGTGGCTTAAATATGCATGAACATGACATGATTAGATAGGTGTTGTTCTTCCGATCATTTTGGTACCTCATTTGTAATTTTCCAATTATCGAGGAATAATTAGTGAATTAATAATTATTCAATTTAATTCTTTTAATCAAATTAAGAATAACATCAAAGGAAAATTTTTGTTGTCATGATTTGATATTACCATGGTTTGATAGCATTTGAAATACTGGTCACTTTGATATTTTATTCACAAATTTTGGTTAAGTATTTAACAAGTCATGATTTTTCCCAAATTAGATATTATTTATGCCATTTTAGGATTTCTTAAATAAAGGCAAATTATTTTACTCAAAAGAGTATGGCAATGTTACCAACAGGTAGGTATTCCTTTTCTGAACAATTTGATATTTGATTTGCAAATTTTGGAGCAATATTTAAATAGATATCAATTATTTAAATTTGTTTTATTTCCAAAAAGGAAAATTTATACTCAGACAGGCCGGCCTCATGCCGGCCAGGCCGGGCAGGCTCCCGAAGGGTCCAGCCTTTGGCCGGCCCAGGCTGGGCAAACGGGCCAGGAAGGCGCCCGAGGCCTCCGGCCTTTTGGCTGGCCCAGGCCGGGAGCACGGCCGGGCGAGCAGGGCACGCGCGCAGCCGATCAACGCCACGACCGGCGTGGCCAACGCGGTGACCACGCGCGGGCCGACGGTGAGCGCGCATGGCACAGGCGCGGGCGAGCACGCACAGGGGTGGGAAGGGAAGCGTTCGGTGCGCCGCGTCACGGGAAAACTGGTGGCGGCGCTACGGACCCTATGGTCGTCGGAAGGTGCTCCGGCGACAAGCTATGGCGATGGTTGGCGGTGGCTATCGGCGGCTACGGCGCGAGCACCAAGCCGAGGGGGGAGCAAGAGGGGAAAGGGGACGGGGAGCACCACGAGCTCACCCTGAGTAAGATGGAGCGGACGGCGAGGTCGGGGGAGGCCGGACGGCGACGCGAGCTTGCTCGACGGCGGCGACCCGAGGAGGAAGGGAATGGCGACGATGGCTTCGATTTCAGCTACCCCGCTGATGCATCTAAAATGCATACATGAACTTTGCACTATAATAGTCATATTCCAATCATATTTGCATAATATAAGGGGTATATTACTGTTATTTAATGATTTTTGGTAATTAATAATGATTTCCCCTTTTTATGGAATTAATCCTGCGCAGGCAGAAAACCCCTATTTCTTTCCTTATTTGTTTCAGGACCTTAACGACGTCATAATGAGCTATAAATTTACGGGGGTCATTATTTTGGAAGGAGAAGATTTAGGAGCGAAAGAAGTCAACGAACGGAGTCCGGAGGACCAAAAGGGTGGGTCCCATGCGGCCAGGTACTGTAGCCGCGTGGGCCTATCCCAATTGGCCCTCGTGGCCCCATTTGCGTCGATCCTTCACCCAGAAGCTTCCTCGTGACCTAAAAACGCCTATATAAAGAGCCCCCCGACGTTCTCCGAAGGGAGAGCCGCCACACGAGAGAAACAAGAAACAGAGACCAGGAGGCCGCAGATTGGAGGGGGAAAACTCCGGTGGAGCCCTGCCGGAGAGGTCTCCTTCTTCTCCATCGACATCTCCACCGTCTCCATGATGAAGAGGGAGTAGTCCACCTCTGGACTATGGGTTTGTGGCAGTAGCATATGTATCTCTCTCTCTCTCTCTTGAGCTTCACTAATTAGCACCGTATGAGCTGCTGAACATGATTACGGTCACAGTTGTATTATCATTGTGGTGGATCTTTCTATGAGTTAATATATGTTGAGATTGCAATGTTATATTTCAGTTATGAAAGTAGATGCATATTATGTACCCCGTTCTTGTATCCTTGTTATGATCAAGCATGTTTATGAGAGCGTGTGTGGGGGAACGTGTGTATTAGTTGGAGTAACGGGGGTGGTGAAGTGATAAGCTGACAACTTAATATCATGATCCATTGGGTGTTTACCTTACTTTGTTACCTCACTAGGGATAAACCAAAATACCATGTTGTAGGGTAGGAGGAGTGACATGCCTCTACCTAAGACTAGATCCATCATGTGTTTATTTTCACTTCATGTCATCAATCTTAAAGCTATACTCTGATGTTATCTTAATTACTAAGGTGCATGATTTAGTTCACATCTTGGTGGAGTATAAGTGAGACTAATAATCAAAAGGTCTCTATGTTAGGACGTGATGCCCATATAATTAGTAACATGTCATTAACCTTGTTTGTAATCTCATATGTTAAATCTATGTCTACTCATTTGCCACACTATATTAAAGAGAGAGTGCACGTGTGAAACCATGAACCCCGGTCCATTTTTAATAATAAGAAACAACTTTCCAACCACTTTTAAGCATCTTTTACATTCAGCCATTTTAAAATCAGAAAATACAAAAACACTTTTACTTCTTGCATTCACATATAAAAACCCCAAAAATACCATCCATCATCATTACTATCATCCTTGCATACTTATTCACCACCATTGCATTTTTATTTACTGTTTTGCATTCATTATCATCTTAATATCATTCTCACACCTTGTGCTTGACAACCACTTGGTGAGGTTGAGGGCACAAAGCAATCTATATTGTTTGCAGGAAATCTAGAGAAGGACAAGAAGATAAAATCCACACTACTGATTCCCCGAGAGTTCGATATTAAACCCTCGAGTCACCTTCTTGGGGAAAAACTACCACTTCTACATACTCTGCACTTGGAGGCTCAACCTATCCCTAATATATTATCTTCCTTTCAGGGTATCAAGAGTACTTGTTGGCGTTGTTGAGGGAGAAGAACACTCTCATCAATCCCGTCATCACCCGCACCGATTCCTTCGGCGTGGAGGAGCAGCACGGTGAGGCGGTCCTGATGGCGCGCTTGGATTGGTCCCGGGCGGCTCGGAGCGACGGCGAGGCAGCGGTGCACGTGCGGCTTCCTCGAGCTAGGGTTAGGGTTCTGCGGGGAGAGAGAGAGAGAGAGAGGGGAACGGGAGAGCAAGGGAGAATGAGAGCAGGTGGGCGTCCGCGCATGGCTTTGACCACCAGGGCAGCGTGCAGAGCGTGCGGGTGCGGCGTCGGCCGGCAGGGCGGCATGGCGGCAGTGTGCCGGCCACTGTCGCCACAGTGGAGGAGGAAAGGGAAATTCATGAAAACCCCCTGGTGATAAAATCTTTAATTGCAATTTGGTCCAGCACCCATTTTAGGGATTTAATTGAGGCCTTTAAACATTTTCTAAAAATCTACAAAAATTCATGTAGCTTCACTTTAACATCTAGAACCTCCAAAAAAAATTTGTGTTGAAAATTAAAAAGTTTTGGACAACACTTGTTCATAGGTTTTAATTATAGTCATTTGTGATGATTTCCAAAATGTATTTATTTGGAGCACTTAAGCGTTTCCAAAAATAATGAAATTATTCATGGATGCTCCCAATATATTTATGAAGCTCCCCATAATTTTATTTGGAATTTTTGGAAAGTCTAATTTGGTTTCAAAAATAAGAATTGGTTTGCACCACTTTGAATTCTCAAATTAAAATATTTGCTTGTCAAAATTGGATTTTGACAATTGGTCATAATAATTAAACTTGGAACTTCCTGAACAATTTGGAAGTTCAAATTAATTTGGTTTTGCCATTTCGGGCAATGCATTTAGTTTGGGATTTTTGGGAAGGGTTTTGCTTCCTTTGTTTTAATTTCCAAGTTTTGCTTTATTTAAATCTAGCAATTTAAATGGATGCCATGATGCAATGTTGCAAAGCAAAAAGTGAAAATCTGGCCCATATTTTAGGGTACCAAACTGCGGCTGTTACAATTCTACCCCCCTTACAGGAATCTCGTCCCGAGATTCTAGAGTAGGAAGAGGGATGTGGGAAACATGGCAACCCTTAACTTCAACGATCTACTCGAGCCCACGATGATCCTCCTTGTTGCAGACTTTGGGCTAACCAACATGACATACCAAAACGGCGGAAAGGACAGAAGGTAGCTTAAGGTGACAGACAAAAATGAACTTTGCCCAAAACCATAAGCCATCGGGGAAAACTAGGAACGACTTGACCAAACGAAGGTCAAGCCTAGGATAGGGCAACCGATCACTTGTTTAGGATCTTTGTCCAAGACCAAGTCAACACTTCACACCACCTCGATGCGTAGACCGTAGGGATTTGAAGCATCATGGGGAGAAGGGACACCTTCTGGTCTCCACGCTTTTGCCATACCAGACGTTTCCCTAAGGTTAAGAGCTTGGCCCTAACGGGACTGACGAATGTACACGATGTCCATGGGATTGGGCAAAACTTTGGGTTCACCTAGGAGGGGAAGATATAGCATTGATCCACATTTAGATAGAGAGGTAAAACCTCATAAATGAGCTATTGCCACGAGATAGATAGATTAGGAGGATTGACCGAGGGACATTTAGTGACTCCGTTGTAATGTTCTCCTTGGGGTTCTAGATATTACACACCGGCTTCGGAATAGCCTTCAACCGATCATCAAGCGAAGGTCGTACTTGAAGATAGAGAGGAGACCATATGGGAACTCCTAGAATGAGTTACACATGATCCTCATGGATAGTGGTTGATGTTAAAGATTTAAGAGATTTCGCCAATAGATCTTCCGGTGAGGTGCGTGAGCCACTACACCGAACTTGCCGGGGTTACAACTAGGCCTAGGTCATGCTTTTGATGGACACCAAGCATCATTTCTGCTTGAGGTTCCGAGTTGGTTAGGCACGCAGAGTATCCAGGATAAACAGGTCTGGAGGGGAGTTTCTAAAAGTTAACGGAGAGTAGGGTCACTAGTTTTTCTCAAGACATGGGCTAAGTGTCAAGCTCCAGAACAGGAGACAGATTGGGGTTCCATGGGTCACGACTACTAAGAGAAAATTTGAACCAGCATGTACTCCAATCACTGAAGCGCAACTGAGTCCTGATTGGGGAAACACTGGTAAGATGCTGAGATTTGACAACTTATTATTTAAGAACAACTCGGCTGGTGGCATACACGACGTATTTAGAGAACTGGAGGTAGCGACCTACCATCTCAACAGCAATCCGCACATGCATTGACCAACTTGGGATTATTTCCGGGGAGACCAGGCGAACTTCGCTCGGCCCCATGGCGACATATGTTAACCATTTCACATGGACCAGAGGAGAACACTTCCATCAACCAGAACACATACTACGTGATGACACGAAGATGGTTCGGGCCCGCTTCCATTATCACTCGACAACACGGTTAGGGGACAACACGGCAGTACTTCTGGAAAGGCATCTAGGATATCACGCACCACCGCATGTCACTAGTTGCGAGAGGAATCTTGATTTTCAAGGAAAAAATGTGGTCTTGAAAGCTTCGACTCGAATCTAACTCGTTGACCGAAGGGTGCACCTGAACGGATGGACTTGGCAGCTCCTGACAACTCAGCTCGATGATATGATTACCAGTCATGCTAATAGTGCCACCAAGGTCTTTGGATTTCAAAACAATAACAATTGCTAAGAATATCAGATTACCACAACGATATTCATCCTCAACATTCTCGAGCCCGAGTAGCTCGGAGGTAGATGGATACGGAAGGGTAGGAGCATCACTTCATCAAGTACGTCATGAGACTAAGCATGACCTCTTGATATAAAAGAGTGTGACACTCCAAGGTGGAACGGAACAAAAACTAGACAAGCTCTTACTCCGCGAATTACAAAACTTTGACCTGGCCGAGAAATGGACGAGGTACCGGAGTTTGTTTCTCCTGACATCCCGAAGTGGAATGCCTTGACGAACCACATGAATAACATGCATCAGAACACCCCAATGCACGATAAAACTTGACTGTCAACAGACAGATAGAGGTCGGACGACAGATCTAGAGTAAGGAACGGGCTAACAACAATCTCAAGATATTGCAGAAGCCCCTGTTAGCACTCTTCCGACAACTAGTGCCGAAAGGGTTTTACTAACGAGTGTTAGTGGAGGAATCACAAATATTGAGGGAAAATTCACTAAGAGCAATCTCGTCGTGATTCAGATGGTTCTTTGACAGAGAGTCTAGCTAAAGCTAGTGACAGAGAAGAGCATTGATGAGCAAGTCAATTACGGCTGCAACCTCGAGTTTGAAGACTAACTTCAAATTTCGCCAACCTGAGGTAGGGTTTGAATTAACATCAGGTTTCAACGGAAAAGATCTTGGGTTAAAGATCAGCTTCATGTACTGGGACTCACAATAGCGTAATGCTCACAAGGGTGACAACCCTCATGAATCATTACACCAGAGACCTAGCACAATCCGGGACCTTCGGTTCAAGATCTTGGGCTAAAGCAAAGGAATGTCTTGACGATCCGCGATACTTCCTCTCTTCGGGATTTAGAATCGGCAGACGAGCAGAGCTAACCAGTGAACTAAAGGTAGAAGCCAACCCCGTGATCCTAAAGATTAGAATCTTGCAGACGAGCAGAAGCGTCGTTAAATCAAATAGAGGTAAGATATCAGAGTAGAGCGAGTTGGATAAGGAGTAAAAAGAATCCTAAGAGGGTTTTCACATCTCATTTTTAGATTATAAATAATTTTCACGAACTAGACTCGACATCGACCAATAGAACGGGTTTCCTACAGGCAGTCCTGCTCTGATACCAACTTATAGCGCCCCGACCCCGGAATTATGCAGAGAGGCTATGTAACCCACAGGCTATGCTACAGAATCGTAGGGCATGGGATTACCGCTCCCACACAACACATCGATCATGCCATAAACACTGGCATAGCTATCAAAGCATAATAAGGAGATCAAGACTTGTGGAACAACTGGCACATCACAGACTCTACGACTCAGAAAACATATAGCAACTCATATAACAAGAAGAATATAAATTACACAAAAGGGGTCACCAGCCCATCATTACATCATGCGGAAGCGAAGTAATGTTGTCTAACAACAAGATCCAAAATATATCCTAAGAGGCCTACAGATAAACATAAACCCTGCCAGCTTGTTCCGACGTCCCAAGCTGCCACCTGGGAACCCCGAACTACTCGTCGATGTCCAAGAAGAAACCACCTGTCTGCTCGGTGTAGTCCTCCTCTGAAACAAATTAATAAAAGCAGCAAAGAGAGACTGAGTACGACGTACTCGCAAGTTTAGTAGGGCGATATAGGCCCAATGACGACAGAGGCTCTAAAGCTGTATAGTATTTATTTTGCAGAAAGCTAAATTTTCCTTTATAAAAGACATGAGTGACCCAAAGGCATCGAATACTCAGAATGTTTTTCGAAAGGGGATACGAGAGTAAACTTTCATCTTCGGTTCTCATCGAACCATTTGTAACCAGAAACCACTCATCTTCACCAAGGCACTCCCTCGAATCACCCTCGAGGAAATGAACCTTTTATTACACGTTGGATTGCAACCTTTAGCTGCCAAGTTTTAATTAGGTTATGATTCTCTATGGTCTCGTAATCCGTTCCCAAGGCGTCCATAACCGTAGACACGGCTTTTAAAAAATATTTACCCTACAGGGGTGTACTAATTTACCCACCGGTATCGTCCGGATCGCCTGATTGGCCCTCTTCCGGGGAGGGCCGGCGAGTGGGCGCGATTAAACCTTTACCTCGCATGAGACTATCCAAGAGTCATCTGTGGCCACAGGACAAGTTCAGTGCCTATTTCAACACCCTGCCCCATCGCCACTTCCTAAACTCCACCGTCCTCATCATTCCTTTTTCCACCCAGAGCAGGGGGAGAATAGGAGCAGGTGGGCGTCCGCGTGTGGCTTTGACCACCAGGGTAGCGTGCAGAGCGTGCGGGTGCGGCGTCGGCCGGCAGGGCGGCAGTGTGCCGGCCACTGTCGCCACAGTGGAGGAGGAAAGGGAAATTCGTGAAAACCCCCTGGTGATAAAATCTTTAATTGCAATTTGGTCCAGCACCCATTTTAGGGATTTAATTGAGGCCCCCGTTCCCCTCTCTCTCTCCCCGTGGAACCCTAACCCTAGCTCGAGGAAGCCGCGCGCGCGCCGCTGCCTCGCCGTCAAATCGCCGTCGCTCCGAGCCGCCCGGGACCAATCCAAGCGAGCCATTAGGACCGCCTCACCGTGCTGTCCTCCACGCCAAGGAATCGGTGCGGGGTAGCCGAAATCGAAGCCATCGTCGTCGTTCCCTTCCTCGTCGGGTCGCCGTCCGGCCTCCCCCGACCTCGCCGTCCGCTCCATCTTACTCAGGTGAGCTCGCGGTGCTCCCCGTCCCCTTTCCCCTCTTCCTCCCCCTCGGCTTGGTGCTCGCGCCATAGCCTCCGATTGCCACCGCCAACCGTCGCCTTAGCTTGTCGCCGGAGCACCTTCCGGCGACAATAGGGTCCGTAGCGCCGCCACCAGTTTTCCCATGACGCGGCGCACTGAACGCTTCCCTCCCGCCCCCGCGCGTGCTCGCCCGTGCCTGTGCCGTACACGCTCGCCGTCGGCCACGCCGGTCGTGGCGTTGACCGGCCACGTGCATGCCCTGCTCGCCCGACCGTGCTCCCGGCCTGGGCCGGCCAAAAGGCTGAAGGCCTCGGGCGCATGCCCGGCCGGTTTGCCCAGCCTGGGCCGGCCAAAGGCTGGACCCTTCGGGAGCCTGCCCAGCATGAGGCCGGCCTGTCTGAGTATACATTTTCCTTTTTGGAAATAAAACAAATTTAAATAATTGATATCTATTTAAATATTGCTCCAAAATTTGCAAATCAAATATCAAATTGTTTAGAAAAGCAATACCTACCTGTTGGTAACATTGCCATACTCTTTTGAGTAAAATAATTTTCCTTTATTTAGGAAATCCTAAAATGGCATAAATAATATCTAATTTGGGAAAATCATAACTTGTTAAATACTTAACCAAAATTTGTGAATAAAATATCAAAGTGATCAGTATTTCAAATGCTATCAAACCATGGTAATATCAAATCATGACAACAAAAAATTTCCTTTGATGTTATTCTACACTCACACGAATATGGAAATAGCAAACTAGAGGACCCTTGGATATGCCCGCACAAGTTATTTAGTTACAGAGGATTCCATATGTCCCCACCAATGGCAGCACGCTCAAACCTTGGTTCTAGAGACAAGAACTCGCACCTAGGGGCAAGAATGAGACAAAACACCATCCCCGATGGCAACTCATCCAAGCCTTCTTAGCATTTTAATTAAGTACACCAACAGTAACCACCATGTCCGAACATTCCATCAACATCAATATCATGGAATTAAATCAACGGACAAATAAAGCATTTAACTAAGCATGGCTAAGCATAGCTAAGCATATAAATACAACAATTATATCTTTGTCTCAGGCCAACACATCACACCTATGGTTCCAAGGTAGGGATATATGTATTGGTTCGGGAAAAACATGCATTCATAGGATACTCTAGTATTGACCAAAATTGACATAGAATCGAATGCAATATTATGGTGGATAAAATAAGTTTATAAAACAGTAGGATGCTAGATGCCAAGAAGGTTAGGTTATCTCTTGCCTTGCTGACGCGGCGTGTAGTACTGCTCGTCGAGATAGGTAGGGTAACCTCGACTCCGGAATCTATCGATACCAAAGCAAATATAGAAGAACAAATAAATCACACGAAGACATGGTGCAATGCACAATCATGATGACACGGCAAATTTATGCAAAGATATCATTATATGATTTAACTAACAATATTAAATGAAGTGCCAAATAATTAGTGCAATTATTTGGAAACAACCCCATATTTAACTTAATATTCCAAATTGCTTATAAATTATTATATTATTAAAGAAGTGGCTTAAATATGCATGAACATGACATGATTAGATAGGTGTTGTTCTTCCGATCATTTTGGTACCTCATTTGTAATTTTCCAATTATCGAGGAATAATTAGTGAATTAAATAATTATTCGATTTAATTCTTTTAATCAAATTAACATTTTCTAAAAATCTGCAAAAATTCATGTAGCTTCCCTTTAACATCTAGAACCTCCACAAAAATTTGTGTTGCAAAATAAAAAGTTTTGGACAACACTTGTTCATAGGTTTTAATTATAGTCATTTGTGATGATTTCCAAAATGTATTTATTTGGAGCACTTAAGCATTTCCAAAAATAATGAAATTATTCATGGAGGCTCCCAATATAGTTATGAAGCTCCCCATAATTTTATTTGGAATTTTTGGAAAGTCTAATTTGGTTTTAAAAATAAGAATTGGTTTGCACCAATTTGAATTCTCAAATTAAAATCTTTGCTTGTCAAAATTGGATTTTGACAATTGGATAATTAAACTTGGAACTTCCTGAACAATTTGGAAGTTCAAATTAATTTGGTTTTGCCATTTCGGGCAATGCATTTAGTTTGGGATTTTTGGGAAGGGTTTTGCTTCCTTTGTTTTAATTTCCAAGTGTTGCTTCATTTAAATCTAGCAATTTAAATGGATGCCATGATGCAATGTTGCAAAGCAAAAAGTGAAAATTTGGCCCATATTTTAGGGTACCAAACTGGGGCTGTTACATACGGTGTGACGGTTGATGTTGTCAAGGCATCCTCCGGTGGTAGCGATTAAATATTATCAAAACAACTTTCGAATTTTAACTTTTTAAAATCTAAACATATATTAAATATGAATATTTTTAAAATCATATACAAAGTGACAAATGGAGAAATAAAAAATAAAACAAAAAACAAAAAAGCAAAAAAAATAAAAAAATAAAAACTTAAAATGGGCAGCTGTTCGAGGTATCACAGGGGCCGATAATGTTTTGTTTTGTTGAAAATCCTGTGCAGGCCGTGGCCCAGCTGGACAAGGAGCTCCACCACTCTTACTGCAGTCCGTTTCTGGCGTGAGTATCAGAGAAGATTCTGAACCAGATAGAACAAACAGCTGGATATTGTACCATCAGGTGGTCGATCGTTTCTGCGTGCTGATCGCAGAACAGATACAAATAAATGGATGCTAACGTATGACATTAGAATTAGGGATGAAATCAAAATTCTGCACGATTGCATCATTGCAAGTACGCACCCTGCAGCTGCTGCATACAATTACATGAGCAATGTCGCACTCATGGCTCATTGATCGTTGTGCCAGCAGCAGATAATCCGCTGTAGGTGCTTTTGTTGAGCAAATAGTTTTTGTTGAGTTGGTTAGGCACTTGGTGCATGTTTCCTGAGTGTTATAAGGTTGGGAGAATATGCTGTCCCATACTTTGTACGCTAAACTCATTGTGAACGAAATCGGGAGCTTAAGAATTCCTTCATTTCTACAAAAACGAACAGATAAGCTTACAATTATGAACAGGACTCGAAGGTATCCCCAGTTATCGACACCTGCTCAACTGTTAGTACAACTCGTTGTCATGAATAAATCTCCTGATAACGTGCAGGGTTGGACACCCCAATCCTCCAAGCTTTTCCCTCTCAACTTCTCATCTTTGATTTTGCCTGTTTATCTACATCTATAGGAACACGAGGTTCCAGTGCTAAGCAAGTAAGCATCGAACAGATGTTAAACATTTTCACACGCACTGTAAAGGAGGTGCTGGAGCACACGATTGTCCGGTGGGATTAGGCTTCCGACGCGCAATTTACAAAAATCTGCTGATCAAATGGTGGTTAATTTCAGAGCAGGAGGTTGCCGAGGGCGAGGCCGACGCACACCGCGAGGGCGACCCACCACGCGGCGGCCACCCCGTGCCCCGTGCCGTAATCGTCCTCTCCGGGATCCGCGCCGGCGGGTCCTGGTCCTCCTGCTCTGAGCACGGAGTTCTCGGCCTCGAGCATCATCACCCACCGGCGATGGGCCGAGAGCGCCACCGAGTCGCGCACGAGCAGCGCCGCGAGACCCCCGTTGCTGGCGCCCGCGGCGGCCAGCTTCTCCTCCGCCTCCCGCGCCCGCGACTGCGACAGCCGCAGCGCCCGCAGCAGGCCGTCGTTACCACCGCCGCCGCCGTCGCCCTTCTGGTCCTTCGTCCCCGCCGCGCTCTCCAACCTTTTCGTCGCACCAAAAAGAGAAGAAGCCACCACGTGTGAGCAATGCGCACTTCCGCGAGATCGCTACGGCGGACGCGTGTCTTACCTCTGCAGGGTGGGGAACGGGCCGAAGAGCTTGGCCGGAGGGGGCAGGTCGCAGTTCTGGAGCAGATCGGCGGACAAGGGCCGTCCTCGCCGCCTCTGGTGGTGCTCGGCGGCGGCGGCGCCCGGCGCGGCCATCAGCAGCATCCCCCCAACTGAAGCGCGGTGGTGCGGTTGCGTTTGGTGGGGTTGGTGCGGACTGCAGAGGAGGAGGGAGGGGATCGGTCGGTTGCTTGAAGCCTTGAAGAATCGGAGAGGCTTCCGCACGGAAGAAACCGCGGGGTAGGAGAGTTTCGCGTGAGGCAGCAGCGTGGTGGTGGTGGGGTTATCCGGCTTGGCGCGGACGGAAGAACCGGCAAGGTCGCGACGACGAGGAGTGATAAGTGAGCGAACGTCACGTTGCATCCGTAGCCTGACGAGCTTTCGGCCCACACCATTCAGGGGCAAAAGACAACGCAGGCGTCGGTTCCCGGTTCCCGATGGTCTCTGCATCTTTGCTTCCCCGCCGAGCAAAGCATCGTGCTTTACAGTTTTTTTTTTTTTTTTTTTTTTTTTGCCAAATGTGGCCAATGGCTTTGGCTTATCCTTCGGCTCGGCAAAACTATTTGTAAATCTGACCTCTCGGATCAACGTCGAGGTTGTACATGTTAGAGCTACCTGAAACCATTGCCGAACATATGTCGGCGCGGTACTTTCGGAGTGTCTGCATAGCAAAAATGACTTTGCAGGCACGACCAACTTTGGCGTCATCCATGTTGTCGCGGAGTCAGGGTGCTAGAGTTGCAAATAGTATCGCTACAGGGACAGAGTAACGCATTATTTGATAAAACAAACAGTTTTGTTATTGTTCACTCGAGTGAGAATTAAGTTAGACCTGACTCAACTCTAATTCCGCTAGATTTGTGTCGTGATTCATGCGGTATGTAATTTATGTAACTGAATTTTTGTTCAGTTGCACATAGTTGTAACTGAGATTTCTCAGTTGCACATAGATTACATATGAGTTACACATATAACTGGATAATATCATATGAGGGAGAACTTAATTCTCACTCGATTGAGCCTAAATTGCTCCCATGAAAAAATATTGCTTTGCAAAAGCCTTGACATGGTATTTTCCAACATAAAATATCTGGCAAGTGCGCGACGCACGGATGAGTACGGATATCACGCTCGCATGTTGCTATTGACACCCGTTCAAATAAAAAAGTTGCGATTGACAGATGACAAGTGATCTCGCGATGCAGGAATCTTCGCAGGGACGGTTGGTTAATCAAACGATTAGCCAAAGACTTTGTTCGAAACGTATCCATTCCGTGCACGTTTCTGCACGCAGCACGCGTTTAGCCTACCCTTTTCCTCTGTCATGCGTTCTGTCGCTCAACGTTGGACGCCACTAGCGGATGCGTGCGTGTCTAACGACGGATATATGCTTTGAGCAGAGAAAGGGTTCCGGTCAAAACAAAAAGGAAAGGTGAACATAGGTTCATCTATCCTTAGATTGCATGTCGTCGGGTTAACCAGAATATCTACATCACAATTATGATCGACACAGTTGCCAGATTCTAAACATAATTAAATCTGATTTGTCAACTCAAACAGACAGATGTGGATGGAAGACCACACAGTTTCATTTCATTCTTAAAGAAAGAACCCGATAACAATGACCTTTCTCAAACGTGAAACAAGAATAATAATAGTAACAACATTCAGTATGTTCAGAGAAGTTTTATCTAGAGGCTCAGAGCTCAACAGGCAGGTTCAAGTCGCACCAACCTTATAATCGGTCTGGTTATGCAATTTGGAAGTGCCGATGTCGCACGAACTTAGCGGGTGGTACGAGCTCATTTTTATCCATCAAAGAACCCGTCAAGAAGTGCTAAATGTCAAAACATATTTCATTACAGAAGGACAATAAAATATAGTCAAATCCGTCAGCAGGTTGCGCTCAAATTCATTAACATTTAGATTCTACAATCAACTAACTCAGATGTCGACAGCTCACAGACTTTCTGTATCTCCTAGCATCAAGCTAACCTCCAATAGTCATCCAGATCAAGTGGATAACTTACAAAACCGAGCATTTGAATATTCAAGAGTAGCTGAACGAGTGAGAAATCAACCAGGAGCTTGGAAACTCTGTGAAAGAAGACAATATGAGCAGGAGACATAAACAATCATAATTAAGATAATGCTGCCATAACAACTTGCAGGATGTTTTAAAAGTCCATTGGGTCATATAACAAAACTATAAAAACTACTTCTGTATGAATACCTAGTACCTTTAATAGTCAAAATGATGCAAGCATTTGCTAAGGTGCAAAACTCAACAAGTCAGAAGGAACACCATAGCAAAAATATGAAATGAAGGCAGTTTTCTGAAAATGTGTTTGGCAACAGCAGTACCATACACTATAGTGTTTTAAATTAAAAATGAACAGACATGTTATAGCACTGGAAAATATAAGAAAGGGTGTCATTTAATTTCACACGGGATATATTTATAGTTTCCTCCTTTGGTAACCAAATGTCTACAAAAAAACTGATCAAAGGATTGAGATAGAGTTCTTACTGTAAAAGAGCTTTATAGTCCTTGAGATGAACTCATTAAACTCCTTTCCTTGGCTCTCAGAACAATCCATTCTCAGCTATCACTCTCCTCAGATGATTCTGCCTCCAAGTTCTCTTCCTCGGAAGCAGAAGATTTGTTCTTTCTGGCAGTGTCATCTTTGAGCACCACGTTAATGGCTCGTCCCATCAATTCCTACAATAAGATTAATAGGTCAGATATTACACCATAAACGGATGGCCCTGTGGCCTAGTGGTGTGTAATGCCCGGGGTTTTTCCCCAAATTAGATTTTTGCTTGTTTTTGTTTTTGCATCATCATGACATCAGCATCATCGCATCGCATGTTTTTGGCAACAAAAATTATTTTTATTAAACCCTATTTTATTTTTCTAAAATTGTCGAAAAATAATTTTAACCGAGACGTTCGTCTCTATTTTCAAAAATTAATTGCCAAATTAATTTGCCAGAAAAAAATAAATGTTTTGAGAGAGAGAGCAGCCCAGCTAGCCAGGCCCAAAAGCCCAGCTAAGCAAACCCTAGAGCAAACCCTAGCCAGCCCCCTGGTCTTTTTCCTTTCCCACCCCCTGTGTTTTGCAGCCACCCTCCTCTTTTTCTTTCTTTTCCTGTCCGGGCCCTTCCACCTTGCTTTCTGGTCCTTTTCTTTTTGCAATCGGGTCCCTACTCCTTTTCTTCCTCTCTTTCTCTCTCTTCCTATCTCTTTTTCTTTTTCTTCTTCCTCACCCCGATCCCCTCTCCCGCACCCGCATCCCGCACGCAGCACGCCACCATCTCGAGCTCGCTCCGCCCCCGAGCTCCCTATCGCCGCCGGTCTCCTTCTCTCCGGGCCTCTCTTGCTCGACCGCCGCCGGCCAACCGTGCCCCGTCGCTCTCCTCATCCCCGCATCTCCTTCCCCCGTCGTTTTCCTCTTCCACGCGAGTCCGGCCGGCTGCCGCTTCACCTCACCCTCGCCCTGCTCCTCCTCTCACCCCGCGGGAGCTCCTCCCCGTCGATCCCCGTGCTCCTCTCTCCTCCTCCCGCCGCTTGCGCCGGCGTCCCCAGCTCCGCCGCACCTACGCCTTCTGCTTCCCCGGCGGGCCCCTCGTCTCCGCTGGCCGTGCCTCCTCCGTGCTCTTCCCCGACGACCCCGACCCGAGCTCGGCCACCACCGGCCGGCCGTTCTCGCGTCGCTTCGGCCTGGGCCGCGTCCTTGACTCCTCTGTGCCGGCCCCTATTGTGGTGGTCGTCTCCTTCTGCGCCGTTGATGATGCATCTGTCCAGCCCCGCTGCACGTCCCCGTTGAGCTCCCCGACGATCTGTCCGTGCTGTCGCGTCCCCGACGTCTCTGTGTCCTCGTGGTTGTTCTCCGTGTGGTCGTGCTCCCCATCCCCGTTGTGTCTCAGTGATGTGTGCTGCTTCCCGTCCCCAACGGCGTTCCCGAATTTGTTCCCCGACGTGGCAGATTCCGTGTTCCCCGATGTTCCCGTTTCTGGTTCCCCGACGCGTCCCCGATGAAGTTCCCCGGTGGACGTTCCCGTCGTGAAGTTTCCCCGACGCGTTCCCGTGTTCCCGTTCCCGATCCCGGTTTCCCGTCGTGAAGCTCTGTGAAGGCCGATCCCCGACGTTCCGTGAACGACTACCACGACGACCATGGATATGACAAGTGTGACACGACGACGCAACGACAAGATCTCCTCCGACACCGAAACCCGCCAAGTTCTCCGATGCCGTGAACCCCGAAGCCCGAGTACTCCGACCACCGTGGACCCCGACGACCCCGAAGCCCGGAACGCCAAGGTCCGCCACGACGACGACCCGAGTACGACTACCTCTCCGACGACGACTACCTCGACTACTTCAACCGGAACGACTACTTCCTCGACGTCGACTACTTCGACTACTTCGACTACTTCGACTACAGCCCGAAGACGACGGTTCCGAATCTGGAGATCCTCTTTCCGATGTGTGACCCCAACCCTAACCCTTATATGCCATATATATATGCGATATCTTATAAAATCATGCATCATTAATTAACATCGCACCTTTATCCATTTAGTGGAATTAAATCAATTTAATTATGGGATTTGTCCGGTGCATTTATATTTTGCATCGATTCCATTTAAAATGCTTTGCCATGTGTTAGGAAATAAAATTGGACAACCTTTAATTTGTCATGCATCATGTCATCAACATGCCGCTTCTTTTGCCATAGAAGTAAAATGCATCTTTTGCCTTCCAGTGTTTGTTGCTTCTTCGGGATTAGGACGATGAGTTGATGTGAGCAACGACAAGTTCTGCTACCTCTGCCGGATTGCAGGCAAGTGATACTCCCTTGCTATCTTTGCTTGTTTTCTGTCTCTCACTCGTCCTATCTTTTGTTCCTTGCTAGCCTTATGTCACGATGCTTGTGTCCGATCCTATATGCATGTTTACCTTGCAGCCATGATATAGCCACACCTCCACATCCTATTAACATGTTGTTTGTTTACCTTGTTGGCCTTGCGAGTCGTAGTGCATGCTTAGGTGCTTTGCTTCAGTCCTGTTATCTCTTTGTCTAGTCTTGTTGATAACATGATAGCTAGACTCAACTAAAATGGTAATCTTTATTTTCTGTTGCGATGGGAATAACTTAATAAAGATAAGGCACCGGCAGAAGGCCAATCGTGGTGATTTGTTCTGCTAGTGTCGCCTAGGACCCGAGTTCTTTTCCGCTGATCCAAGACTGAGCGCACTAACCACATGTGGGAGTTCTATGGGCCTCCCCGCAATCTATTACCGGATCCTCAAACTTGTCCAGGATGCCACAAGTAGTTCAGGTGTTTCTACGGTTACAAGCGCGGATGATATGGTAAGATGGTTACGTGGTTACTTACGGTAGGGCTTGCGGCATGGGCGTTTACCGCATGTGGAAGGAGGGGCAATCGTATGAGTGTTACCCTCCCGAAGCCGTGCGCGCAACGGTTAGGCCCACCTCGAAGCTTCGGCCGGACTCTCAAGGTGGATCAGTCCTAGCTAGGTGGCTCCCTGGACTTGTTTGTATTGAAGGGAAGTATTGCGTCGAAACCTCCACCGGTACACCTCTAAGCGAGAGTTTCGATGCGTGTGGGTTCATTGGTGCATCCCTGCAGGGTGAAATCTTTTCGAAAAGCCGTGTCCACGATTATGGACGACTTGGTGAAATGCGCTGGCTAAAAAGATCATAGACAACTTGCACCTTATGATGATAATAACTTGACTAGTAAGATAGATGACATGAATAATAATCTGATTTAAAACTTGAACAACCGTGTGCGTGCCTTTGGGTTGCTCCTCGTGGGTTGATCGAGGAGTAACAATCGGCTGGGTTATGTTTGGTGAGTAGTATAGTTGGTCCCTTATGCGCTCTCTTACCTTGTCTCTGATAGACGAAAGTTGTAGTGTGTCTCTATAAGTTGTTAGTGCTGCTTGCTGCCTCAATCGCTAACCCTCTTCCCCGGAATTCAAGTTTTGATATCTTGTGAGTATTACTTGCCAGTACTGTTTATAGTACTGACCCCTTCGGGTCTGCTATTCCACATGCAGCCAACAGGTTTGAAGTCTGACGACGTTAGCTTGGGAATCCCTCCGGCTTGGCCTGGGCAGGGATATGGAGCCTTTGCTTATCTTCAGGACTCTTAGTCCAATTTGGTTCTTGTCCGTAGTCGGACGCTACCCGCTTCCGTTGTTATTTTGGATCTTTGTATTGTATCTTGGTTCTTGACTCTGTGAGTCGTTGTTGTATATATGTTCTTTTGTGGGTTCCATCGAGAACTGTTGTAAGGTTATCACAATTCCACCCGCATAACGTGTGTGTTGCGACGTGCACGTTATGTCTGGTGGGCGTCCTTTAGGATCGTTATTATGCGGATTTGGCGGAAATCGCTAAGTCTGCATAGTACCGATCTTGGGGCGTTACATGGTGGTAGAGAGGTTGTTCGTTTACAACCACGCAAGTGTAGTTCTCAAGATTGACCGGGTATACCATGTTTATTTGGAGTACATACGAACATGAGCTTTCAGCAGGGCAATGTGTGGCCACATTAAGTGTAGAGATAGGGCCTCCAATACTGTGCATGCGTGCGCGTGTGTGTTGTTTGAGCATTTGCCTTGCACTAGCATGTTTTCATGTGCTCCAATTTGAACATCAAACTCGTAACGTCCTTATAATGTTGAAGATACAACATTTTAGAATATTTACCTGGCCATTGAAGGTAGAAATAGCAGCCTCTGCCTCCTCTTTCGACGAAAACGAAACAAATGCATAACCAGCAGACCGCCTTGGTGTGGTGGTTTGAAAGATAACTTCAACTGATTGGACACCTGGGGTTGAGGCAAATAACTCCCGAAGATGACGGGTTCTCACTCTCCACGTTAAATTTCCCACGAACACAACATATTTTTCCACGGGAGCTGATGGCACAATAGGTTGCTTCTTTTTAGGTTTTGCAAAGTCCACCTTGATTGTTCTGTCATTCAAGGTCTATAAAAACAAATAGGTAGATCAGTAGATAAACAAAGATCAATAGTTAGGTATTCCAGGAAAAGGACAATCATGATGATTTACGCAGGTTATGTCTGAAAAGAATAAAGACATTCTTTCGGTACCAAACTTGCACTTACAGACATATTGAGATTGTTGAGTGCTGAAAGAGCCTCCTCTTCTGAACCCATGGTTACAAATGCCAATCCTCTGTTCTTTTTGGAACTGTACATCGAAAGCTACAAAATCACCCAACAAAAGCAATCATTAACGAAGTTGTCTGTTGCACATTCTTTCATAAATTACTAATCAATAAATAAATCCCTTTTGAAATGCATTTTATTTCAAACTCCTCTACATTCCTAGAAACGAAACATGGAATAAGAAGTATGTATACCAATTCGCGTCAAATATATCCGACGCTATCTAAATGCTAGACACATCCTCATAATTTGGTCAAGGGAGGAATACCGAAAATGGATGCCATGCAGGATGCAATGTTTTTCCTATGGAACGGGTATAGCATTAGAGATACAGCTTGAATCAGCGTTGGAAGAACACTGTCATATCCAGAATAGGTCATACACGACACAAAATTCATGTAGACCAAATCAAGCTTACTTTAAGATTCAATGCCTTGGACTGGTTATCACAATTGTTAAGATTCAATATCTTTCCTCTTTAGATACGGTTTCAGAATAATGGGGCTGGTTATGTGAAATGCTAGTCTCCTATATTCTTGTGCTGGGCTCAGTAACTTTACACTACTTCACTGTGTTTTTGTTCAGTTCATTCTTCCCAAGCAGGCTGGTAATGGCAAATATAGCTGAGCCATACCGACAACGTCTTCATAACTATAGATTATTGCTACTTTGAAATGGAAAATCTCTACATTTGTGTACATTCACCATCCCGTCGGATTATAGCTACTGGCAATCGCGGTGGTTTCTTTCCCTTCAAGCGGATAAGGCAACGGAAACGAACGGTTACCTCCACGTCGACGACGGTGCCTTGCTTCTCGAAGAGCGCGCGCATGTCGTCGGGTGTGAAGTCCCAAGGGATGTTCATCGCGATGAGGCGCGTCTTCGGCCCCGCTTCCTGCTCATCCTCCGCCTCCGCCTCTACTTCTGCCTCTGCCTCTGTCTCCGCAGGCGCCGGGGCGACCGAGGCGCTAGCAGCACAGACAGCGAACGCGGCGCGGTGGCCGGAGGAGCGGGCGGCGTTGGAGACCGCAAAGGAGACGTGGCCGTGGCGAGGTGGAGCGGAGTGCTCGGGGTGGCGGACCGGCGGCTGGCACGCGGGGAGGAGGAGGCGAACAAGGGGGAGAGCCATTGCTGGGAGGCAGCGAGGCTGAACAGAAGGCAACGGCGAAATATCCAAACCGTGGGCTGGGCTCGCTGGGGTTTATCCTCTGCCGCAAAATATCTCCCCAAGCGAGGCAAAACGCTCACGGCCGGTGTCTTGCCAAGTGGCCGTCCGGTAAGCCAGATTAAACAGGTCTGAATTAATTTGCACACATTGAGCTCGATCTTACTTGAAATCGCTAAATCAGGGATGCCAGGTAACAGGTCCATTACTGAATTAGCATACCAATAATGCATTTATTTCATTTTGGGAAACAGTCTACAAAGTTTTTACATTACAAATTGTTTGAACAACCAAGTTCCACGTTCCAAATGATCCCGTCTAAATTTTTGTTCCAATGTTCACAATACTATCGGTGTACATCACCTTTGAGCACCCAGCACACCATCACCATGCCTTACAACTTTATTATAATCTTGGCGTAATTTATCCACAACGGCACAAATATGTACAAACCCTTAACATGACAGAATAATCATATATATAGTATATATACAACAGGGACATATTCCCCTCAACATGACTGGTGATCGTACATGTGCAATTGCGCTACCATAGGGTGTTATAATTGGTCGAGTTCCTTTTCAAGCTCTTCGATAACAGGCTCTACTTCAGCGTCAATCTTGTCACTGAAGTTGTCGATCTGCATTAGTGAAATACAGATAATGAGTTAATAGTTTCATACTTGGTTATCTTTCACATTACTTCGCAAATAATATCAGTTTTGAACGACTTAATGCTTTTCATGAGACAGAGGAATGAGACAACGCAATGAGCAACAAGGGTCTTCTAGTAACTTTTCAACTCCGTCAGTTAACTTATCTCCCGTTATTCCCTGAAGTGCAGTAACATCAGAAGGCAACATACTAAACATCTGTTAAAGTGATGGACTCAACCTATTTCTAGATGCCTCACAAACTACATGGAGTAACACCAAAAATACTGAAACCATCCCTAGTTTTTTGAAGGAACAACTAATGTGAGTAAAAAATCGACCAGTTCAATGAGCAGAAATGGTGGATAATTGCAAAGCTATTGCATGAATGTTCTATGATCTCCAAAAGAAAGTTGCATAGATATATTCTGGATACTTGTGGCATGCTTGACCGAGGCTCCGTTGCAAAGGTTACAGAATATACAAGTACAATGTGAGTATAATTTCTTTTGACCGAGACACCTAGAAAAGGATACAGACCATAAAAATAAAATGCCTTGTACTCACTTATCTTCAGCATTACCAATGGATCATACAGCACAGCAAGACGTTATGTTAACCTTAGAAAGTATTCCTAAGTAATGTTCACCATATGTGAAATATAAATATAGAAATATGTAACTCGAAAAGAACACAAGAATATGGGAGCAAACCTTCTTAGCAATCGTTTCAACCTTCTCTGCATCCTTATCCAGTATGTCAGCAAGGTACTCAACCTCCTCTGCTGCTTTCTGCAGAGACCCATCCTCAGGAAGTTGGTCGGCCACATTAGCAGCTAGCTTCTCTGTTACCTCAGCTATATGCTCCACAACATCTACAGCAGTCTCCACATATGCCACGGCCTCCTCTGAGATTTTTCGATAAAGGGATTTTGTTACTTAAAGATAAGTATTACACCCGGCCTAAATCAAAACCTCCTCTGAGATGACAACCAGATTTAAGCTATAGATTATCTGAGGCACACTGAAGTTCCTAACTACTTGGTGTAGCAAGTAATATATGAATCCCACATGAAGATTACTACTTGGTAGCATTTCATGAACTCCACAACACTTTCTACTTTCTAGTAATTCATGAAATTCACAGCAATTACTCTTTAATTAATACACACATAAACTTTTTTTTTCCTTCTTTGCGGGCGAACAATGCATGAGTTTGCACTATACAGGTGGTTTCAAGATAGACAATAGCAGTTATCGAGCTGCAAATCAGCACATGTAATACCTTCAACATTCCGGAGTCTTTTGTAGAACGGAACCACTGTATAAACCACACCTCCGAACACCCAACGCGCCCTGTAAGAACCAAAATAGACTTAGTCACAGTTCATACGAGCGCACACACACCCACGCATAATTCCCTGACTCGTACCAGCTAGGAACCGCCGACGACGAGCGGACGGCAGCAGCAGCGGCCAAATCCGCCGGGACGATATCAGATTTCCCAAGGAAAACCCATCTGCCCTACCCAGAACATGAACTATATGAACAAATCCACGCGCTAATTTGCTAAGAACAGACCTAGGTACAGCGAATCAGCAATTACATGGGACAGGCAGAAGCGCTTACCCCGCGTCGATGTCACCAAGATCGCCACCATCCTCCGCAAGCTTATTTCCCCTTCTGTGTCCAAAGCATATAAAAAAATCACAACAAAAGTTTCGTTCTTCTTCGGTCTCAAATCTGTACGGGAAAAACAAACGAGCCAAGAAAGATACCACTTGCCTTGAGCCTTCCTGGGCAGTCAGTACGGGATCGATCGGCTGCATGGTGAGAGTCGCCATGGATGGGGTGCGGGCGAGACGAATGGGTTGCTGATTTGGGAGGAGAAACTCGATTAGACTGAAGAACACGGCTCCTTAGAAGAGGGCTTTAATTTTCCGTGATTGTGTGGACCGTACGCTAAGGTGCCGTGCTTAATTTCCATCCGATCTGGGCCGTTCTATCTTTGGTCTGACGGTTCTCAGCGACCACCGTGCGCAACAGATGAAAACGCCCCCGATATCTGTGCATTTTTATTACTTAAAAATATTAATCATTACCCCCCCGATATCTGCGTTAGTAGGATGCACACAGGTCACAAAATAAAAGACGCAAACGGCAGCAGCTGGAAGAATAAACCCACGTATGCGATGCTTTACATGCTCAAGCCCTTGCAGTTGAGAATGCCATCCGCCAAGCTGAGCATATGGGTATAGGCCGAATCATTATTGCCACGGACTCGATGAACTTGAACAATGCACTAACCTCGACCTCCTATGATCAAGCAACATTGGGACACCTTTTCCTGGAGATTAAGTATCGGCTCATTATGGAGTTTCATGATTATGTAATTGAGTATTGTCCAAGGCCATGTAATAAGCCTGCTCATTGTTTAGCAGCTATGGGTATGAGGGAGTCGCAGACAGACCAATTACTGTGGTTGTCCGATTTCCCGAACGATGTATCCTGTCTTGTGACCGACGATCTCGTCGTGTCTTAATGGAATGCCCGCGTTCCTGTAAAAAAAAAGACGCAAACGGAATATAAGCCCAAGTAAAACGCCTATTTCTTTTAAAAAATAAAAAGTAAAACGCCTATGAAGCTGGAGGTCCAATTCGAAGATCACGCGGCCATCCGTGTCAGATAAAAAATATTACTAGCCGTATCTTCCAGTCATGCAGACGCCATCATAAAAAGATCTCGATTTTTCATACGTTTTAATGTGGACCACGAACGGAGTAAACTGGAGCTTCGGTAGATTGCCTGTTTGAGAGAATATTTTTTATCGTTAAAAGCCGTATCATTACTACAAAGTCAAAGCGACCATATTACGGCTAACGCTCTCACCCTAATAATAGTTCTAAATTTATGATTAATACCATGTAATCAGTTGTCAAAAATATTTGCAACAGAACGTAATGGATACAAGTTCGAAGGTATTTGGATTGTTGACCAAATAGAACGGACAACTTTGCACTCGAAAAATAAGAGTTTGATCGTCTCGTCATGTGGATAGAAAACACACTTTGTACTTTCAGGCCGCCGCGCTTAACAAGGTTGTGTATGGTTAAATAATCCCTTTCCGAATATACCATGCAAAGATTTTAATCTTTAGCGGTATCCTTATTTTCCAAATTTTCTTATTATTATCGACCGTTACTTCGGAGTAGATCAGCGCTCTATACATGAAATCTACTGAGAACTTTTTATTCTCATGCAAATTCCAGCCAAATTCGCCGGATCCTCGAAGCCAGCTGATCTAACAGAGCAACCCATGTCCCAAGTCTGGTTCGAACTAGATCTCGCCTGAACGTCATATTTGGGGCGAAGACTGCATAACCATAGCAATCATATCGCTTTATGACGTACAATATTATATAGAGCTGGATATTGTTCTCGGAGGGTGGCGTTTCCTAGCCACCTGTCTTCCCAGAATCTAATTCCTGATCCATCATTAATACAAAATGACCCAAAGCGAAAAAATGTTTTTTCGTCGCCATGAGACCGGCCCAAAAGTGTGAGTCACCAGGCTTCTAATAAATCATTTGAGCCAATGTATTTTCTCTTGATTAGTGTTTGCCAGACACACCATTTTCAGTAAATAACTTAAAAAGTCACTTACCGAGGAGAGATGAGTTTTTAATCTGAAGGTCATGAATACCCAGCCCCTAGTATCATGAATACCCAGCCCCTAGTATCATGAATACCCAGCCCCTAGTCTTTTAGACGTCAAACGACATCCCATCTAGCCAGTCGATATTTCTTTTTTTTTCATTATCCGATTGTCAAAAGAATCTTGATCGTAAATATTCCAAGTTACTTAAGACATGTTTTGATAACTGGAAGAATGATATCATATACAATATCATATTACCCAGGATTGAATTGATAAGAACCAATCTCCCACTTAGAGATAGTAGCTTTCCTTTCCAGGTACTAAGTCTTGCTTGCAGATAGTCCTGGCCATGGGAAGCCCGGTCCGACCCGAAATTTGAGGGTCTGGGCCCATGTTTTGAGGCCCGCGGGCCGGGCCTAGGCCCATGTTTTGAGCCTGAAGGATTGGTGTGTCGGGCTCAGGCTTCACATATGGGCGATTTAAGGAAGAGGCCCGCCCCGAGGCCCAAGGCTCGTGTCTATTTTCCGCCGATGGTCTGGGCTTGGGCCTAAATTCTAGGCCCGACAGCCGGGCCGGGCAGGGCCTGGGCCTAGGTTTTCTGCTGCGGGTTTTTTCTGGCCTGGCCCGGCCCGGCCCATGGTCAGGACTACTTGCAGACGATCTTCGACATGCTTCCATTCAGTGTTTGTCAACCTCCGATAACGTATTTGCAATCCGAAACCAACAGATAGGCAACTCATTTTCAAAACATTTCTTGAACTGGAAATTGATGTCAGGACTGTTATTTATGTTTAGAAGAGTTCGTCCACTGTCCTTGGAATAATAGCTCTGTTTTTCTATTAGGCTGAATTCGGCGGCACACCATATATTTCGAGATCAACATGGCAACACCGACAGGTTTCGTGCAAGTAAGAAGCATCCTAAATGGGGTGGTATTGGTTCATGAACTATACCGTAAAAAATTGAATGGATGGATATTTAAAATAGGCTTTGAAAATGCATATAACAAGTTCAAATGGTATTTTTTTAGCAAACTCAGAATGAAAAGATTTTCAGAACCGTGGCGTGTTTGGATCCATTGTCACTGAAGGTAGTATGGCCATTAAAATTCTCAATTTGTCTTATGCTATTTTGATGGAACCATTGGCTCCACTCTCTGATTATACTTGATTGATGCACTGAACAGCTAGCAATCTGCCAATGACACTGCATACTGAATTCTCTGGTCGCCAGCGAAATTGTTCCTCTGAAAGACCTCACTGATAGATCCTCATCAGTAAATTTCCTGTGATGTACTATTGTCCCTGTGATCTCAGGGATGCTACGTTCGACATATTGTAGATACAGGAATGACTTTTATGGGGTTATTCTTGTCATGTTTGATGTCATGGGTCTACTTCAAATGTTTCCTTTCAGAATTCAGACATCAGCTGCAGGCATTAAGTAGGCCATCGAAGCATGTAGGTGAGTAACTTATTGGCCTAAGCCTGGAAACATGCAATGATCAAGTGTGGAAGTTGTCAATCAACTTGTCTGTTTGTCATGATACGGCGGAATATTTCAAGTTTCTCTAATGAAGTCTCGTGTTCCATCGAGTTAGTTCGATGAATATTATGTCTCTCCATGTTACCTCTACCGGCCAATCAACTTGTCCGAGCTATGAGCTATGTATTCAAGGAATAGGAAGCTGAGTGTTTCATATGCCTGGTTAATTCTCTGCATAGTAAATGATGTAATTCTCTTGGGTTCAGTTTGCACATCTTCTTGTTTTGGGTTCAGATGACACATCTCGCCAGGCATGCAGATACTTTCTCCAAGGCCACACATCTCGCCATTTGCTGCTGTAGCACAAGAGCGAAAGGAGCTTTTTCTGTTCCTTCTTCTCACAGGTTGAAGATGCTCTCGTGCCATGCTCTCTCTCTCTCTCTCCCACACACCAAGAGTCAAAACTTGTTTCCCTTGGAGGTCACAATCCACGCTAGTGGACTCCGAAGTCTGAACAGCAACCAGCAGTGGCCGGTCCTTCTGACATTGGTCAAATCACGAGGTAAAAAACATGGTGAGAGAGACGGATCATCTCGCCGGGTCACTTCGAGTATCGGGGTCAATCATGCCTAGGCAGGAAAATGTGAAACGACCCTGTTGGGGAAAAGGGCTCTGCTGCCCCAAGAAATCACAGAGCTTTGGATAGGGTCAATGGGACGGCACGAGCGGCCAGATCGACACGTCGTTTCCCATCGTTTCCCCGTCGGCTGGCTCTCGCCGTCGCCTCGCGCATCATGTGGCGTCGATCACTCGCCCTCGACCGTCCTGCCGTGCATGCACACCCATGCAGCCATGCTCGGCGTCCCATCTCTTTCCTCAAAAGCTCCCCCTGCTCTTCTCTTGAGAGAAAGGGGCACGTACTCCCGGGCTGATGCGGATCCGACGATGGTTTTATTGATCCTCTTCCATCGTCAACCCTTGGCTTTTTTACCACCTTGTAGTCAAACCTTGGAATCCTTTTGTGCAGCTACTTACCAGAGAAATCAGGGAGGAAGCAAAACTTGTCTTTGGAGCATGGCGTACGCATTCAGGGTAGTTTGTGGTCGTTTCACTTTTTCAGGAGTTTAGATATCTCAGCAGTGCTTGTTGATCATTTCTATGTTCTTTTCTCTGTCTTGTTTGTTTAATGTTGGTTGTAAGACCTTCTTTGGCCGTTATTCTTTCTTAATCTATCACATGAAGTTCTCCTGCATGGTTCGAAAAAAAAAACCTTGGAATCTTTTTGTGATGCCATCTGCCCTTTTTTATCCCCACAAGGCCGCAACTTCTTAGGGCCTCTTTGATTCAAAAAGAATTCTGTGGTTCTATGTAGTGCAAGTTTACTATTCCTTCCATTCGGAAATAGTTGAACTAAAACCACGTCGACTATTTCGAAACGGAGGGAGTATCTAAGAATCTACTAAACGGTGTTCTCAAATCTCAACTGCAGTTAAGACACGGGTTGCAGTAGAGGAGGCGTAGTTGATACAATGTAGATGTGACATAAGTTGAGAGTGAGACACAATGCCGTTGAGACGCAATTCGGACGCCGTTTACTTAATGGAGAATGCTAGGCGTGAGTCGGCTGATGCATCAGTCGGTTTGACTGCTCATGCACGTGTGGATCGGACCTTTGATCATTGCTGTAAAAATCTGGTCACTATTGTAAAAAAATCAAAAATATTACTGTGTTCGTAGCATTTTGAGAAGTGTAACATCGTTTTGCAGCATTTTCGTGTGAATCAGCCAAAACTTTGACGTGTACCAAAAAAAAGTTGTGGCATTTGGACACATCAATGTAGCAAAATCAAGAACGTGTGCAACAACTCCAAATTGGTCGCACCAAAATGTTGAAAATGTTGTCGTCGTTTGTAATAAAAAAAATCAGCGCATCCAACAAAAATATCCAACGTACATAACATTGAAGAAATCTCTATATAAGACTAGATATCACTGTAGCATTTTACCCATACTTACACAACAAAAACAATGGACACATGTAGTATTTTAAACACCTTTTACAACATCGAAAAAACCAAAATAGCCTGACCTCAACCGTCGATCATGGAGGCACCGCCATGGCCGATTCGAGCATGCCAGCCATGAATCCTCCATGTCGGTGGTCAGCCGGAGTCAGATCGAGTGAACACGTACAAATCCGTTTGTGGAAAAAACAGCCGGTCACCTAGGTACACGACCAAGGAAGGATAAGGATTGGAAAAAACAGAACCAATCAGAATTCAACCTTTGAAGAAGCTGGTGGAGGGAATCAAAGGATATGATTCGGAGCCTCGACTTGGAGTTTGAACATAACACCGTTGTGGACTGAAATGATGAATTTGTTTGGATACACCTGAAGGAAGAATAAACTCTACCACAACCCGAACTAGGGCTCAATCCCAGATAGCACTCGCAGACATAAATGAAGAAGGAGATTGGAAACATATTGCTCTTGAGTTCTCGACTTCATTGTAAACGAATGTAAGCATCAAAACAAAGAATCTGTCTAAGACGTGACGAGGTTGGGGCTCGGCAAATCCCTGAGTCGAGTACCCCGGGTTGATTGAGGGGGAGAGAGATGCGCGCTGGTAGTTCCGTCGGCTGACAAGCAAGGATTTACCCAGGTTCGGCCCCTCGTGGTGAGGTAAAGACCTACATCCTGCTTGTCTGATCTGTATAGATGATGATGTTACATGGTGGCCGCAAGGGCAATGGTGTGAGACGTGGTTCACCCCTATGGGGTACCCCTGCCTGGCTTTATAAAGGGAGCCAGGTAGGGTTTACATGTTTTCTTGTATTGTACTCCAAGTCGTGTTTCATGGGCTTCTTTGGGCCTGTCAGGTGGGCCGTAGATTGGATCGCACCAGGTATACCAATGATAGGGGACCCGAAGGGTATATCCCCGTCAGTAGCCCCCGAGTGTCTGGTCGATTCGAAGAATCGGGCAGAGACTAAGAGCAGCATGTCGAGCAGGCATAGTCGAAGAAGGTGCGATCGTCTTAGTCGACGGAGACGCAGTCAATGGAGACACAGTCGATGGAGACGCAGTCGATGTAGTCGAAGCAGATGCGGGTATGTCGGGTATCACTGTTCCGACGGGTGCGCCGTCTTGTTCCTGAAAGAGACAAGTAAAAATGATTCGACTCCGGCCGTTGAGGGCTTACAGAGGATGGTTTAGTCAGTAACGCTTCGACTGAATATTGATCTCATGCTATCGGGGGCGCGACAGCGCTCCCGATGGGAGTAGCCCCCGAGATTAAGCTGAATTGCTTGCAATTGAGGTTAAACTCAATTTTTCCTTCAGTCGAAAAGCCCGCTCCCGATGGGAGTAAAGAAGAGACTCGAGTTAACGGAGTCGCAACTGACTTTGCATGACTTACTTTGTACTCAGCCGGTTTGGCTTACTGCTTTGAGTTTTACTCAGCTCATGGAGCTTACTGAATTTCTTTTCCACTCGAATGAATTATCCGGGTGCTTCATCAGCCTGTTGGCTTACCGTGTATTTTTATTCAGCCTGGTGGCTTACTGTGTATTTTTATTCAGCCCGGTGGCTTACTGTGTATTTGCACTTTTCGAGTGCTTGCTCAGCCTGACGGCTTACTCGTGTGACTCGAATGCGTTCGAGTGTATGCTCAGCCCGACGGCTTACTCGTGTGACTCGAATGCGTTCGAGTGTATGCTCAGCCCGACGGCTTACTCGTGTGACTCGAATGCGTTCGAGTGTATGCTCAGCCCGACGGCTTACTCGTGTGACTCGAATGCGTTCGAGTGTATGCTCAGCCCGACGGCTTAATCGTGTGACTCGAATGGGTTCGAGTGTTCATTCAGCCCGACGGCTTACTCGGTGGACTCGACAGACATATCGAGTATTTGCTCAGCCGAACGGCCTACTGTGTTGTTGGACCTGTATGGCGCAGCCCCCGAGTGTTCGAGTGCGGCCTAGGATTTTCGAGTGTTCGCTCAGCCTGACGGCCTACTTGTGAAACTCGAATGAGATTCGAGTGCTCATTCAGCCTGACGGCCTACTTGGTGGACTCGACAGACATATCGAGTATTTGCTCAGCCGAACGGCCTACTGTGTTGTTGGACCTGTATGGCGCAGCCCCCGAGTGCGTCGGGTGACGGCCTAGGATTTTCGAGTGGAACCTGTATGGCGCAGCCCCCGAGTGCGTCGGGTGGCGGCCTAGGTTTTAACTTAGACCTGTATGGCGCAAGCCTCCGAGTGCGTCGGGTGACGGCCTAGGCGAATTTGTTTGTGCCTGTGCGGCGCAACACCCGGGAGAGCATCGGGTGCGGCCAAGGCGATTTTGTTGTCGCGGCGGACCGGAGTCAACGCGTGGAGGTAGTCGACGCAGCGGACCGGAGTCAACGCGGCGGAAGTAGTCGACGCGGCGGACCGGAGTCGACGCGGCGGAAGTAGTCGACGCTGCGGACCGGAGTCGACGCGGCGGAAGTAGTCGACGCGGGGGACCGGGGTCGATGCGGCGGAGGTAGTCGACGCGGCGGACCGGAGTCGACGCGGCGGAAGTAGTCGACGCGGCGGACCGGAGTCGACGCGGCGGAAGTAGTCAACGCGGCGGACCGGAGTCGACGCGGCGGGGGTGATGAAGGTGAAGCGCCAGCCTCCGAGTGTCGGAGACGGAGTCGACGAAGGTGGGGTCGACGAAGGTGGGGCCGCCAGCCTCCGAGTGTCGGAGACGGAGTCGACGAAGGTGGGGTCGACGAAGGTGGGGCCGCCAGCCTCCGAGTGTCGGAGACGGAGTCGACGAAGGTGGGGTCGACGAAGGTGGGGCCGCCAGCCCCCGAGTGTCGGAGACGGAGCCGATGGAGGCGAAGTCGCCAGCCCCCGAGTGTCGGAGACGGAGTCGACGAAGGCGGGGCCGCCAGCCCCCGAGTGTCGGGGGCGGAGTCGACGAAGGCGCCCAAGTCGCGTGTCGCCGAGCTGGACGGTACATGTTGAAGTCGCCGAGATGTGCGCCTGTTGTTCCCGAGCTGGACGCCGTCGCAGTCGAGTCATGGCGCCTCGACTGTCGAGTTGTGGATGGCGAGACGAAGCCGTGCCTGTGCGAGGTTGGAGTCGACCACGCCGAGTGTCGCAATGGTTGCCGTGGAGAAAATCGATTGTAGCGACGAGCGAGTCCGTGATCGCAGCCATGGCACTGCGGCCAATTGACGATGTAATCTCCGTTTAGCAGCTCTGTAGCTGATTCGCGCGAGCGTCGATCTTGGAGTCGATGATGCTGAGGTCGAAACGGGCTACCGTGGACAACACCGCGGCGAGGTAGGAGTCGCGACAGTTGCGGGTCAGCGGTGGCCGACTGAATTTGTTGCGGAGTCGTCGCGTGGTCGTCCGCGTCTATGCTCGATGTACCAGCATGACTCCATCTCCAAACGGGCATGCAATACGAGATAAACATATATGAGTGTGGAGGATGATTAAGTAAAGTAATTAGTGTATAGAATAGTCAAAGAGTTGATCAGATTGAGTAAAGGGAAAAGGTCACGCAGTGACTTCCCAGGTTCCTCAGAACTTGATCCAACTGTTCTGATCTTCTTCTTTCTTTTTCCGTTTCCGATCCTTGAGAAATCTGCAACATAGTGCAAGTCGGAAGTAGCGGAAATCCTCTAGAGAACTAATAAGCGCACAGAAATTTATAATAGAATAATAGCACCTGATTCTTTTGTTTGATAGCGCCATGGTTGGATGTCACAAGGACTCCCCGTGAAGGACAAGGAAATAAAATAGCTTTGCTTGGATTGTTTCGCATGCATGATCAAGCGATCATTGTTTCACGCCTTGTGCTTAAAAGTGATCCAGCTTCTGAACCTTGTGCCGATCGAGGGACTCGGTGGCACGTACGTCCGGCTGAGTATCCGGATCCGGAGGCTAACAGATTGGATCGTACGAGTAATCGTACCGAATGCCGCCGCCACGGTTGATGAAGCTTATCGCTAGGTGCTATCTGGGTGTCTATCCTTGATGTGTTGATCTTCTAGCGCTCGCGTAGACGATCCGCATGCCGCCGTTGCTGCTGAAGTCGAATCGCGAGATGCGATCTGGTTGCTGTTGTCGATGGAGATTGGAGCCGCCGAAACGTTGAATCCAGCGCGCGTTCTTCCCACAGACGGCGCCAATTGACGAGGTTGGGGCTCGGCAAATCCCTGAGTCGAGTACCCCGGGTTGATTGAGGGGGAGAGAGATGCGCGCTGGTAGTTCCGTCGGCTGACAAGCAAGGATTTACCCAGGTTCGGCCCCTCGTGGTGAGGTAAAGACCTACATCCTGCTTGTCTGATCTGTATAGATGATGATGTTACATGGTGGCCGCAAGGGCAATGGTGTGAGACGTGGTTCACCCCTATGGGGTACCCCTGCCTGGCTTTATAAAGGGAGCCAGGTAGGGTTTACATGTTTTCTTGTATTGTACTCCAAGTCGTGTTTCATGGGCTTCTTTGGGCCTGTCAGGTGGGCCGTAGATTGGATCGCACCAGGTATTACCAATGATAGGGGACCCGAAGGGTATATCCCCGTCAAGACGAAAGAGGCAAAATTGAATATCTCATCTGTATGGGGACTAGGATTTCCTTCGCCAAAGGTGGGTCTCCGTGGTTCTTGTTCTTCACCGATGGCGAGATCAGTTCCTCCGCCTCCAACCTCGGTAAGGCCTCTTCTTCCCACAACGAAATTACCCAGCCTTTCAATGGCACCATATATTCCTCTAAATGTGGGGCTTTCATTTATCCCCCAGTTGGTGCGAGGAAGCTGCCAACGCTGGAGCAACATCTTTGGCGGTTTTACACATCTGGAGGAACGGAGGATCTGTGCAAGCAACGACGGCACGAGCGATTCACGTTTAAAAACACGGAGAAATGGAGGATCAAAGAAGCTAAGGTGGCAAACGGGAAGCAGATCAACTTCAATTTTTGCAGCCCTTATTCACACCTTATTAAGCAAGGCGACTACATGAACGTGGGACTTCCCAACTCGACCACAAACCCTGTTCTTTCTAGATAGATGGGTACAAAGCCAGAGTACAGAAAGGTTCGTTAGTACGATACGCAGACGCACTGCTTCACTGAAGAAGTAGCTAGCGAATTGTTACATGCATATGCAAGGGCACTGCTAAACTGCTAACTGATTAATTTCCTCTGATCTACGCGTGTACGGTGTACGTACTCAACCTAGGTAGTACGGAGTAGCTAGCTACATCTCTGCTGCTTCTGTACGCTCCTCCTCTTGCTCGATCGTCTCGACGATGCGATGCACCGCCGCCGCGATGTCGTCCGCCGACGAGAGCCGGCAGTCGTCTTCCACCTGCGGCAGCCATCAACCAGATCATACAGCGCAGTTCAGAACTTCAGATACATGTATATACTGCATTAATTTGCTAGGGAACAGAAAAAAAATGGCCATTCGATTTTGCTGTGCATGACACTACAGAGCACACACTGTGCCAGTCAATCAATCGATGAAACTTCGTCCTCGTTGCGGTGAAACACACGCAGAGGCGAGAGTTTGGAGGAGTCGTCCCGGACAATTAATGCACGGGAAAACGAGGCTAGTCAGTTGTTTCGGCGTGACGCGCTGCCAAACGGGGGGAATAAGAAACTCGAGCTAGCGTAGCGTTCGGGAAGACGCGGGCTAGCTAGCTATAGCTACGTACCTTGAGGCTGAGAGAGTATAGGGCCCTGTGGCCGGCGCTGGTGGCGTTGAGGTGCAGCACGGCGAGCCGGTGGCCCTGCAGCCCGGCCACGATCCTCAGCAGCTGCCTCGGACGCCGCCGCGACAGCACCTTCAGGTTGGCGTGGCTCTCCACGATGGTCACCTCGATGTCCGCCACGGCCGAATGCTTCGAGCCGGACGTCATCGCGTCGGCATCGGCATCGGCGGCGGTGTTGGCACTGCGGTCGTCCGCAGATGTGGCGGCGGCATCCGGGGCGTGGCGGGGCACGCTCGTCGTGTACTGCGGGAAGGTGAAGAAGTCCGCGAAGGGCACTACGGCGTCGCCGGCGACGGGAGATCCGTGGCGGACGCGGACGTGGCGGTGCGCCTCCAGGCACTGGACAAGCTGCTCCAGCTCCTTGACGTAGTTGATTGCGCCGCCAATTATGGACGCCTGGTCGCCCTAGCAGCAAATCACAATAATCACGCTGTGATGATTTTCTTTCTCGAAGATTGCATCCCAATTTTAAATTTTTTACTGCACAATTATAAACACTCCCTATCTAGGCCTAGGCGTACGTACCCTTTGCACGTAGGAGGGCGGCATGATGGAGCGGAGCACGGCGAGGTACTCGTTCATCTGTTTGCGGCGGTTGCGCTCGACGGCGATGTGGGTCATCCGCTGGCTCTCCGCCTCCTCCACGTTCTTCACGCTCCTCGCCCTGCGGCGCTTCCTCCTCCCTGCCGCAGACATCGCCGCCGCGCTCTCAGCACCCTCCGCGTCTTCCCGGCCACCGCCGTCCACCGGTGCTGGCAAGGAGTAGCTGCCGTCCGGGACTTGGGTGCCCGGGATCGTCACCAGAGAGGCGCCCCAGCACGCGTTGCTCCCCTCCAGCTCCAGCAGCCCCTCCATGACACCACCGTACCCAAAGAATCCCCCGGAGGACACCACGGCCTCCAATGCCATACGGCCCCCTGATCAAGAAAGAAACCCCCAAGGATTTGACGAAGAGGGGTAGAGAGAGATCACTAGCTATCGGTACATGGCTAGCTCCATGACCAGATCGATCGACGAGGTTTGTGGCGTACGTACGTGGCTGCTGCTATTGCTTGTGTCACCAGGTTGGGCGAGATGCCCAGAGGTCAGAAGAGCTTTTCAAGGTGACGAGAATAATTTATACTCCCAGCTACAGTAGCTAGCTGTGGGCCGGATAGGCCGGACGCGGGGGGGTTTCCGGTGTGATTAGGCCATGATTTGGTCGGACCGCGGGCACTGCACGGCACGGCACGTCGTGCCATAGTACTGGCAGAGACGACGGGACGGCATGAGCGCGGGGCTAGCCTGCCATCGGGAAATGCAACGCTAGCTTTGCTAAAAACAACGTGAAATTTAACGAATTTGACCCTTTTTCGAAAAGATTTCACAAAATGGATCCAAATTCAAAATAATTTCAGATTTGACCCTTTTTTATGGCGCCCGGCCCCAGGGCGCCATATCAGGAACCATGACGCCTTGGTCAAAGGCGCCATGGACCGGCCACGTCACCCCCAGCTCAGCACCATGACGCCCCAGGGAAAGGCGCCATACTCACTACCATGGCGCCCCGGCCCAAGGCGCCATGCCACTTAGGGTTTAGAACCCTAGATCGAGCCGCCGCCCTCTCCTGCTCGTCCATCCCGTTCCGCTCCCACTGACCCCCGACGCCGCCGCCGCAGCCCGCATCCGCCGCCGCCCCGCCGCCCCCAACTGGCCGAGACGCCGCCGCAGCCCGCATCCGCCGCCGCAGCCCACATCAACCGGCCGAGACGCCGCCGCCCCAACCGGCCGAGACGCCGCCGCCCCAACCGGCCGACCCCGACGCCCCCAACCGGCCGACGCAGCCGCCGCCGTCGGTCCACGCGAGCTGCCGCCGCCGCCACCGGGCCACGCGAGCAGACGCCGCCGCCGGTCCACGCGAGCCGCCGCCCTCACCTGCTCGTCGCCGTCCTAATGGAGGACGGCTGACCGAGCTTATTCCCTCTGCTGGGGCTCGTCGTCCCCCGCCCCCACGCTCGTGAGCCCGCCCCCGCCCCTGTGCTCGTCGTACCCCGGTCCTGTTGAAGGTAAGCTCCGCCTCGTCTCCGATTTGTTGTCATGAATATTTAGGGATACTTATTTGTAGTAATTTTATGCTTTGGTTTGTATTTTTAGTAGTAGGCATATGGATTAAGGGTTGATTTTCTCACCGATTTATAGTTTTAGTATGTGCAAATTTGACATGCTTAGGGTTGAATTTATCACCGTATATTTAGGGTTCAATATTTGTAGTACTTGTATGCTTAGGGTTGAATTATTAGTAGAATTGTGGTACTATTATTAGTAGGTATATGAATCTGTTCAATTTGTCACCGTAAATATAGTTAGATATACTTAGATATATGAATCTGTTGAATTTGTCACCGTATCTATTAGTAGAATTGTGGTACTTTTATGCTTAGGTATTTTTTTAGGTCAATTGTTGTAGCAATTTTAAGGTTGCTTAAATGTTTATTTGACATGTTTGCACCTTACTTACTTTATTGCAGGATGTCTCGCCTTATTCAAGATGTGTACGATAAGAATCACCGTGCTATGTATATTGCGGAAAGAGGAGTGGTTTTTCCACACCTACACCTGAGGTCCTCAAGGGTTGACAGTAAGGATGAAGCGCGACATCCGAAGATGAAGTATGATGAGCGATACACGAACTACATCCGTCGCCTCGGGCTTCTCCCTTTTATCACTATGGTTTCTCGTGGGATGCCAAAGATGAACCCTTGTGCCATCACCGCACTCGTTGACCGATGGCGTCCCGAGACACATACCTTTCACCTGCCATGTGGGGAGATGACCGTGACTTTGCAGGATGTTTCAATGATCCTCGCACTACCCATCAAGGGGCAGCCTGTGTGTAAGAGCACTGACACTGCAGGATGGCGTGGGCTTATGACGGACTTCCTTGGACAGGAGCCGGGGCTCCCGAACAAAGCCGCGGGCGCACCCTTTTCTTGGATTGCTCAGAACTTTGCAGTATGCCCACCGGACTTACCAGAGGATTCTGAGATTGTGCAACAACATTGCCGAGCATACGTCTGGTATGTTTTGAGTCGGGTCCTTTTTCCGGATGGCACAGGGGTGAACGCTCCATTCATGTGGCTGCAGATGTTAGCTAGTTGGGACTTCGGTCTTAGTTGGGGTACAGCGGCACTAGCTTACTTGTACCGTCAGGTATAACTTATCTCTTAGTACTGTGATGTGGTTAAACTTGTATTTATCTAACTCGTGCTAATGTGCTCATCATTTTACTTGTGTAGTTGGACGAGGCGTGCCGTAGGGGGCAAGTTGGTAAAGAATCCAATATTGGAGGCTGCATGTTGCTCCTATCCATATGGAGTTGGGAGCACCTTCCTGTTGGGAGACCCACTCCGGGGTTATGGGCGCCATGGGAGGATCATAACGACCCAGCACGTTTTGCTACATGGGCGTATAGGTGGGATAATGTGGATGGTATGGTTGGTACCTCGAAGGCTCAGTACATGCGCTACAGCAGCGAGTTCGATATCCTAACTCCGGAGCATGTAAGCTCGTTCTCTTCTGTAATTCTGTTCCACTATTGTCGTATTGGAAGTATGAAACTAATAATCAATTTTCCTTTTTTTTTGGAAAGGTTACTTGGGAGCCATACGGACCGGCCGGCATGATTGGTTCTATCGAGATCACGTACCCTCTTAACCCGATGTGTTTAGCCGAACAACATCTTTGGCGGATGAGATGTCCACTAATATGTATTTATGCCGTCGAGTGGCACCTTCCAAACCGGGTTATGAGACAATTTGGATTATATCAGAAGACTCCGCCAAAGTATACCGACACGGATTTCTATTTGCACGAGTAAGTTTTGTATTGTCGTTGTAATATTATAATTGTTTTGCGGACCACATTTGAGATTGAATGTTCCTATGTAGGATGGACAAGATGAAGCAGAAAACTGAAAAGAATTGGCCAAGGAAGCATGCAAAGTACATAAATGAGTTTGAACAGAAGATTGCATCAATTGAATACAAGATGGAGCATGGGGGTCTGTCGGTGGAGCGCCCTCATGATGATGCAGCATTCAATGAATATCTTGTTTGGCTTAGCGCTAACACTCGTCTTAAGCTCAATGCTCCTGCTTTCGTTTCTTCTGATATTTTGGATATGCCGAATCCTGGTTTTGACCATTTGGCCAATATTGAGTACAACAGGCTCGTAAGAGGGGGTCGACGGCAAGAATTAGCGCCTATAGTAAACTTCGTGGTGAGATATTGTGTTATATATCCATACTACCATATATTCATTTCATAACTAACATCTGAATTTGTTTTTGCAGCAATCTGAACTTGGGAAACATGCTAACAATGTCGGGCGTGCCCTTCGTTACCCTCCTGGATCTGAACAATCTGAGTCCTCCCTTAGAGCATTTGCTGAGGTATTAAACTATTTGTTGTTATCCTTTTACGAAAGTGGTTGAAAAATATAAACCTGTAATTTTATCTTATTTGCAGCGTGCGAAGACCTGGGCACGCGGCTTAGGTGCTCTTTTAGGTTGTCGTACCGACGACACTGCTGCTACATGGTCGGGCGAGGCGTCAAGCGGTGGACATGGTGCATCCGGAGGACGAGGATCCTCGAGCCATGCACACGGAGGATCTTCGAGCCAAGCCCGTTTCTCTCTTGAGGACGAGGATGTAAGTGACGGGGCCGATGCTCATGATGAGATCAACACTTCGCAGCTGTCCGACGCACCTGATATTACTCAGGAGCCACGTGATTTTGAGCTTCGTTCTAGGCCTAAGCAACGGAAGATCTATACCCGTCTGACTATGACCGGCCTAAGCCAAGGCCTAAGTCAAGACCACGTCTAGTTGTTGATCAAGATCAAGAGGAGGAGGAGGAGGCCCAAGAGGAGGAGCCTCCTGTGAGGAGGTTGCGCACCAAGAGGGCTTCCAAGAGGGGCAAGGGGCCTGCCTGAAATGTGTATTAGACTTGTATTGGACTTTGTTGTAGTAATATTATTGTTGCACTATTGTACGTTAATGTGGTGTGTCTTGAATTTGATGTATGTTGGTGAATTATGTGTACTTTGTTGAGTTTGAAGTGAATGTTGAACTGTTATATTTCAATGATACTTTGTTGAGCTGTTATATTTCAATGAATTATGTGTACTGTTATATTTCAATGATACTTTGTTCAGGAAAACAGGTCATGGCGCCTTGCCCCGAGGCGCCATGTTCGGTTGTATGGCGCCTTTCCCTGGGGCGCTATGGTGTTCAGTACGGCGCCTTTCCCTGGGGCGCCATACTACTAAACTATACCTACCCACGGGCACGAACAGAGGCCACTTTGTCCAGCTTCCCCTCTGTTTCGTGCCCAGCAGATGCCGCCGCCCCCCTTCCGCCCCAACCTCTCTCCTCTCAAATCCCTCTCTTGAATCTGCAGATCTGAGCTTTTCTTCAGTGGATTTACTTCCTCCACGAAATCTGAAGGTATTCCCCTCATTTTTCCTTGTTTTTATTGGTTTAGAACCTCACACTTGAATGATTTTGGATAAACTCTAATTCGTCCACTACGAGGATTTAGGTGTTATATTTCGTGATTTCGTGGTAATACGTACGGAGTCATGTTGATTGTCATTAAATCCAACAATTTTTTTTGGAGAAATCGTAATTATCAAATATGAACTGGTTCCCTATATCATGTAGACCGGAACAATGGAATCGCGTGGCAAGCGGAAAGCAACCCAACCGTTGAAACAAAAGGAGGATGTGCCCGGGCCGAGTGTGAACAAGGTATTGAAACAGAAGGAAGTTCTGCCTGGTCCTACTGCCAAGAAGGTTCCACAAAAAAAGGTACCAAAGGGAAATGATTTCATGACCATGCGTTTGAAAGAATGGATTGAAAATAGGTTGACAGTAGACCCGTACTTAACACCAAGAGAGAAACTCCGTGATAGGCGTTTTTGGAATGAACAACAAGCAACCATATATAAAGTTGTGATTGAGAAGAAGAGCAAGGAGATTGTAGAACAAAAGTCTGTGGATTTCAATTATATTGAGGAGAATGCGCACCAATTTCCTAATCTTATTTCTGTATGTCAAAGCTTGGGATTTTATAAGATCATGGAATTCAATCAAATGTACAATGTGGAGGTAGTTAAGCAATTTTATGCAACCGTGTTTTTTGTTGAAGACAAGGAGAAGACGTTGAAATGGATGACCGGTGAGGAAATGTTTACTGCCCCCTTCATCGACTTTGCCAAAGCCATGGGGTACCAGGAACAATTCGAATCGGGACTGAGCATGCCATGTTATGGGAAAGGTGCTCCACCTAGTAAGAACTGTCTTAAGGGTCACTATCCGAAAGATTATCGTGGTGTTGGCAAAATCGTTGGGTTGAAGCACAGATACTACTACTTAATGAAGCTTCTCAATGTGACCATTTGTCCTAAGGGTGGCGACTTTGGCTTGATTCGAGGTCATGTCATTCAGCTCTTGTACCAAGCTCGTTATTGTGATGGCGAGATAGATGTCATGCAATGGATGTACGAGACCATGAGACAAGTCATAATAAAGCGACGGTCTCTATGTTATGGACCATACATCTACGCCTTCATCAAATATGTGAAGACCAATCGATATGAACGTACGCCACCTCTTGTGGATTTGTTCCCGGAAGATGTTCCGCATCCGGCGTACCAACCTATGGTGAAACGCATAGAGTCGAAGACGAACTCCCCAACTCGCTCAAGACAAGTTCACGTGGGTGAATCATCTAATGGAAGTGGACTACTCAACTACTTCACTTCATTGTGGTCTATGTGCAAGGACACGCATACGCGGGAGCATAAGATGCATGCTCTTCAAAAAAAACATCTACGCGAGTTTCGGGAAGACCGTAGGCAACGTGGGTTCAACAACGTTCCTCATGATGGGCCCGACCTAGATGCAAGTGACATAGAAGAATTTGAGATGCCACCTCTCAATGAAGAAGACTTCCGCGGTTTTGTTGGTATGCCACCGCCATTTGCTGCAGATCACGAAGAGGGTGAGGAGTCCGGATCTAGTGAAGACTAGTTCTACTGTTCATCTTGTGTAATAATATGTACTCTCAATTCGATGGATTTTGTAATTCGTACTCACCCTTATGTCGCTACAGACCACCTATTTGTCAAACTTTGTGAACTCATGGATTTAAATATTTTGGGAGACCAGCATTTGTATGGGTTGTGGTTAACTAAGTTTGGTTATGTCGACAATTTGCTGAGAAAACAAACTTGTTCACTACTTCTGTGCAAGGCGAAAAAGGCATGGCGCCTTGGCCGAAGGCGTCGTGGTCCTCAGCATGGCGCCCTAGCCCGGGGCGCCATGATGTCGACATCCGGAGACTCTGGTCTAACTCCGGATGTACTCCGGCACCTAACAGAGACCAACCGGAGTTAGCCCCGGAGGCCAGTAGCATGGCGCCTTTAAGCAGGGCGTCGTGTTCGAACACATGGCGCCTTTGGGCAGGGCGCCATGATACTGGCCTCCGGGGCTACCTCCGGGTTGGTCTCTGTTAGGTGCCGGAGTACATCCGGAGTTAGAGCAGAGTCTCCGGATGTCGACATGCATGGCGCCCGGGCTAGGGCGCCATGCTGAGGACCACGACGCCTTCGGCCAAGGCGCCATAGCCTTTTTCTCCTTGCACAGAAGTAGTGAACAAGTTTGTTTTCTCAGCAAATTGTCGACATAACCAAACTTAGTTAACCACAACCCATACAAATGATGGTCTCCCAAAATATTTAAATCCATGACATTAGAAAGTTTGAAAAGCCACATAAGGTTGAGTACGAATTACAAAATCCATGAGTTTCACAATTTCGTTAAGCCATAAGGGCTAGTTCCGATTACAAGTTCACGACAACATCATTGCTAGTTCCAATTACGAAATCTATTGAGTCGAACGGGGATATTTGCCCTTACGCTTGAACGAGTCCTGTTCACCTTCTTCTTCCTCTCTTGCACGGCTAGACCCCTCACGCTTAGTCACATCCCATGCAAGCCGAGCCTCATGAAGCACCTTCTTCTCAAATTCCCGCTCCTCCCTCTCTCTCCTTTCTTTTTCCACAAGTTGTGCCTTCCGCCAGTTCTCCTCGAAGACCTGTTGAGCTAGTTCCCTCGCTGCCTTGGCTTTAGCAACAAGCCGTTTTTCCCTCTCAACAACCTCTATCCTTCCTTTGTAGTAGGCATCTATCCTAGCAAGACGAGCCTCTTCTTTCCTCCTCGCTTCTTCGGCTGCTTCCTTCTCCCTAACCTTCCTCGCAGCTTCCTTCCACCATCCCGGCCTCTCGCCTTCATCGTCCCTATCCTCATCCCACTTCCTTGTTGGCTTGTTGGGCTGAGACGCGGCCATGTCTATAACAATTGACAAGGTTTATGTTAGTACAACAAATGTAATAATGTATGACATAATTAACAATAGTGTAGTACGAAATAAATAATTTCTTTACCTTACTGAGTGTACTTTCAAACTCTACCTCTACCTCTACCTCTATTAGGAGAAATTCCTAGTAAAAAACGGAAACCACGCCGTCCTCCACCGCCACCACCATGATGATATCCTCCATGTCCTTCACCTCCGCCGCCACCACCACTACCGGCATGATCATATCCTCCATGTGCTTGACCACCACTATGACCATCATTTGCGTGTCCACCACCACCATTATGTGAACCACGCCTACCACCATTATTTGAACCATGCCTACCACCATCATTTGACCCACCACGACCATGACTTGCACTTCCACTGCGACCATGGCCTGAATTCCCACCTTGTTGATGTGTGCTTGAGCCACGAGCATGGCTTCCACCATCGTCATGGTTTGCACCAGGTTGTTCACTTGTACTTCCACCACGACTATGGCTTCTATGTCGTCGACTTGTACTTCCACCACCTTGACGACTACTTCCAGCAATATCTCCCCTTGATTTTTTTCTTGTACTCCCTTGTTCATGACTTGTACTTGCACTGAATTCATGTTGGCTTGTTCGAGGCTCTTGAAAATGGTAGTTGCCCCATTCATGAAAACCACCATCCCAATCGTCCATGTCACCTCTAAAGCGCTTCGTATGACGTCTTCCTAGTTTTGTGACCTTCGTATCTGGATCAGGGTAAAGTGCCGGTCCGTCATATTCTGGCCAAACTGATTGGTCTAGGAAGGGTTCGAACCTTCCGGACCATGTGGCGTGAACTGTTCTAATTGCATACTCATCCAACCTAATATTGTCTGAAAATTCATAACCCACACGTCTTACGCGTCCTGCCGCCATAAGGTGTGAACATGGGAGATGGTACACTGTTGGTCTCGCACATGAACACTCGCCTGCCCTTAGGTGAACCTTGAAGGACCCTCCTCCGAACTGCACACCCCCTTGGGTGATCCCCCCGGGTTCGTTGACCTGATATATCAAATCCGTACTATTGAATTCTTCCACAACTTGCGTGTCTGCCTTTCTAGTCTGATATTCAATCCAATCGTCAAACTTTGGTGCATATTTGTACACGTATGCTTGATCGTCGGCTGGCGACATTTGCTCAGCCGATACTTGACTATATTTCAGAAAGTACGCATTCAATTTCGTGAAGGTATATTCGACGATTGCAGTAACTGGCAATGCACGCACACCCTTTATCACATTGTTAAAACATTCGGCCATATTGCTTGTCATCGCCCCGTACCTCCTGCCTTGATAGTCATAAGCCCGTGCCCACTTATTCCTTTCCTCGAAGTTCCTATTAAGAAACTCTTTACCTCCAATGGATGCAAGACTGAAGATCTTGTCATACAATTTCTTGAAATGACGATGTGTGAACGCGAGACAACAATCCTGAAGCTCGTCAGCTAACTCCTTACTTGCACATGCCCTATAGAAGTTAGAGACGAAATGACGCATACACCACCGATGGTGCACACGACCATATCCCGGAATAGAAATATCCACCGCGTTTAGTATCCCTTGGTGTCGATCCGATATGATGCAGACCTCTCTTCCCGGTCCAACTACCTTCGTTCTCACTAGGCGAAGGAACCACTCCCAATTTACATTGTTTTCCGCTGACACCAAAGCGAATGCCATAGGTACCAATCTGTTGCCACCGTCATGCGCTATGGCGACCAACATTGTGCCCCTGAACTTGCCGGTCAGAAAAGTTCCATCGACGGCCATTACCGGCCTACAATGTTTAAAAGCCTTTATGGACACACCAAATGCCCAAAATGCGCGTCCAAATACATGTACTTCTTCACCGTTGTGCTTTGTAACTTTATTGTCCATGGGCTCAACCACATAGACCATATCCGGGTTTGTAGCCTTCATCGCACCCAAAACAAGAGGGAGCCGGTTGTATGATTCTTCCCAATCACCATACAATATTTTGAAGGCGGCTTGCTTGGCCTTCCATGCCTTGCCGTACTGCACTGTGTAGCCGTAAAGCCCGTGGACATAACTGATGACGCTCTTAATTGGGCATGTCGGTAAGATCTTTATGGTATGGGTAATTTGATGGCCTATAAACTCGGAGGTCAATTGACGGTGATCATTCTTAGCGTTCGCCTTGTCTACATTCTTGGGACGACATCTGTGTGTGAGAACACTATTGGTAAGCTTCCATTGAGGTCCCCCTTTCCCATCTTTCACAGGTCCACCTTTCAAAGGTCTTGCACGGACAATCCACGGACAGTTGTTGAAGTCCTCACATCTGACCGTGTAACGCACACTCTCGTTTGAGTGCCTCACAACAAATGGTCGATGATGCTTCACCGCGTAGTCCTTAAGCCAGTTTTGAAGTTCTTCCAAATTCTGGAAAATGGTTCCTTTCCCAACCCCATGGCTGTCTAGATTGGTTTCTTTCTTGGAATATGGCCTTGGACCTAGAATATCACTTGTGCCACCATCCACAATTGCCTTATCTGCAAGACTTACATCAGCAAACAATGAAGTCCGGTGATCCCGACCAAATGCCCGCATAAAAGCTCTTGCTTCCTTAGCCGTCAGTCCATCCTCATCTATTTCTTCCTCTGGGCCTTCGTCCTCCGAGTCAATTGCGTATGATCGGGCATATGGGGTGTCATGATCCATGTTCGATTCGTAGCAATTAGCTTCCACATCTCCAACATCATGGTTATGGAGATAAGCTTCCGTTTCATGACCCTGACCATCATCTCCCGTATATTCGTCATCATCGGACTCATCACCCTCCATGGATGCTTGATGACAGTCATAATGGTTATTGAAGACCGGGCTCATAGGTTGGGTCATTGGGGGTTGGCTCATTCTTGTGTCATACTCTTCAGGCTCCGGATCTACACGTGCCTCATCGTGTCGACCCGGGATACTAGTATCACTTGCGGATGCTTGCTGATTCAAGTCAATGTGTCCTCGATCACGAACCTTCCTTCTGGCAAATAACTCAAGAGATTTGTCTTGTGAGTTCAAAACAACCTCCTTGTATGCTTGCCATCGATTTTCGTTGTCCAGAGGCATCATTTTCCACCGAATGTAATGATCAAACCCAACATTATATCTTCCTTTCAATTCAACTACATCACTCTTCTCCATCCAATTCAACTCAATTCGGACCTTCTCCATAACATCGACAAAGCTAGGACTACTCTCAAACACCATCACTATCTCCTCCGGATCGACATAATCAACATCTCCTTTCATAAAAGCCGCGAAGTCCACATGATGAACATTCACGATTCTCGACATCTAATAATACAAAACAATAAAAAATATCCATCACAACCAAATACCAAACCATACCATACTAATCTAGGGTTGCAAATTTCTAGGGTTAGGGTTTGGGTCAACCAAATCCCTCACCATACCATACTAATCTACGGTTACAAATTTATAGGGTTAGGGTTTGGGTGAACCAAATCCCTCACCATACCATACAAATACTTAATCCTACACTTCCATAACAAACATATAAGGTCAAGGAAAAACAAAATCTACACAACTTAGGGTTTCCAAATAGATGCAAAAACAACCAAATGTCAAGATTTAAATTGGACAAAAACGAGAAGAACGGAGGAGATTACCTTGGAGGATCAAAGGGAAACGAAATCCACGGAGAAAACCCTCCGATTTGGAGGGCAATAGCTAGGGCGACGGGTGGGTATGGCTCTTCTTCGAGCTGGGAGAGTGGAAATGGGTGGGGATAGCCTCCACAGGGCCGCTGCGGCGGCTGATAACCCTAAGTGGCATGGCGCCTTGGGCTGGGGCGCCATGGTAGTTAGTATGGCGCCTTGCCCTGGGGCGTCATGGAACTCAGCTGGGGCTGACGTGGCCAGTCCATGGCGCCTTTGACCAAGGCGTCATGCTTCTTGGTATGGCGCCCTAGGGCCGGGCGCCATGAAAAAGGGTCAAATCTGAAATTATTTTGAATTTCGGTCCATTTCGTGAAATCTTTTCGAAAAAGGGTCAAATATGGTAAATTTTCCAAAAACAACACTGGCTCCAGAAAAATGCACGACTCGTCACGTTTTCCGTGAGTACGTTCGTTTCCCATTACAGCGTTGCAAATACCAACCAGAGGAGCTGGCCTCACGCGGTGGGATGGTAAATCTGTAGCGGAACCTTCAGATTTGTCCGGCACCTCTCAAATTGTATCCGCTTTGGATAGGATGAGAGGATCTCCACGAGGTCGTAAAAGGCCGTAAATCTCATTTGGGGCGCCGGACCGAAAAACATGCCACACCAGGGCTCGCAAAGACTTTGTTCGGACTAAAATCTGTCCGGCATCGCGGACAGGGCCTCCAACTTTGGGGCTGCCTTCGCGGTGCTGGACATTGTCCGGCCCGAGCCTCCGACAGATATGGCCCGCCCGTCATACACACAAATGAACCGGCGAGTCGCAGACACGTGGCAGTGTTCAGCGATGCAGGCGCCGCATCGTTTCAGAGGCGAGTCATCGCATCGTTGCACGGGCCGTAAGGCGGCGCATCATTTCAGTGGCTAGGTGGGTGGCGCAGTGAAGCGTCGCCTCGATGAAGCGTCGCAGAGCCCACGCGGCGGTATGCATGCCGTCTTGGCGTTAATGGTGACGACATCTCCACTCCTTCAACCTGCTTTAAAAAGCCACCACCGGCTCTCTCGACTCACACACTCCACCACCGCCCCTCTTCCTTTCCTTGCAGTCGCACAGCTACGATGCACCGCCGTGGACTAGGTTACCAGCCCATGGAGAAGGACCACGAGCGGCGTCGGCGCCTTGACGCAATATCATTGGTGCGCTGCCAATGCTTGCGGCGGCTAGGGCTATGGCACCGCCACCACCACCCCCTCCGCCTCCTCCACCCCCGCAGGCCGACGACCGTCGTTCACTGACGGTGGAGGAGGCGGAGCAGCTCGTGCGCGACTACCTCCCTCTGCCCGCCGACCGTAGCCTGCCGGACGGCTGGCTAGTCAACCTGGACAACGTCCCGGTTACGCCGCCCCTAACCGGGAAGGCGAGGCTGGAATACATCCAGTCGATGTGGCAGGAAGACGTCGCCGGCACGGTGACGTAGGAGGAGCGGAGCCATGTGCCTCCGTTCAACGCGTCGGCGGCGTACTGGGACGCCATTGTGAGGTCCGAGCACGCCTGCCGCCTCCACAGCTACCGCACCGACAACGACGAGCCGCCCGAGCCGGTGTCCGACGAGGAGGAGCCAGCTCTTCCTCCGCCACCAAGCTACGCTGACCATTGATATCGAGACCCTACCAGACAAAGACTTTCAGGATTCTGGTCAAGCAGTGGTTTCTTCACATGCTACGTCGATCCTTGATATCAACGTAGCCCGAAACGGCCTCTTGACCAGGTCTATAAGAAGTAACTCGATCAGTGCCGGCGAGGATGGCCCCGAGCAGAGATACATTCTGCCTGGACTCCTCCGCGGTCGACATATGTGAGGAAAGTCTCGGAGTCTGGCGGTCGAATTAGATTTAGTGTTTAAATTTAAAAAAAGTTGTATCGAATTCAAATCAAATTGCATCGAACTTTCTATTTGAATCGAATGAATTTATTGCAATATTAATTTTTTTTGCTTGAGGTCCGACCATTTAGGGGGTGCCGGTGTGGAAGGAAAAAAAGAGCGCCGGACAAGTATCCGGCACCCTCCAATTGGGGCTCCAATGGAGGTGTGCCGGATACAATTTAGGCGCTCCCCGTGGAGATGCTCTGGTATCATATCAGACATCTTTCCGGCACATTTCGACATCTAGCCATAGAAAATCCTTTAAATGGATCGTTCGAGAGTGGGCAGGTCATTCAATTCACATAGTTATAATAGTAAAAAAATATTACACACGAATCTCATGAGTGGATCGCTTAAAAATGGGCAGCCCAGATCCACTCTCTGTGCACACTCTAGCGCATAAAAAATATCACACCGACCGGCGTGGTTAGATACAGAAAATCCCGCCAGTGTATCGCTCGTCTGCCTCCAGCGCGCGTTAGAGTGTGTAACATGTGGGCCAGCCCCGAGAGCTCGTCCGGATGTTTTCCAGCACCCCGAGTGAGCCTCCAAACTTGGGGTGGCTCGGGGTAGCGAATAGAAATTGGGTCGAACCGAACCGTTGGGGTGCCGATGTGGCTATTTTTGTATCCGACACACCAATGGTCCTTCGGGCGTGTTTTGGGGAGCCATGAAGATGCACTAATAGCATGTCGCCATGCGGTAAGAACATTGGTGTGTCGAACATGAAAATTGGAAACAATATGGCACCCCCTAAAGCTCCCATCTGGCCCAAATCTTGTCCGGCACCGTCGAGCGGGCCTCTAACTTTGGGAGCCAGCTCGGCGATGCCGAACAGCGTCCACACCACACCTCTGATAGGCAGGGCCCGCATGTCATCGACACAGAGCGGCGGTTTCTTCCCCGACTTAATGAAGTCGTGCACGAGGCCGAGACGTACGCGTAAATGGCGCCGCTTCCCCAAGCGACGAAGGGAGGCGGCGAATCATGCAGTCGACAACGGCAACGATGCGACGGGATGGGAACGCACCGCCATCCCAAGCGCCAGTGCCGTCATTTCCCGTAAGTGAGGAGGCGTTCCAACACACCATCCTCGCGCAGCGGGACACGATGACGGAGGCGGAGTGCAATCTTCTGGAGAACCAATTCGCGAACTGGAGGCCTGGGGCGAAGCGCGACGACCTGCGGGATGCGTACGATGACAGGTTCAGGCCGACGCAATACAACTCGGCCGCTGCCACTACTGGTTGGAGACCACCGGCCACACGGTGGCCACACCTTCATGGGCAGCGCGACCCCGGTCAGGCTTATGCCTGTCTTCGCGCCGCCTCCGCGACCGAAGCGGCAGCGTCATGGCGGCTGCTTCACCTAGTTTGGTCGTGGCAGCGGTGGGAGTTGCAGCGGCAGCAGAGGAGGAGGTCGTGGCAGCAGAGACGGCGGGGTGGTGATCCGCGATGTCCAGCATCGCCGATCGCCACCACGCGGTCGTCTGCACCTCCGCCGCCGCCAGGACATGCCGATGCAGGAGGTGAATGAGGATCCGGAGGACGTGAAGCTGCCGATGACGCAATTCCGACGGGCTTCGTCATGCCTTCGCCATTCCAGGACGAGGCGCAAGACGACGACTTCCCCGGCATGAGCTGGGCTCTGGTGGAGTCGGCAACGAAGATTGAGAAGGAGTGCCCGGGCTCCTGGAGACCTCGCAGCATCGGTGCAGATGGCCTCGGCCTCCACCTCCGTCGGCGCATCCTCCATGCGCCGGGACGACACCTCCACCTCCCGTGCACCTCGAGACGGTGGCTCCCACTCCCGTGTCGGCTCCTCCTCCATCCTTGTCATACTCGACAACAACTATAGCGACAGGAGTTTCAACTGGTCCGACTAGGATTAGGGTTAGGCTTCGGTTTAGATGAATGTTTATTCAAATCTTGTAAAATATAATAAATTTTGAAGGACAAATTAAACCTTTTGATGTTTTGATTTTTTTATTTAAATGTGCCGATGTGTATGGTAAAAAAAATGTGTGGGACAAGTATTTGTTACATGCGATAGCAAAACAACGATGAAATTAAACAAGATCAACCAATAGCGGGAGTCAGCCAGCAATAATTCACTATTTCGAATGAGGTTACAAACACGCCGAGATTTACAATACGTGACTTGTCCCATACGACGGTTTACAAAAAGTATTTATAGTGGTCCTAACCTAATAAGTCGGTAACAAGTGAACCCTAATCCAACTCAGTAACAACTCGTACCGTACTTGCTTTAAACTTTTCGATCGAGCTCATCTCGCCAAGTCGCTATCCATCGGTCGGACTCCATCTGCTGCTGCATGCATGCGTACAGTACCGCAGTACCCAGGCGGCAGGCACAGCTTAGCCGCACTCCGATGCCCTCGATGCATGATCTATCTAGGCTTAGCTACATAGGATTCGCATGCAGATCCTGCACATACCAACATACGCTCGTCCCTACGTGCTGTGGGAGTGGGACGATCGGAATTATTCGGGCGGCGGTCACGGGAACCGTCTGATTGATGGAGTACGTAGCGTACGCGTGCAATACGTGTGCGACAGTCAGTCATATGCATGCATGCTAGGCTGCTAGCCCACGGGGAGCTTGCCGTTTTACCGGTGTACGTACGTGTGATATTGGTCTGCTCACTGGGTGTACCGCGATTCTGGATTTAGTTAAAATCAAATTCTATAAAGTTTATCAAAATATGCAGGAAAAAATGTCAACACCTACAATTCAAATTTTCATACTATCATTAAAATTACCATTAGACACCATTTTCATATTAGCGCATTTGATATTATACAATTGATATTTTTTGATATATACTCGGTCTAACTTTTAACCGTTTGACTTTAAAATAGCACAGAACGCTATGTAAATAAAATAGCGTGTTTGTATTCATGCATGTTACTTCTGTGCCTTTTGGCTCCATAGCGGGTTCTTATTTACTCTCCATGCTAAGTAGGCTGGCTTATTTGAAAAGAATTTACCGTTTTTGCTCAAGTGTAGTTTGCACCGGAAGGCTCGCTAAATAGAGTGGTGTTTTTGACAACATGAATATGCATGTCAGTCAGGGTGATTTTTTTTCAAACTTAACCGTTTTGGCTCCGGCTATACAGAACAGGTTATGGCTTGTGTGTAATGGGGAGTGCTGAGCGTCCCCCGGGGGATTTGGGGAAAAAACTCCCTTGCCTCCCCTGTTTGACACGTGTCTCGTAGCCCTTCCGGTCGGGACCACTAATTGCATCTCTGCCCACAGAACTAGAGAGGCACGAAAAAATTCCCCACTTTCGTCACCACAACACCACCGCACCACATCCGTAGGTAGAAAAAAGATGGCCAGGCTGTTGGGTGCAGATCGTCGCCGGAGCCACGGACGGCGGGCGTCGCCGGAGAACTCACCGCAGCGTCGTCAAAGAACCATGTCGCCACTACAAGAAATATGTCAACTAGTGACCTTCTGTCAGTGACCCTGAAAAAATTGGTCATAGATCTGTGACCATTTTGAACCACTTGGTCATAAGCTGTTTTGTAGGGTCTAAACCCGAAAACATAATGACCAATTTGGTGAGAAAGGTCACAGTCTAATTGCATGAATTGGTCATAACGTAAACAGCACTAGCCTACGACCTTTTTGCTAGCCGATTACGACCAATTTAAATGGTCATTCGTATTAGTTGACAACCAACTCAGCAATTTTGTCTACGTGTCATTTTTTTTGCTTACGTGGCACTACTCAGCGATTGTTTTGATTCACTAACTGGTAGGACCCCATTGACATGTTGACTTGTTGACTTATCTGAACGATGGGACTAGAAGCCATAAATGACATGTGGGTCCTGCACTGTCGTGGTGGTGCACAAACAGATGCCATAGGTAGACTTATCTTGGGGCCGATGGACGCTGGAGGTACCGAGGAGGGTAGGTGCGTGTAGAGACGCACACGGAAAGACACAAACACACACCGATTTACCCAGGTTCAGGGCTCTCGTGAGGAGATAAAACCCCTACTCCTGCTTGTCTGATCTATATATGATGGATTACACTTGAGCTACACAACGCTCCTTGAGCTGTATGGAAAAACTAAGAACTGAAGGCACTAAACCGAGTCTCGGAGTGACTCTGGTGTTCTACGGAGCAGCGTTCCGAGTCTGGTGAGGCGTGGTCTGAGTGGTCGTTGTAAAAGGAACCCCTGGTGCTCCTTATATAGGGAAACCCAGGGCACAAGTTAGGGCTGACGTTTGTGCTGGCGTAGGCAGCACTGTGGCCACGCCTGGGCCTCTGACCGCTTCCGTCATGCCCGCGTGGCATGTCTAATCCATCAACTCCTGTGCACTGCTCCATGGTACTGCATCGGTCAGCAGCATGGAGGCCTGACTCCCCATACCGTGACCACCGAGTCAAGGAGTAGGCAGCACGTCCCATCGTGCCAGTGGCAGGACGCCTGCCCCGTGATTGTAGGGACAAGACGTGAGCCTTGACTGCTCTCCGAGATAGACTCCTGACTCGGTTTCTCCTTTCCTGCACACAAGAAGAACAAAGAGGGATCCGACACACAACTTGTATGGTCCGACATACGGGTATGTCGGTTTAACCTTAACCCGGTCGACTTCCAGTATGCCGGTATGGTATGTCGGTTTATTGCTGACCCGGTCAACTCCGGGTCTACTTGTACCTTGGCATCTTGACCCCATCCGGGGGTTGCCCCCCGACATGCACCCCAGCCCCTGCCCCACCTGACGTATGGGTCCCACCCAGACCCCCACCTGACATGATCAAATCAACTTTTGTTGAAGTTGGTCCGATTTGAACTACGAGTGTCACATAGTTTGGTTGTTATTTTTTACGAATAACTTTTAGATCCACAATATGTACTTTCTTTAGAGATCTTTTGGCGCTTTTTGCTGGATTGGAGTTATGATTAGGTTTAGGTTTAGGGTTTAAAGTCAAGGTTTAGGATTAGACACAACTAATTCAAAAAAAATCAGAAATCTTGTTGGATCTATTTTTGTATCCAAAAAATGATTGGTTGACCTCTTCCAAAAGTTTGGAAAAATATGTAATTTTGTTTGCACTACTTTTGTTTGCAAAACCTTATATCCTATTTTATGTAAAAATAATAATAAAAGAAAAAGAACACACACAAAAAAGGATTTGAGGAGTGTCGCCAGCCAGGCCCAAGGCCCAGCTGACCCCAAACCCTAGCTCCCACCTGCCCTCCACCTTAGCATTTTTCCTTCTACACCCCCGCCTCTGTTTATTTCTTTCCCTGAACACCTCTCTCTCTCTCTCTCTCTCTCTCTCTCTCTCTCTCTCTCTCTCTCAGACACACCCCCGTCCCGCCTCCTCGATCTGGATCGAGAACACCACCTACGCAGTAGAAACCCTAGCTTCCCCGGCACCTCATCGCTCGCTGTCAGCTGGTCCGTCCGCCTCCTCGCTCGCGTGTCAACGCATCCTCCTCGCTCGCTCGCTGCCAGCTGGTCCGGCCGCCCAGGAGCTTGCGGTCGCCGGATCCGGCCGTCCCCACATCACCGCCGCCGGATCCAAAGACGTATCCTCCTCCTCGCTCGCCGACGCCTACGTCCGAAGCAAGGAGCAAATTCAACTACGACCTGATGCTCCTGCTAATACCGTGTGTAGGGAGCTCCGCATCTAAGTCCAGCCGCCATGGTCGTGCGGGACCAAGAAGATCTGGACGCCGACATCGTCCGTTGGGGCCTGCACCCACCTCCTCCCCGACGGCCACTGCGCCCACCGTCCCCAGCCCCCCACCACCGACTACGCCCCGCAGCCTCCGCCGCTGACCCTGCACGCCCACCTCGATGGGGCCGCCGCCGAGGTCAGAGGCGACGCGGTGGAGAACGATGAGGTCATCGCGCACGCGCTGCAGGAGGAGCTCGCGCAGGTGGCCATGGGCAAGGCCTCGGGGACCTCCCCGCCGCCAACGCCGTCCTAACGCAGCAGTGCGTCCGCCCTGAGACCGTCAGCTATCCGCCCTCAAGTGTGTGGTTCTTCCTTCACACACAACTGCACATCAAATGGCCGTGGCGTGTAGACAATTTCTGTTGTGTCTTGGATCACGGACACCGGGAGTAAAGGATACCCCCTTTTTAGGTTCGGTGGGGGGCGCAGAGGAGGCCGAAGATCGTCTTCTGCCCGGGGGCTTCGCTTCGATGCTCGAGATCTACATACTAGCAAGCATCACAGAGACACAAGGAGTTTACCCAGGTTCGGGCCGCCCGGAGGCTAACAACCCTACTCCTGCATGTCTGGATTGAGCGGTGTATCATGGTGTAGCTTTACAAGGGTGGTCGCGGGTGAGAACCTGGGAGGTGTTGGATAGAGGTTGAAGACGAACAGATCCTGACCCTGAGGAGATCACCTCTCGCCTAAGCTAATCGGGGACTTGTGCACTACCTAGCCTAGCCTCCTTCTTCACGATGATTCCTCCTCCCTTGGGTGCCTCGGTCCTCCTTTTATAGGCTAAGGGGATACCACAGGTGCACCCTTGGGGCCGGAGGGGTTTTGGCGGGAAAACCCCTCCGGGTTCTCTTTAGGAGGCGACGTGGCCTCCTCTCGTCCAAGTATTCTTCTCAGAGGGGGTAGGTGGGATCGCCCACCTTTTCTAGAGAGGGCGGACAGAGGCTGACAGCTTTTCCGCCTCTGCCCCCCTTTGGCGCCTCCGTCTTCTTGGCGCCCAAGTCTTCTAGGAGCTTCCAGCCGGAGCTGGCAAGCTTATCCTCTTGGCGTAGTGGAGGTTGGTTCCCGGGGCGAGCCTGGCCTACTGTCGGGCGTCGGGTCCCCGGGACCTCCGTGCCTGCTTCCGGGTCGAGGGGGCCCTAGAGGGTCCCCGAGTCCTTGGCCTTGGTTGTCGATGCCGCACGCGTCGGGACGCCGTGGGGCAGATGGGGGGCATTTGCCAGTCTTGAGCCTTGGCCTTGAGTGCCTCCTTGGTGGGCCCATGTGCGATGGACCCACTTTGACTGCATCAGGGGAACTCCATGTTCCACTGTTGCGACAGTAGCCCCCGGGCATAGTCCCGGCGGCCATGCCCTTCTGCCGCCAGGGCTATGACCAAAAAGAGTCAAAGTGGGTCCCCGGCGTCAGGTCTTGATCGTCTTGTCACATCCACCTGAGCCGCGCACCACGAAGGTGCGCATCTCACGGGTCTCGAAGTTATCCACCCGATGGAGTAATTGCGCCAACTTCCTCGATTCTCGGTAATGGAGAAAGCGAGGAGACGGCCGCTGAGGGCACACCCGAGCCTTCTTAAAGGTAGGGACACCCCTCAGGATCTTCATTCGTCTTCATTCCTTCTTCAACCCCACCTTTCCTCAGAGGTGAGTGCGTCAGTGGCGGAGGCTAAGAGAGGACCTGGTCGCTTGTGCTCGTCCTCGGTAGGCGCAGAGGGGCGTCCGGTAGTCGCAGAAGAGTTGTTCCCGAGGCCGAGCGAGGCGCGGTCGCGGCCGCGGTCATGGAAGCCGAGGTCGTGGAGGTTGCGGAGCGGGAGATTCGCCGGGCCCTTCCTCGAGGAGGACGACCCACACCGGCTTCCCTCCGTTCGAGTTCGTCGTGGATCTGGATAGAAGACTGCATGGCCGACTTCATCTGCCGGACTCCTTCATTGCGGCGGTGGACACGGACGACGGCCGGGCCATCGGCTTCTGGTTGCAGGTCGAGGGTTGTCCCAACGGCCCCTCCTGGGTCGAAGTGGAGAACACCGTCGCCGGCTCCATGCTCCTGGGGAAGGGATGGAAAGCGTTCGCGCGCTCCCGTCGCCTTATCCGGGGGCAGTACCTGTCATTCGAGTACGACGGGGATGAGACGCTCTCCGTGAAGTTCTTCCGTGGCGACGGAGGACGCGAGGATTGCTGTGCGGAGAGCGCCAGCAGCAGTCGCAGCAGCAGCTACGATGAGGAGGACGATGATGAAGATGAAGAGGACTCCCCCAGCATCAAGGCTGAGAGGAGCCCGCTTCCCTGAAGGTCCGGGGGTGGCACCGCGGCAGCGCCCCTTGAAGATGTCCTTGACCTCCTTCTTGGCGGCCTCGTCTTCATACTTCTAGAAGTAGCGCCTTCCGTGGTGCGGGGATGCTCCTTGCTTGCGTAGGAGCCAACCTTTCTTTGTAAAAAGTAGGCCCCATTGTAGACCTTTGGATGACGAAAAGCTTGTACTCTTGTTGTCGCTTGGCCTTCGAGCTGAATAGATGCAATCGGGAACGGCTTTCTGCAAAACTCGCTCTAGAATGTGGCACCAGCAGAACCGTCAGGGGGGCCGGTGGGGAACAGAGGGCCTATAAAAGGCTCTCTAGCCCCCAGTTCCATGGCCACCCTTAGTCTTGTTGTTTCTTGCTTCTTGCCCTTCCTGCCCCTTCACAAACCACAGGGCTATGTCGGGGGAGGTAGGGATGTCCTTCTCAGGGACGTCGACGGCGGCGTCCGTGCACCGGGGCGCGGCGGAGGCTCCCAGGGAAGTTGGGGCCCGTGCCACTGGAGGAGAGGATGAGGTGATGTCGCGTCTGGCCCTTGCCAGGGGCGTTTCTCGCTTGGCGACGATCTCTGGTCCTGCAGCTCAGGAGGAGGCTCGGGTGCGGGCGCTCCGCAGGTCTCAGCTTCTGGCGGCCTTGAAGGAGAGGACCGCGGGGATCCCGGAGGTATCCCAGCTCTGGGAGGAGTTCGATGCCATCGAACAGGTCAGTGTTGTGCTTCTCTCGGCCCCTCGCTCCTCTTGGGCCTGGTCTAGATCCTGACCGAACTTGTCCCCTGTCACAGGCGGACGACAACGCCATGAGCGAGGTGGCGGCCGAGGTGGTCTCCCTGCTCCACTGTCTGGCGCCCGGACGCACCAGACCGCCAGGAGACGCCTGAAAAAATCCTTCCGGGTTCTCCCTCTCATCCCAGGCGTCCCCGGGAATTGAGAGGTCCCCCGTCGGGCGCGAACAAGGCAAGGGTGCGCAGCAAGGAGCGCTAACTCCAAGCTGGCCTTAGTAGCACAGGGTCTAGTAGTTGCACAACCGAATGTAAATTCAAAAATGTAATTCAGAATGTAAATTCGGATGTATGAAACCCTAGCCTCAACTCCCGGGGTCATTTCCGAAATCTTCCTTTACACTCACGCGCTGTCTGGTTTTCTGAGGAGGCCGCTTAGGTGCCAAGGTACTCTACCTCTGCACGATAGATGTACCCCCTAAGTCGGACTATACCTTCCGGGAGTCCTTCGCCACTGTCCACGGGTACTAGGCCAGAGGGAAACAGACCGTTCACCGGGGTGGTCGCCTACCCCCGCAAAGGCTCTCATTAACCGTCAACCATGCGCAGGTCGATGGTATATTGACTCCAAGCGAGATGTCATGCCTAAATGCAGGATGCTGATGCAAAAAACTTAGCTGTTTTCTTGTCGCGCCTCCATCCCATCCAGTCCTTCCCGGGTGTCGAACTCCATTGGTGTCCCGCCGCCCAATCCTGCCCAGGAAGGAGCTACACACAGCAAACTTTTAGTAGGAAAAGAATGGACCCTCTTTCCTATCATGCTAGCTTGTTATCCGAAGCAAGCTGTAAGCACAGTTGGTAGTACATTTCTGTGGTGAGGTGCATTTCACCACAGCACTGCCCGATTCCCCTCTCCGCGGCAGCACGGCATGATCGAGCGGCGGTGCCTAGCCCACCGAGGCCACTCGTGGCGCTTCTACCCGTCTGCCACCGGTACATAACAGCCCCCTGCTTACGGGTTGCTAAGGATAACACGTTTCCATGGAAGGATTGAGGCTCACGGAAATTGAAATAACTTATCTTTTATTCTCCTGGCGACGATTCTCACACCCTATTACGGAACACTAGTCCCCTGGGCGTGCTTTAACGGATCCGACGTTTGCGATTCATGTTCGTAATCAGGGGTAGAATTTCCGAAGATTCTCGATGTTCCAGGCATTGCCTTTCGGCCGGCCTTGCTCGTCCTCAAGGTACACCGTTCCGGGTTTCAGGGTATGTGTCACCCGAAAGGGTCCTTCCCACTTTGATGACATTTTGTTCAGGCCTTGCATGCTTTGCCTCTTGCGGAGTACCATGTCTCCGGGTTGAAGCTCCCGAGAGCGAATATGACGACTGTGGTATCGGCGGAGTCCTTGCTGGTACCGAGCTGACCGTAAGGAGGCCCGACACCTACTCTCTTCTAGCAGGTTTATGTCATCGACCCTTCGCTCTTCTTGTGTGTTTTCATCATATGCGAGCACCCGGGGTGATCCGTACTTGAGTTCTGATGGCAGTACAGCTTCTGCTCCGTAGACAAGGAAGAAGGATGTCTCTCCAGTGGCTCTGCTTGGTGTTATTCTGAGTGACCACGATACGCTTGGCAGGTGATTAATCCAGTTTTTTCCCTTGTTCTCTAGCTTGTCAAAGGCTTTGGTCTTCAATCCCTTGAGAGCTTCTGCATTTGCTCGCTCTACTTGCCCGTTGCTTCTTGGGTAGGACACCGAGGCGAAACACACCTTGATGCCCATTTCTTCGCAGAAGTTGAGGAAGGCTTTGCTTGTGAACTGAGTGCCATTGTCGGTGATGATTCTGTTTGCTGCTCCGAATCGGTAGACGATTCCTTCGATGAACTTGATGGCGGCCTGAGCTGTCTGACGTGGAACTGGAATTACTTCCACCCACTTTGTGAACTTGTCGATTGCCACGAATAGGTACTCGTGACCTCCCATAGACTTTGGTATCTTGCCGACGATGTCCAGCCCCCAGACCGCGAATGGCCAGGAGATTGGTATCGGCTGCAACGCTTGAGCTGGCTGGTGCGTGTTCTTGGCGCAGTACTGGCAAGCTTCGCAGGTCTTGACTAGCTGCTCCGCGTCATGAAGCACCGCTGGCCAGTAGAACCCTTGGCGGAAAACCTTCCCCGCCAAAGATCTTGAAGCCACATGACTTGAGCATATCCCTTCATGTATGTCCTTCAGTAGTTCTCGGCCTTGTTCTTGCGATATGCACCGTAGCTTGACTCCGTTTTTGCGCCGCCGGTAGAGCTCGCCGTCGATTAGGACGTAGAACTTTTCCCGTCGGGCCACTTGCTCGGCTTCGTGGTCGTCCTCCGAAAGGACGTGCTCCACCATGTACTTGATGATGTCCTGGGCCCAGGGCGGGTGGGTCCGTTCCACCAGCAGTACCTCCTGGCCAGAAGGGAAGCAGAGCTTCTTCAGCCGTGGGCACTGCCGGGTCTTGAGCTTCCGGGCTGGCTACTCGTGTTGTCGATGTAGAAGGGTTGCCAGCCTCCTTTGTCGTTGAAGAACTTGGCTTCAGCCTCTCGGGAGAGACTGAAGGTCGCTTGAGCACCTCGATGTAGATCCCGGGAGGTACCGGTTCTCGCTTGGATGCCAGTTGTGATAGCTCGTCCGCCGATGTGTTTTCCTCCCGCGGCACGTAAGCAGCTCTGAAGCTACTGAAGCGTCGCTGAAGTTTCCACACTTCTTCGACGTACGGCGCCATCTGAGGACAGGCGTACTCTTTGTTGACTTGCTTGATGACCAGCTAAGAGTCACCCTTGACGATGATCTTGCTGATGCCGAGGCCGATGGCAGCACGATGTTCCACGAGCAGACCTTCGTACTCCGTCGTGTTGTTGGAGATGTTTCCTTGGTAGTGCATTTGGACGACATGTTTCAGGCGGTCACCAGTTGGTGAAGTGAGGACGACCCCGACACCTCCTTGTCCCTTGGTGTAGGAGCCATCGAAGTGCATGGTCCAGGTGTCGGGATCCTCCTTCCCGGGAAGGCTCGTCTCCTCCTCCGGGTTGTCGATCGCCGTCTCGGTCCACTCTGCTGTGAAGTCAGCCGGCGCTTGGCTCTTGATGTTGTCCATGTGCTCGAACTTGAGTCCGAAACACTGGAGTTCCATGGCCCACGCCGAGATGCGTCCGGTGGCCAGCGGGTTCTCCAGAGGACTCCTCTGGTTGTACTTGGACACCACCGTGATCGGGTGCCCCTTGAAGTATGGCCTCATCTTGCGAGAGGCGATGAGGATTGCTAGCAGTAGCTTCTGCATCATGGGATAGCACTCCCGGGCGTCACGCAGCACTGAGCTGATGAAGTAAACCAGGTGCTGCACCTTGCGGGTCGCCGATCCCTTGACGGGTTCGACGTCTTCCACGTCCTCGGCGCTCCGGGGTTTTGTTGGAGTAGCCCCCGGCTGCGTCGCCTTGGAGTGCATTTCTTCATCCTCATCGCATGGCTCGATGATGACGGGAGGGGGCGGGGTGCTGGGGTCCTCGGACCCCTGAACACCTGGCCGCCCCTTCTTGCTTGTCTGCCCCAGGGACGGGTCCCCGGGACGCTTGCCCTTGCTTGACTTCTTTGGAGATGCGTCGCGCTCGGCCACCAGCACGGCGCTGACCACCTGGTTGGTGGCCGCGATGTACAACAGCAGGGGCTACTTTTCCTTTGGGTCCACAAGGACGGGTGGCAAGGAGAGGTAACTCTTGAGAGATTGGAGAGCTTCCTCTGCCTCGGGGTTCCACTCCACGGGGCCCGATTTCTTGAGCAACTTGAAGAACGGCAAAGCCCGCTCTCCAAGCCTTGAGATGAAGCGCCCGAGTGCCGCGATGCACCCGTTGAGGCGCTGCACGTCCTTGACTCGCCGGGGCGCTTCCATTCGTTCGATGGCCTTGATCTTGTCGGGATTCGCCTCGATCCCCCGGTGGGAGATCAGGAAACCCAACAGCTTGCCGGACGGGACCCCGAACACGCACTTGTCGGGGTTGAGCTTGAAGTTGACCCGGCGGAGGTTGTCGAAAGTCTCGTGCAGGTCCTGGACAAGAGAGTCCTGGAACCTTGTCTTGACCACAATGTCGTTGATGTAGGCTTCAACGTTGTGGCCCAGCTGGGTCCCAAGGCACGCTTGCATCGCGCGCTGGAAGGTAGCGCCGGCGTTCCGGAGGCCGAAAGGCATCCGGGTGTAGCAGTAGCAGCCCCTGGGGGTGATGAAGGCCGTCTTCTCCTGGTCCTCGACCGCCATCAGTATCTGGTGGTACCCGGAGAAGGCATCCAGGAAACACAGTGACTCGCAACCGGCTGTAGAGTCCACGATTTGATCGATGCGCGGCAGAGGGAACGGGTCCTTCGGGCAGGCCTTGTTCAGATCTGTGAAGTCGACGCAGAGTCGCAGCTTGGAGGAGTTCGGCTTTGGCACCACCACTAGGTTGGCTACCCAGGTGGGATGAGGCACCACCTTGATGACGCTGGCTTCTAGTAGTTTGTCGGTCTCGGAGACGATGAACTCCAACTTTTCCTTACTCTGCTTCCGCAGAACCTGCTTCACGGGCCGGGCGTCCGTGTTTACCGCCAGCTTGGGCTCGATCACCTCCCTTGGCACACCGGGCAAACCCGACGCTTCCCATGCGAAGACGTCAGAATTTTCCCGAAGGAAGGCGACGAGCGCGCTTTCCTATTTGTCGGTGAGGTGGGCGCCGATGGTGACGGTGCGAGAGCCGTCACTCGTGAGCGCCACCTTCTTGGTCATCTACGGGTCGCCGCGGAATGGCGCCCTCTTGGAGGCCGCGGGCGCCGAGCCCCCGGGGTTCCCTCCGCCCCCGAGAGCAGCATCAGCACCAGCGTCTTGCATGTCTTGTCGGGTGTCCACCGTCGCGGCCACCGTCTGGTTCAGTCTCTGGACGCAGTAGACGGCGTCGTCGATGTCGGCCTTGATCCTGATCACCCCCCAAGCCGCCGGGATTTTCATCATGTTGTAGGCGAAATGGGAGACGACCATGAACTTGGCCAGCGCGGGTCGGCCGAGTATGCCGTTGTAGGGGAGTGGCGTGTCGGTGATGTCGAAGATGATCTCCTTGGTGCAGAAGTTCTCGGGGCCACCAAACGTGACCGGAAGAGAAATCTTCCCCAACGGCCGTGTGATGTTCCCGTTCACACCTTGGAACATGCCAGTGTCTTGCAGGCGGGAGAAAGGGATTTGCAAAGTGGCCAGGACCTTTGCCGTCAGCAGGTTGAGGCTAGAGCCTCCGTTGACCAGCATCTTGGTGACCTTGAAGTTGTAGATGATGGGCGACACGACCAGGGGCAGTGTCCCTACCCCGACGGTGTTGTCAGGGTGATCTTCCGGGTCGAAGGAGATGACCTGGTTAGACCACTCCAGGGGCTTTGACGGCGCCAGGGCGACCGCGTTCAGCTCCCGGACGAGTCTCTTGCCGGCGCTGTTGGAGGGAGGCAGGGAGGCTCCCCCGTGAATGCACCCGACGACGCCATTGACTTCTTGGAATTGTCCGTTGTTGCCGCCCTGAGGAGCCGGAGCGTCCCCGTTGTCGGCGAACTCCGCGTTGTTTGGCCCACGTCCGCCTTGACCACCGCGCCCTCCTCCACGTCCTCCACCACGTCCCCATCCCCGGCCGCCACCGCCTTGGCGACCGGTGGGACAGTTCCGGGAGTAGTGCCCGTGAAGTCCGCAGTTGAAGCAGGCACCTGGGCCGGTCCCGCCTCCTTGACGTTGTGTGCGCGCGGCGAGGCCGTTCACTTGACGGCAGTCCTTGAGCAGGTGATTGCCGTCGGGGTGGACATGGCACCATGGATCTTCATCCCCCTCAGAAGTCGAGGCTGGCTTGACCTTCTTGGGAAGAGGCTCGGTGACGAAGACGCGCTTGTCGGGACCGGAGTCCCACTTCTTGCTCTTGGCGGGGGTGGCCTTGTCCTCGGGTTCTTCTTCCCCGGGACTCTGACCCCCTCTTCTGCGCGGGCGCAGCGGTCTGTAAGCTCCCATAGCTCGCGGGTACTCTCGATGCGATGAGTGCTCAACTTCTCGCGCATCCGGGTATGTCGAACGTTGGCGTGGAAGGACTGAATAACCAGCTCCTACTTGATGCTGGGGATGGTGTTCATCTTTTGGGTAAAGCGTTGGATGAACTTGCGGAGAGTTTCACCCGGAAGCTGCTTGAAGTCGTGCAGGTCGCTTGGAACTCCTGGGCACTGGTAGCCGCCCTGGAAAACTCCCAGGAACGCCTCCTTCAGTGACCGCCAGGATCGAATGGAGCACTTGGGGAGGTTGAGAAGCCATGACTGAGCGTCTCCCTTCAGGGCCAATGGAAACCAATTGTCCATCATGACTTCGTCGGCCCCGGCAACCACTGCAGCCAGCGAGTACACCTCCAGGAAGTCCCGGGGGTTGGTGGTGCCATCGTAGCGGAGGACGTCAATCTTGAACTTCTTGGGCCAGGTGGCCTAGCGAAACTCGGGAGAAAGGGCGAGGCAGCCCTCGGCGATGTCATCATCCCGATCCTCCCGCCGATGACGCTCTCGACGACGCTCGATGCGGGTGCGTGCATCCTCGTGGAGACGGTTGTTGAGGTCATTGCGCAGATCCAGGTTGAGCATGGAGGATGAACCAACGGAGATGGCCGGGCCGCCGTTGCGGTTCACCCGAGCCGCCGTGGGAGGGTTTGCTTGAGGAGGCACGGCTTCACCTGGGCGATCTCCTCGGGGAGGGTCCCGGGGTTCTCGCGCTTCTGCTCCCTTGGCTCCGGGGCTGTCGACGGTGGGGGCATGAACGGGCTCACACCTGGGACCGCCGTCGACGAAGTGGAGGAGTTCCTCCACTCGGGTCCGCTACCCTTGGTAGACCTTGGGGTTGTCGGTGCTGGGTGGAAACTGGATTAGAGCCTTGGCGGTGACGAGGGCGTCGTGACTAGCATGCGCGTCGTCCGAGAGGAGAGTGCTGGACTTGATCTTGGTTCCCTGCTGACCCTTGCCAGCGCGGGTTCCCTCGCTCTTTTCTCCGGCAGAGAAGTCCTTGCCGGTGTTACCGCCCATGCTCTTCTCCACGCCACCATCTTCGCCGCCCTGGGTTGGGCCGCCTGCCCCGCCCAGAGCGTCCTTCTCCGGAGGTGGAGGAGGAGAAGCCCGGTTTGCCGCAGCAGCGCGATGCTCGCCGGTAGCCTGAGAGCGCGCAGGGGAGGCCGCCTTTGACATCTGGACGTCGGGCCTCTTCTTTGGCGCCATGGTCGACGAAGAACTTGACGCAGATCTCCTTGAAGATCTCGAAGTCGATGAAGAGCTCGAGGAAGATCTCGATGAAGAACATGAAGCTGATGAAGAAATTGAGGAAGATGCCGACGAAGAACTCGAAGTCGGCGAAGAAGAACTCAGCACTTGCGCCCCCTACCTGGCGCGCCAGATGTCGTGTCTTGGATCACGGACACCGGGAGTAAAGGATACCCCCTTTTTAGGTTCGGTGGGGGGCGCAGAGGAGGCCGAAGATCGTCTTCTGCCCGGGGGCTTCGCTTCGACGCTCGAGATCTACGTACTAGCAAGCATCACAGAGACACAAGGAGTTTACCCAGGTTCAGGCCGCCCGGAGGCTAACAACCCTACTCCTGCATATCTGGATTGAGCGGTGTATCATGGTGTAGCTTTACAAGGGTGGTCGCGGGTGAGAACCCGGGAGGTGTTGGCTAGAGGTTGAAGACAAGCAGATCCTGACCCTGAGGAGATCACCTCTCGCCTAAGCTAATTGGGGACTTGTGTGCTACCTAGCCTAGCCTCCTTCTTCACGATGTTTCCTCCTCCCTTGGGTGCCTCGGTCCTCCTTTTATAGGCTAAGGGGATACCACAGGTGCACCCTTGGGGCCGGAGGGGTTTTGGCGGGAAAACCCCTCCGGGTTCTCTTTAGGAGGCGACGTGGCCTCCTCTCGTCCAAGTATTCTTCTCAGAGGGGGTAGCTGGGATCGCCCACCTTTTCCAAAGAGGGCAGACAGAGGCTGACAGCTTTTCCGCCTCTGCCCCCCTTTGGCGCCTCCGTCTTCTTGGCGCCCAAGTCTTCTAGGAGCTTCCAGCCGGAGCTGACAAGCTTATCCTCTTGGCGCGGTGGAGGTTGGTTCCCGGGGGCGAGCCTGGCCTCCTGCCGGGCGTCGGGTCCCCGGGACCTCCGTGCCTGCTTCCGGGTCGAGGGGGCCCCGGAGGGTCCCCGAGTCCTTGGCCTTGGTTGTCGATGCCGCACGCGTCGGGACGCCGTGGGGCAGATGGGGGGGGCATCTGCCAGTCTTGAGCCTTGGCCTTGAGTACCTCCTTGGTGGGCCCATGTGCGATGGACCCACTTTGACCGCATCGGGGGAACCCCATGTTCCACTGTTGCGACAATTTTTTTCAGACCATTTCCTTCTCTCTCGATGCCTGAATGCTGCGTGTACAGCTCCACCTTATGTAGAAGAACAAGCAGATGGCTATTCCAGGGAGCCCTTCGGTGCTTCAGCCCAGAAGATGATGGCCGAGGCTGCCCGATAGAGCTTGTGGAGGACTTGACGGCCAAGTCGGTGAGAGATTGAACGACATGGTCCCTCTTCCTGTAAGTACTCACACTCCCTACCGATCCAACATATTTCCAGTAATCATGACAGAAATGTCTGAATGTGGAACTGTGACATGTATTTTACTAGACAGTGAGGTTCAGTTCGGAGCAAGCAGCAGGCTTCCAGTGGCCATTCTTGTACTATGGATCGTAGATAGGTTTAAGTTGATTCACTGCCTGAAGCCGGGTTTGTACAGTTCAGATAACTATATAATTGCTGGGTTTGTACATTTTCAGTAGATTTCAAATTTCCGCCTGGGATCTCTTATCCAGCTAGCCAGCGGCATGATCTGTAGTTTATCTGGGGTTGAGAGTGCTAGTTCCTATGTATGATTGTAATGGATGAGTGTAAAAAACTTTACAACCGTCGTACAATTAATCATATGGTTGGAAATTTAATTAACTGAGAACATGCATTCCATTTCACAGTTGCTTGTCAGTGCGGAGGTGCCTGTACTGTTCGATTTGTTACTATGTTATTCACGGGGTTCTAGTGCCTATTAGAAAGACCAGTATACGTCCCTATGTATGATCGGTTAATTAGTGTTACTATTGAGGATTGATATCTAATAGTGTGTTATTCCTTTCCTTAACTCTGTACTTCGACATGAGCAAGTTATATGATCATCTTATCATTGCTTCAATGTATCATATTACTCTACTATCTTTCCTTAACCCTGTTGTCTGTACTATCTACTGAGAAAGTGGAAGTGAATTCTTGCATCTATCCACTGTGTAAGATTTGGTCTGTCACTCTCTTCTTGTGCTTGTGATTATGAACTCCCTTGCCAAGTTATTTGGACACTATGGTTAATAAATTGGTGTTAGTTATGGTTGTTCCTTCTGTTCTTGTCTGGTGGTATTGCAGTGCATATTTGTATGTTCATGTGTGCTTCTAATGACTTGGGTTTTGTGGTTTATCATCAAGAAATCAATCTGTACCAGTTACTTAGTCAACATTCAGTAACTTTTCTGTTTGACATGCTTCATTTTGCATCTGCACATGGATCTCTTCCCAGCCTTAACAGAGCTCTTTGTATCTTCATAAAATATTACTCCTAGTTATATGTTGTTTACTAAGGCCCAACATGCATAATGTGAAATAATGAACATCAATCATGAATAATAATAGAGAAACTTGAACAACCATCTTGTTTAATCCTATCTGACGTTTTTGTTTCTTTGCTGGTTTTTCAGGGCGCAAGTGGTGCTGTGGACGCAAGACTGGCCTCCGTGCAGCCGTATCGAGTCAAGTGGTGGTGCAGGAGGTCGCTCCTGAGCGCGGAGAAGCGTTGCCTTCTGGCCGGCGCCAGGAAGGACGCCGTCGACATAATCAAGCTCTGCTTCAAGGATAACGCCTGGAAGGCTTTCAATGGCCAGATAGTCGCCCTTTCCAAGCTGATGGAACAACTCAAGCTGGTATATCTGTCCTCCCTTCCTTTTGTGGTCGATTGTGTCAACTTGACAAAAATGTGGGTTGTCCTCGATTGTGTCAAACTTGACTAAAGTGATTTGTACTCAGCTCCTTGTTAGTAGTAGACATTATATTCACTGACACTAAAAGTGTTGGTTTCCTCTCACTTCCAGGAGGAGCCCAGTTTGTCACTTCTATCGAAGGAGGAGCCCAGTTTGTAATGAAGCTTGTCACTACACACTTGTTATTACACTTATAGAGCTTGTAATAATGTGATACCATTGTATCTGTGTTGTATTATGTAACAGACTGATTCTGGCTGTTATTTCGAAGTATTACTTTTGTTTTCTATCTGTCCAATTTGAATTTGAATCTGATTTTGAATTTGAATTTGAATATCAGTTTGAAATTGAACAGAGAAAATAGCCGTGGAGAAAACACTGTTGGACCTTAAAAAGGCCACGGACTAGTCTTAGTTGGACTCAATTTCGAAATAAATCTACTAATATTTGGAACAAATGGACTGTTAAATGGCTGAGGCCCAAATAATTATTGGACTGTAAAATGGCCAAGGGTCAAAATACAATGGGCTGAAAAAAGATATGAATTGTGAAAGTCCAGGGCCCAGAAAAAATGGCCAAATTATTGGACTTGGCCCACGTAGCCGACCAGAATTGACAGAAAAAATAGGTGAATGTGCCGAATTATTGGGCTTGGCCCATTTGGACGATTGAACTGGACCGGGCTGATTCTGATCTACGACCATTTCATTTGGTCACTATTTTGGCACGTCAGCTCTGCCACGTTGGATCTGACGTGGTCTGGTCAGATAGTTAGTGACCAAATAATTTGGTCATAAAATCTGTGACCTTTCTTTTGGTCACAGACGTCTATGACCAATACCCAAAAAGGTCACGTAGTTTCATTTGTGACGCTCATCTTTTGACCAACAGTTTTTGGTCACAAAAAAGTCACAAATGAAAAAAAATGTGACCTTTCAGTGACCAATATGGAGGGTCACTAGATAGCATATTTCTTGTAGTGCACGGCGTCGCCATGCAGCAACCTTCCTCGCGCACGTGCTGCAACCACCTCCCCTGGACGCTCGCAGCAAGCGCCACCGGTCGCCGTAGTGCCGCCTCCAACCACGACGGGCAGCAGAACCACCAAAAAAGCTTGTGGAAGAGGCTGGTAGCACCACCTCCGGACTTTTGTAGCAGCGCCACCAAACGGTCGTAGCAACGACGCATACCGTTAATAGCACTGCAGATTGCAACCGATAAAACCACCGCTCGCCGCTTGCAGCAGTACAGACCGCCGACGGTAGCACGACCGCTCGCCGCTGGTAGCACGACTGCTCGCCGACGGTAGCACGGCCGCTCGCCGCTGGTAGCACCGCCGTCCAACTCCATCGCGCCATCGTTTCCGCCGATAGCATCCGCCCCTGCCTCTTGCAGGACCGCTGGCTGCCGATGGTAGCACTACCATCTGCCGCTGGTAGCACTACCCATTGCCGTTCGCAGAACTGTTGGACGTCGTTCATCGCAACGCCATCCTCCGTGGTAGCACTACCGACAGCCGCATGGTAGCAACACCGAGCTCCACTGGTAGCATCCGTGACTTCCGTTTGTAGCATCGAAATACACCGCCGCCGTGGCTTGCAGCAACACTACCGGTCTTGGCTTGCAGCACTAAGCGGGGCCAGCGGCCGGAGCCGAGGAAGACCGGAGAAGGTGTAGAGGGGGCTGGAGCTGGTCGAGGGGCGCCGCGGCGTGCTCGGGCTGGAGGCGACGCTGGTGGCACGGGCGAGAGCTCCTCGGCCTCCAGGCGTGCGCGGCTCGGTGGGGATGAGGAGAGGTTTGAGCTCTATCATGGATTTGGGGAAAGTGAGATCAATGGATGGAGGGAGGGAAGGTAGCTGGAGGAGAGGGCGGCGGCATTTGGTCGTCGCTGGAGCCAGAGTGCTCACGGCGCAGAAGGTAGCAGAGGTGGGGAGCCTGCTCGGGGCGGTCGTCGATTGGTCTTGAACTCTCGATTAGCAAAAGGATAAGGGTTAAGTCTTTTCAAATAAGACAACCTACTTATCGGATCTCTCAGGGCCAGATCTAGGTGAAAGTTTTTCTAGGGTTAGACGTGGCCGAAAGTTTGAAAGAGCAGGTAAAAATTATACACGTACCTACATGTTGGATTTGTTCCTCCCACCTCTCAAGGACCATGGGGTGGTGATGTTGGATTAACGTGAGAACAATCATTCGATATATGGTGTAGCAAAACAAATTAGCCAAGAATTTTCTGTCACTACTTACTAACATCGATAAGGATGGTAACCCAGTTAAAAGTTAGACCGAGCAAAAACGGTTAAGTCTTTCCAAATAAGACAACCTACTTATCGGATCTCTCAGGGCCAGATCTAGGTGAAAGTTTTTCTAGGGTTAGACGTGGCCGAAAGTTTGAAAGAGCAGGTAAAAATTATACCACGTACCTACATGTTGGATTTGTGCCTCCCATGCACCTCTCAAGGACCATGGAGTGGTGATGTTGTATTAACATGAGAACAATCATTCGATATATGGTGCAGCAAAACAAATTAGCCAAGAATTTTTGTCACTACTTACTAACATTGATAAGGATGGTAACCCAGTTATAGGTACTATGACAGAAAAGTTGATCAACTGAACAACCTCCTAACTATTTCCTCTGTCCCTAATTATAAGACATTTTGGTAGGATAGTTTAGCCTAACAAAATTTCTTACAATTAGGGACGAAGGGAGTATTTGTGTACTATTCCCCACAAAAATAAACTTTACTTGACATATTTTAGGTGTTTTGACCTGTGATGATAAGTTATGCTTGGAGATGATACCTGAGGATAAATTATGTAAACCTGATGATAAGTTTTGTGACGATGAACCTGAGATGTGTTCTGTGATGTGAACCTGGGATATGTGTTGTGTTCTGTGATGTGAATCTGGGGTAACTGTTGTGTTCTACAATGTAAACCTAATGATACGTTTTTGTTTGAATTGTTGTTTATGGTGATGTTACGTTATAACCTAGGATATGTGTTGTAATTTAAATGTAATTTGAATTAATTCAAATGTACTTCTTGTTTATAGTGATTTGAATTTGGGCTAGTTGTATATAACTGGGTTAAAGAGGCCTTGGGCCCAAATACTTTTGGACTGCATAAAGGCCACAATACAAACATTTTCTTAAAAATAATTAGGATATAAGAAGGCCATATCCCAACCAATATTTGACACTTTTCTGAAATCAAAAAAATTAAATTTCAGAAAATAAAAAGAATGAACAGACAAGTTCAAGGTCTGGAAAAAGAAAAGACCAAATGTTTAGCTTAGGCCATTAAGCCAACTAGAAATGAAAAAAAAACAAAAAACTAAATGGGTAAAATTATTGGGCTTGACCAACGAGGACCGGGCTGATTTTGATTTACGACTATTACATTTGGTCATAAATGTGTCACCCCAGTTTTGCCACGTAGAATTTGACGTGGTCAGGGGTGGACTGTGAGTAATCAAAAATATTGGTCATTAAGTTATGACCCTCTTTTTGGAAATTAACTGTTATGACCATTTCACTTAAAAGATTGTCAATGAACGTTTAAGAAGCTCTGTTTTTACCATCGGTTTTTTGTCACAAAGTAGTCATAAATGAATAATAATGACCCTCTAGTGGTCAAAATTCAGCATATTTCTTGTAGTGTGGGCTGTAGCTACTTTGTAGGTTAGGTATGTGCCAATGCATCATCTCTTTGCACGTTAACATGGGAGCATTGAAAACTTAAAAGACAACTAGTCCAATGTATTGTCTTTTGTGGGTTGTATCTAAATTAAATGATTTGATGCTCATGCATCCATATGATTGGGCTAGCATAATTTTTTGCTATGGTCACGTGCAAAGTTTGTATGTTAGCTAAGCTACAGCCTCACTCTATTTCTTCATTAACTACCATGCCACATCAGCAAAATGTATATGAAACTGTGCTGAGAAACTTGCATTGGCATAGGCCTTAGCGTACATTCAAGGTGTCACTAGTGGAAAAACAGCCATAGGATGTTACCCTTAGTACCGGTTTGCCAAACCGGTACTAAAGCTAGCACTAGTACCGGCTCCAGAGCCCAGTGCGCCGGGAATCTGTAGTACCGGTTTGTGCTGGACCTGTAGTACCGGTTCGTTCTACGAACCGGTACTAAAGGGTTTCGCGCCAAAAATGCTGCGGCCGCGGGGCCGGCGCTGCACCTTTAGTACCGGTTTGCATAGCAAACCGGTACTAGAGGGTGTGCAGCCTATTTCATCAACCCGACCCGCTCATTTTTTCATCTCCAACACATTTCCAACATAAATCTCTCCTCTCACACTCCAAACAAATCTCCATTTTTCTCCACCATTTTGTTAAGATTGGCGGCAACCATCTATCCAAGGGTTAGCAACATGATCCTTTCTTCCGGCGTTCCTAATTTAGCTCATTTCGTATAGTTTAACTCGTTTCACTTTTTTAGTGCTAGCAAGGTGTTTGATGAAATGTCTAAGTTAGTGATTTCATTCGTTTTATATGAAATTTGAGCTCAAATTAAAGTATGCTTTGTTGGTTTTAGTATCTTCCCCGTCCTCACCGCCGTCGATCGCCAGCGCCGTCCCTAGCCGGCACCACCTCGGTGAGCCTACTTGTTTTTATGTTTTATAAAAAAACTTAGTTTTATGTGATAGATGCATAGTTTTACTTTATAATTTTCTTACTTGTATGATTGTTTTTTTATGTATAGTGCCATGGTTTTGATATCCGTCCCCGTCGGCCCTCGTCCGGTCTATGATTCGGATGTGGTATACTTTTATAACTATTTGTTTCATTTTGTCATGTGACAATTATGCCGACCAACTTGACATAGATATTTTATCTAGGAGGTAGTTGAACCAGAAATTACAACCGACCCTCTTGTCGAGATGCTCAATTTATTTGAGAAAGAAAATAATGATTTGAATGAAAAATTGAAAAGAAGTGAAGATCTTCGTCTGCAATGCCTAGAAGAGAAGATGAAATTGGACTTGAAGTTTGCCGACGTCGTCGATGATCACCAGATCAAGATGGATGCAATGCGCTTGAAGATTAAAAAGATTAGAAAATATGCCATTAATCAAGAGGCTTGGTATCATTATGCTGTTGGTTCAGTAGTTACCTTAGTTGCGATTTTCATCGCATTTTTTGTTGGTTTTAATTTTTTTAGATAGTTGTATGTTAGTTTGAGTGTATGTTTTATGAGAACTATGTATTACATTTGGTCAGTACTCTAATTTGCTTTTAATGTGATGAACTTGAATATTAATTAATTTTGTCACTCATCTATTTATGAAGTAGTGTAATTAACGGTTATTGATATACTTATATAATGCAGATGAACCGACAATGGATGTACGGTGACCGACGTTGTCCCGAGTTTATTAATGGCATGCATAATTTTCTCCACGTGGCTGAGGCAAGCAAGCGGTCGAATGGTTTCATGTGTTGTCCATGTAGTTCCTGTAAGAATATGAAGGATTACTCTACCTCAAGAACCATTCACGCCCACCTGTTACAGAACGGTTTCATGCCCGGCTATAATTGTTGGACAAAGCACGGAGAAATAGGGGTTATAATGGAAGACAACGAAGAAGAAGAGGATAACGACAACTATCCTATGTTCACTGAACACGATGATATGACAATGGGGGGAGACGAAGACGCAGAAGAGCTCATTTTTGATGACCCCGATGACGATTTAGGTCGGGCCATTCATGATGCGAAGATTAACTGCGGAAGTGAAAACGAGAAGTTGAAGTTGGAGAGAATGTTAGAGGATCACAACAAATTGTTGTACCCAAATTGCGAAGATGGTCAGAAAAAGCTGGGTACCACATTAGAATTGCTGCAATGGAAGGCAGAGAATGGTACTTCTGACAAGGTTTTTGAAAAGTTGCTGAAAATAATAAAGAAGATGCTTCCAGGGGAGAATGTATTGCCCTCTAGTACGTACGAAGCAAAGAAGGTTGTCTGCCCTCTAGGATTAGAGGTGCAGAAAATACATGCATGCATCAATGACTGCATCCTCTGCCGCGGTGAGAAGTACGAGAATTTGAATGCATGCCCGGTATGCGGTGCATTGCGGTATAAGATCAGGCGAGATGACCCTGGTGATGTTGAGGGCGAGCCGTGCCCCAGGAAGATGGTTCCTGTCAAGGTGATGTGATATGCTCCTATAATACCACGGTTGAAGCGTTTGTTTCAAAACAAAGAGCATGCCAAGTTGTTGCGATGGCACAAAGAAGACCGTAAGAAAGACGTGATGCTGAGACACCCCGCTGACGGGTCGCAGTGGAGAAAAATCGACAAAGAGTTCAAGACATTTGCAGATGACACGAGGAACTTAAGATTTGGTCTAAGTACAGATGGCTTTAATCCTTTTGGAGAGCAGAGCTCCAGTCATAGCACCTGGCCAGTGACTCTATGTATCTATAACCTTCCTCCTTGGTTGTGCATGAAGCGGAAGTTCATTATGATGCCAGTGCTCATCCAAGGCCCGAGGCAACCCGGCAACGACATTGATGTGTACCTGAGGCCATTAGTTGAAGAACTTTTACAGTTGTGGGATGAAGAAGGTGTACCTGTGTGGGATGAGCACGAACAAAAGGAATTTAACCTACGAGGGTTGTTGTTCGTAACCATCAATGATTGGCCTGCTCTTAGTAACATTTCAGGACAATCAAACAAGGGATACAATGCATGCACACACTGTTTAGGTGAGACTGACAGTATATATTTGGGAAACAAGAATGTGTACTTGGGGCATCGTCGATTTCTTCCAAAACAACATGTCGTAAGAATGGGAGGAGGCAAGCATTTCAGAGGTGAGGCAGATAGCCGGACGAAGCCTACCCGCCCTACTGGGGATGTTATATATGATATGGTGAAGGATTTAAAAGTGATCTTTGGAAAGGGTCCTGGCGGACAATCTGTTCCGAATAACAGTGCCGGACACGTACCCATGTGAAGAAGATGTCTATATTTTGGGAGCTACCCTATTGGAAAATCCTAGAGGTTCACTCTTCAATCGACGTGATGCACGTGACGAAAAATCTTTGCGTGAACCTGCTAAACTGCTTGGGCGTGTACGGGAAGACAAAAGATACACCGGATGCACGGCAGGACCAGCAACGTATGCACGAACGAGACAACCTGAATCCAGAGAAGTATCAAGGTCCTGCCAGCTACGCTCTTACAAAAGAAGAGAAGGAGATCTTTTTTAAAGTCCTGAGCAGCATCAAGGTCCCGTCTGGCTTCTCGTCGAATATAAAGGGAATAATAAACATGACAGAGAAAAAGTTTCAAAACCTAAAGTCTCATGACTGCCACGTCATTATGACACAATTACTTCCGATTGCATTGAGGGGGCTTCTGCCAGAAAATGTTCGAGTACCCATTGTGAAGCTATGTGCATTCCTCAATGCAATTTCTCAGAAGGTGATCAATCCACTAACTCTATCAAATTTACAGAAGGATGTGGTGCAATGTCTTGTCAGCTTCGAGTTGGTGTTTCCACCATCCTTCTTCAATATTATGACGCACCTCATAGTTCACCTAGTCGAAGAGATTCACGTTCTCGGTCCTGTATTTCTACACAACATGTTCCCCTTTGAGAGATTCATGGGAGTCTTAAAGAAATACGTTCATAACCGTGCTAGGCCAGAAGGAAGCATCTCCAAGGGCTATGGAACAGAGGAGGTCATTGAGTTTTGTGTTGACTTTATTCCTGACCTTAAGCCGATCGGTGTTCCTGAATCACGCTATGAGGGGAGACTGCGTGGAAAAGGCACGCTAGGAAAGAGAGCAAAAATAAATATGGACGGACATTCTTTCACTAAAGCACACTACACAGTCCTACATAATTCCAGCATGGTGGCTCCGTATATATTGGAACACAAGGATATTTTACGCTCAAAATATCCGGAGCAAGGTGAAGATTGGATTGATGGAGAACACCAGACGACTTTCGGCGGTTGGTTGCAAACACATCTCATTAATGACACCACTATTGAAGAACAACTATACTTGTTGGCCAAGCAACCATCTTTTTGTATATCGACTTTTCAAGGGTACGAGATAAATGGGAATACATTTTACACGATCGCCCAAGATCAAAAGAGCACCAACCAAAACAGTGGTGTCCGCTTTGATGCAGCAGACGACAATGGGAAGAAGGTCACATATTATGGGTACATAGAGGAGATATGGGAACTTGACTATGGACCTACTTTCAAGATCCCTTTGTTCCGGTGCAAATGGTTCAACCTGAAAGACGGGGTGCAGGTAGACCCACAGTACGGAATGACTACAGTGGATCTAAAGAATCTAGCATACGAGACCGAACCATTCGTGCTTGCCAGTGAAGTGGCCCAGGTTTTCTATGTGAAGGACATGTCTACCAAACCGAAAAAAAGAAAAGAAAGGCAAGAGGACACATCATATGATGAGCCAAAGCGCCACATAGTTCTTTCAGGAAAAAGAAACATCGTGGGAGTGGAGGACAAGACAGACATGTCAGAAGATTATAATAAGTTTGATTATATTGCACCCTTCAAGGTGAAAACTGACCCAAGCATCGTGTTAAATAACGAAGATTGTCCATGGTTGCGTCGCAATCAGAAGAAAGGGAAACACACGAAGAAAACTCAGAAGACTAGATAGGGATGTGTTGGTGATGTGTAATAATAAACTTGGCATAGTTTGTTTGAATGGGTCCATATTCCACACAAACATGCATCTTGGAAGCACGGACAATGTATTAAACCTTTTATCAAATGCACACGGTTTCCCCGTCATACAGCCCAACGGTGGCTCGTGAGTGCCTGCATATCAAATGCACCGTTGGGCTGTATGACGGGAATCCGAATGATTTGTATTCGGTCGATGAACTGAAGTGAGCAGCAAATCGACCTTCGATCCAAGCAGCCGCAAGACTTCTTTGATGATCTAACGACCAGTCCCAAAAAGTGTTGGGAATGTTGTAGATCATCAAAGAGCCTTGCAGCCACTCCCACCTACCTCGGCAATTCATCATTGTGTCACCCTAATCAAGTGGTTAGATTCAACCTACCCGAGGGCTTGTGTTAGGGAACATGCCAGCGGGTAGGCTAAATCCAACCATTGGGTTCGGTGGCAAAGGTAGACGCTCGTTGTGTGCCATTTTGCAGCAGGGACGTCGCTATTTATAGGCGATTAGAGAAACACACCCCTGATCCAACGGCTCACAAGTGCTGTAAAGAAACACACCCCTGATCCAACGGCTCACAAGTGCTTGAAAGAAACACACGATCCGTGTGCTTCTTTAGTCCCGGTTGGTAACACGAACCGGTACTAAAGGCACTGATCCAACAGCTCACAAGCGCTAAAAGGAAACACACGATCCGTGTGCTTCTGATCCAATGGCTCACAAGCGCTCTAAAGAAACACACCCCTGATCCAACGGCTCACAAGCGCTTGAAAGAAACACACGATCCGTGTGCTTCTTTAGTCCCGGTTGGTAACACGAACCGGTACTAAAGGCACTGATCCAACAGTTCACAAGCGCTCGAAGGAAACACACGATACGTGTGCTTCTGATCCAACGGCTCACAAGCGCTCTAAAGAAACACACACCTGATCCAACGGCTCACAAGCGCTTGAAAGAAACACACGATCCGTGTGCTTCTTTAGTCCCAGTTGGTAACACGAACCGGTACTAAAGGCCCTGATCACTCTATATATATATGTAGGCTTGGCCTCCATTGCCATATCACATCTAAACTCATATCTGCAACCTCATCACTCGGCGACGATGTCCATGTTGCACTAGAGGGGCGATGTGCGGGACTGGGCTCCACCGGGCTGGCACTGGGAGGTGCTACCTTCCGGGACGCGCAGCTTGGTGAGGAATCCGGGTGACGTCGTCGACCCGGATCTTCTGTGGTGGCAGTCGCGTGGGCCACGCTCGGTGCAGAGGGAGCCGGCCTCCGAGGAGGTGGTACGTCGCCGTATCAGGGAGGAGGATGAGCACGTCCGTCGCTACATGTATCTATTGGATAGGCAGTATGACAGTAGGTGGTCATTTCTTCAGAGGGTTCCTTCTCACGTGAGCTATGACCCTGTGAGGGTTCCTTCTCTTTGGATGCGCAGCGCCGGAGGCTCAGCACCCCGCAGCTCAGGAACTTGGAATATGTCCTAGGCAGTACGACAGTTCTGTTGAAAACTTGTTCACAACAAAGAGCTATCTCCTCCTAACATTCTAGGGTTTCTGTCGAAATAACGGGTGTTATGGCCAAATACATGCATGGCATAGTTTGTTTGAATGGGTCCATATTCCACACAAACATGCATCTTGGAAGCACGGACAATGTTGACGAAGGAAGTTTTTTTTATTGAATAAAAAAACCATTTTCCATTTTTCGAGTGTCAGAAATGGTTTTTTTTGTGAAGGACCTACCAGAAATATGTTGCAAAACTTGGGTGATTCATTTTTTTAATATGCTAGAACATGTTATATGCACAAATAATCAATTTGTTTTCAAAGAAAAGATTTCCATCCACCTCTTTTAAAAATCACAAATTTCTGCCGATTCTGCTGGAAACGGGACAAATTTCTAGACTTAATTATAGTTTCTAGAAATATTTAATTCCATTTTGAAATTTAAAAATTTGAAAATGTTACAAAACATCACAAAATTATTATGGGTTTATATTTTTTAATTTTACAAAATTTTAGAAATTAGTTTCATGTCATTTGGACTTTTCTTTCAAAAGTTATAGTTGTTTTAATAAAATAGGAAAAGAAAAAGAGAGAAAACCCTTTGGTACCGGTTGGTGAGAAAAACCGGTACCAAAGGTTGTGCGGTTCGCGCCCAATTTTTGGTGGATCTTTGGTACCGGTTGGTAGCTAAAACCGGTACCAATGCCTCTTTGGTACCGGTTGGTGGCACAAACCGGTACCAAAGGTCAAAAACAAGGCTCCAAGAGCGCGGGACTTGGCCATTCTTGGCCAAATCACCGTAGACGAACCGACGCGCCTCCGGGCTCCTGATCGCCGACGAGACGCCGTCAGGCTGCCGCCGCCGGGAATCGCTCCCTCGCGCCCTGCGCCGCCGCCTGCGCAGCCGCCAGCACGCCCCTGCGCCGCCGCCTGCACGCCCCTGCGCCTCCACCTCGGTGCGCCGCGCGCCGGCCCCGAACGCCTCCACCTCCGTGCGCCGGCGGCCCCTGCCCCTCCACCTCCGTGCGCCGCCGGCCCCACCACGCTCCTCCGCCTCCACCACTGTGCGCCGCCGGCCCCTGCCCCTCCACCTCCGTGCGCCGCCGGCCCCTGCCCCTGCTCCACCACGCGCCTCCGCCTCCACCACCTCGCCTCCACCACGCGCCTCCGGCCGTCTCCACGCGCCTCCACCACGCGCCTCCGCCTCCGCCTCCGGCCGCAGGTACTATTTTTTTTTGTTTTTTTTCTTAGTGGTTATTGTTATTTTTACTTATTTACAAATGTCTCAATATTGTTACATATAAATTTAAGTAAATAGAAACACTAGAAAATTAGTATTAGAATTATTAGAATTTTTAAGTACTTAGAATTATTAGTTTTTTAAGTACTTAGATATTAGTTTTTTTAAGTACTTAAATATTAGTTTTTTTAGTACTTAGAATTATTAGAATTTTTAAGTACTTAGATATTAGTTTTTTTAGTAGAATTTTTAAGTACTTAGATATTAGTTTTTTTAGTACTTAGAATTATTAGAATTTTTAGAATAGAATATTAGTATTAGAATATTAGTATTAGAATATTAGTATTAGAATTATTAGTATTAAATATTAGTGTTAGAATTTTGTAGTGAATTGCTATTTAAAATTTTCTATTTCAAATTTGCCAAGTGAATTTGCTATTTAAAATTTTGTAGTGACATTGAGCTATGGATCCGGACTCCCCCCCTTCATCCGAAATGAGGAGGAAGAAGATTTGGTGCAACAAGTGATATATAATAATGCCCGACCATATGAGGATGACGATGGCGAAGACTTAACCACACAATTTCTGAACGACTCCGGTGAAGGACTTGAGTCTGAAGAAAGAAGGGCCGACGAAGTGCCCTTAACAAACTCCGGCAAGGTGTATATTATGGCAATGCTATATCAGTAGATGCATTGATTTATTTGTATTGCACTTATTAACGAACCTTTTTTATTTTAGCCTTGTGGATCATCGAGCAATCTGCTAAAAAGCAAGGTCCTCGAGGCCCGACGAAACCTCTATCGGGCGAGGCTAAATTATCCCTCACCGCATTTAAGGCTAGTGGCGAACCGGTGGAACCAGCAGAGAACGTCAAAAAATTTATAAGTCAAGCTGGAGTTCTTGTTAGGGACATTGTACCGATCACCATTCCAGATTGGCATAAGCCGAAGAAGGCGGGGGTTGGCGATGAAGCTAGTTACGTCAGCGACGCTACAAAAGAGGTACTTTGGGGGAGTCTGCTGCCATACTTCAACCTACCGGTAGGCTTCACGGAAGGCCAGACGAAGAAGCTCAAGGAATGGACTTTTAAGAAGATGGCCGTACAATTCCAGACCTGGAAGAAAAAATTATGGGACAACTATGGACCTGAAGGTCCAGAATTCACTGGAAGATTTGAGAAGCTAAAAGCCCTCTGGCCCGCATTTAAGGCGTATAGGAGCTCGTCAGAGTATAAGGCCCGATCAGCCATAAATGTAGAAAATGCTAAGAAGAAGCAATATTTTCATAAATTGGGGTCAGGTGGCTACAAGAGTGCCATTCCTAAGTGGAAAGCATATGAAGCTGAACTGCTGAAAAACGGGGTCATGCCACAGACATACGACTGGCCCGAGCGGTCCAAGTTCTGGTTGTACGCGCATGGGGCAGGGTTGGACCCAAAGACAGGGCGAATCGTTGCAAAGGGTAAATGGAAGACGAAAATTGAAAAAATCGCCAAGGAGCTTGAAGATGCAGTAGATAAGGTCAGAAAGGGAGTGTACATTCCCGATAGAGAGAATGACGAGTTGACACTAGCTCTGGGGAATCCAGAACACGTTGGACGAGTACGAACCCTCCCAGGTCTCACCATGAAGGATGCGTGGCCGGAGTGCGCAGACAGTTATAGAAGCCGTTCGAGAACGAAGAAGAAGTGCGCTGACCGATTATCGACATTGGAACTTAGGGTGCAGCAGCTGGAGCAGAATCTAACAGACTCAACTACTAGTCGGCAGAGGGCACCTGATCAGCAACTTCTTATAGAAGATCCTCAAGCCGATGCCGCCCCATCTCAGCCGAAAAGCAGCGTGGGTTCCTCGCATCTTGAAGGATGTGGAGCAAGCTACCCCGTGGATTATGTCACGGAGAAGACAGAGTGCGAGCTACATGTGCCAATAAGGAACATGTCCGTTAAGGTGGCGGTCGGCTATGTTTACCCACAACAAGATGGAGCAACGCACCATCATCAGCCCATTCCAGCTGACTGTGCTCTTGTCGGGGTGGATGACATTGTGCCTACTTATGAAACAATGGATCTTGATCATCCTGGAGGTGACGAGGAGAAGACACTGGGCGATGTCAAGCGCGGTTTCGCCCTCTGGAAAAAACAATACATCGTCTTTTCAGGCCCCGTGCCAAGGCCACCGACTCCTCGTGGTAGAAGTCCACATGTGCAACAAAGTCCACATGAGCCGCAAGGGCCATCGACTACTCCTGCTGGCAGTCCACATGAGCAGGAAGGGCCATCGACTCCTCGTGGTAGCAGTCCACATGAGCAGCAAGGGCCATCGACTCCTCGTGGTAGCAGTCCACATGAGCAACAAAGTCCACACCTACCGGAGGGGGGGCCCAGCGCGAGTCCACCACCTCGGTTACCTCCGCGTAAGAGAGCGCCCGTTAAGCGGAACGGTTCGCCGCCTAGGAAGATGCCTAGATTGGAGAGAACACGGCCGCCTCTTGAGAAGTTACCTTGGGAAAGATCTGAAGAGGAAAACAAGGCCATCGTTCAAGCCCAGGTGGATGCCCATTTTGCTAAGAAAGTGCCAGAGATACCTTTTGTGAAGACGCTAGATCCGGTGAAAGTCGTGCGTACCGTGGAGAATCTATATGACCCTGAACCGGTGTCATCAGACTATACGCGTTCTATTGAAAGGTCATATGACGAGATGGTCAGGGTGCAAAAAGGAGAACCGGTGATCCAAGTGGAAAAAGGGAAACAGGTGGTCGAGTCAAATAAAAGGAAACAAGTTCCCCAGCTCGGAGAACAACCCGTTCAATCGGTCCCCCCTCTCAAGGTGTTTGACGAGAAGGCCATTCAAAGTCGTCAACAACAAACAACCGGTACCGATGACGCCTTACTTGAAGTAGCATATCAATTTGTTCAAGGGAATAATTTGGTCGAGAATGTCTGCACCCTACCAACAAGAATGCGCCAACTGCATAGCTGGTACTTGAATAGTGCAAAGGACGGGTTCGATTCTATCATGGTGAGAGTTAAGGAGGAGCACTACTTCCAAGAATACGCTGTGTCCGTTGACTTCAAGGAACTTTTTCAGTTATACAATCTCCTGGCCATCGACAAATCGTTGCTCAGTTGCTATTGTCTGTAAGTGATTTATTTATGTAATTTGAGAAGTCTTAAGCTCAGTTCGTTCATTTTCTGCAATTGTCCTCAATTTAATCTTTTGTGCGCTATATTATGCAGATTGAAGATGCTCGAATGCAAAAGGGATGATATCAACGACATTGGGTTCATTGACGCGGAGACAATGCATCAAGTAACCATAACGGATCCCCTGCATAACAAGGATACACCGGCGACTTTGCTAAGGTTTTTGAAGCGACAACGTGACAAAAAACAAATACTTTGGCCTTACTTGTTCGAGTGAGTGTTACTGTCTTCTTTATCGTCATTATTTGAATACTTTGGCCAGATGTTAAAATTTTAAGTAATGAGTTATATCTATGACACTGCATATTTAAACGTGCGCAGCTTCCACTATATTCTTATCGTCATTAAAATGCACGATGGAGAAGTTCTAGTTTATGACTCACTAACCACAAAGCCGCTAAAGTACAAGCACTGTTTTGATATGCTCAAAAGGTAATTTTAATTAATTCTTATCGGCTTCATCGTTAATTTGATGATGTCAACTCTTTTATTGATTTTCTTTATCGGGCAGCGTATGGGAAACGTTCATCGCGGAAGATCCGGAAGGTGGATGGAAACCGAAGCTGATATGGCGTCCGAGAGTAAGTACTACTATATACCTAGCTACGTCCACACACATTTATCATACTTGATTATTGTTTGATTGAATTATATTCTTATACAGAAATGCGAGCAACAACCACAGGGGACTAATCTATGTGGTTACTATGTTTGTGAGAACATTCACAAGATTGTCAACGAGAGAGCGAATAGTAAATTCAATAAATAGGTACGTAAACAATATTCACAAATTTATTTTGTTACCATCAGTTCTGCTGAGTTTCAGTCATAATTGTTTTATTATGATTTGACACATACATATACACATGACTCAATGTATTCATTTCGATCTCATTCATTTGTAGTTGGCAAGAAAGCGGGAGAAGCTCCCCCGAAAGCTCCGCTTCCAAGCAATTAGCGAGGAATTGGCGGGATTTTTCATTCGGGAAGTCATACCTCCTTCCGGAGAGTACCACCTTGTTTCAATATAGTATGCCTCAATGTAATAGTGAGCTAGGAACATGTAATATATTGTATGTCTCGGAGAGTATTACTTAATTTGCGATCTTATGTAATTAATTACTTTTGTTATATATATGCACCAAGTTGATATGCATCAAATTGATCTTCATGTAGATATCTTATATATTCCAAACGCGTTTCTGGCGCATCGAAGCGATACTGATACAACGAACGGTCCAAATACAGACCCTATAAACCCTGGATTCTCTGCGTTTTGGCACGGCAGAGAAATGCACAATTCTCTGTCGCGGCAGAGAGTGCAGGTTTACGGTCCCAACCCTTTGGTACCGGTTCCTGTTACGAACCGGTACCAAAGGTCTCCAGCCCTGAGGCTCCCGGCCAGCCCACATAGAGGCCTCTGTAGTACCAGTTCCAGACTAGACCGGTACTAAAGGTTGGGGAATTTAGTACCGATTAATTAGTACCGGTTGCCTAACCGGTACTATAGGCACTCTGGAACCGGTACTGGACCTTGTTTTTCCACTAGTGTGTACGTGCCTAATGCGTTGTATTGGCAGCTTGACCTTTATGAACCCGATACGTTTCGCTTCGCCCGAGGTATCATTGCATAAAAAAGTACCAGATACTCCTACTCCTATCTGGTAATACCCTTTGCCATATAAAACATCTCGTGCTAGTATTTATAATATCTTTTTTTAAAGTGAAGTAGTGTTTCATATCATGAATAACAGTGTGATTGACATGCATGCCTGCTTTGGAAAAGGGCATGCAGCAGGTAACTATACTAGTGTGCCAGGTACAATGCTACCTACGTTAATTGCAGGGAAAGATGATTGACAAAAGACTACGTGCTCATGACCTGGCAACGATTTGTCATTATCATGCAAAGCCTAGGGCACGGGAAATTGCTTGTCTATATTCGACGTTTTCAGGCGTAGCTTTGTCCCATGGTCTACTCAGTAGCCTATACCACCTTCTGCGCGCTACAAGGATAAACGCTTTCTCGCTTTGAAAAATTGCCGATCGACGCCAGTTGTGTAATCCTGCGTCCACCAGCTGCTGGGACAAGCTTAATCATCCGTAACGGTATTGCAGTAGCAAGTTTTAGCCCATCAAAAGGTTATGCAAAGAACATCTGAACGATCTTACCGCGCGCTGCAGCGGCAGGCACAAGGCGGATCAAATTGTGAGGGACCTATAAAAATAGGACGCTACTATGGGGAAGTTGCCTCAATTTGGCAATTCCATAAGCACTCACGTGTTGAGCATATGTGGGGTCCGTGCAATTTTTTTCAACCAAGTAAGCGATTCGTGAGCAAATTAGTATGCATGCACTAAAAGCCAAAACTGCTGATGTCATCCCGCATTAAATACCAAATTCAAAAATTTAAAATGTTTTGTAGCTCAAACCGTTTATGCGATTTATGATCCGTTTTCACCGTTGGACTAGTCGCGTCGAGATCTTTGAAACTAGATCTCATCTTAATATGTTTCGACGAAATTTTTTTTGGAACCAAAAGTTACCAACCACTGACACGTAAGTTATCAGGCTGTAGTATGTAAGTTACCACTCCACACAACGATTCATTTTGGATGCAACTATACAACGGATGGTAACTCCATCGGTCCAGAGAGGGTAACTCCATCGGTCTAGGGTGGGTAACTACATCACTATTGGGTGGCAACTCTATTAATTTATGGTAGTTAACTCTATCAGTTTAGGATAACTTCATGACTATTGAGTGGGTGGTAACTTTATCACTACCGGATGGATAACTCCATAACTATTGAGTGGGTGGCAATCCATCACTACTGGGTGGGTAACTCCATCGCTACTTGGTGGTAACTCCATCACTACTGGATGAGTAACTTCATCAGTCTGGGGTGGGTAACTGCATCACTACTGGGTGGCAATGGCAACTCCATCAGTTCGTTCATACAGAGTGGGTAACTCCATCAGTGTACGCGGATAGCTCCATTAGTCTAAGATGGGTAACTCCACTACTACTGGGTGGTAACTCCATCAGTCTAAGGTGGGTAACTCCATTACTACTGGGTGGTAACTCCATTGGTCTAGATTGGGTAAATCCTTTAGTGTAGGGTGGATAACTCCTTCAGTCTGTGGTCGGTAACTATATCAGTTTAGAATGGTCACTTCAACTACTGGATGGTAACTTTATCAGTTTATGGTGGGTAACTTTATCAATACGGGGGTAACTCTTTCAGTCTAGGGTGGTTAACTCTGTCAATACTGGATGGTAACTTCATCAGTTTAGGGTGGATAACTCTACTGAGCGGTGTAACTTCATCAGTTTAGGGTTGGTAACTCCATCACTACGGGTTGGTAACTCCATCACTACTGGGTGGTAACTCTTTCAGTCTATGGTGGTTAACTCCATAAGTCTAAGGTGGGTAATTCCATCAGTCGACGATGGGTAAATCTGTAGAGAGCGAGCATGGTAATTATGATCTATCATGAACACCTTGATAACTCTATCAGTACTAGGTGGGTAAAGTATTATCTAGAGAGTAGGATAACTACAACGGTTTCATGGTGATAACTATATTCTAAACACATGCTTAACTCCATCAATATTGTTAGTAGATATTAAATTTCATCCATGACATAGCAACAACAAAAACAACGAGAATTTCTTGTGAACTTTTCAACCAGGCATCATATCCACAATAGACTAGCAAAAAAGCGAAAAAAGTACTTCGTGTACCGAAGATAGCTCGAAATATCAATTTTTGGCCTAAGTTCAACCTCTAACCCTACCCGACAAAAAAAGTCTGAAGTCTGTCACAAAAGCCCGACAAAAAACAAATATTATCACATTTTATCTATTTTCCCTTTTATACATATACATACATCTGTTGTTATGGAGTAAAAAAATGTACATATGTTGTACTCAGGAATCAGTCCGTAGAAAAATAGGATAAAAAGGGAACAACGTGTGTGCACACAGACATAAGAAAGTTAGGAGTTGATTGAAAGGGATAGTAGGGTGATAGATTTAGGTACGTTGCATCTCTGAATCACATCTCTGTCCACACGAAACACAACAACAAGTTAAACTGAAGACGCAACTTTGGATAGCAAGTTAAACTGAAGAGGCACACAGTCTCTGAATCTGATCTCAAGTGGATATACAATAGGCTGTAGTTAACTGAAGCTCACGTGGATGATCAAATTTTGATCTCCTCGGTGACCAGCATGCCTACCATAGATGATCTCCTGCGCATCATTATCACACATACGCCATCGATCTGAACAATTTCCCTAACAAACAACTCCTTCCCATCGAAGGTGAGCTCCTCCACCAAGACCTGCAGCTTCTCCATTCTGCTTACTGCCAAGGATGAATTCGTCCTCCAGGACCTGCAGCTACTACACACCGTTCTTGCACGCGACCTTGTGCTCTCCCTTTTCGCGGTGATATTCTGGGGCAGCAGCGCGCCCAGGAGTAGCGCATCCAGAGCAGCGCGCGGCCGCGCACGACGCCCAGGAGCTGCTGAGCGGGCTGCTAGACAAGCTGCCGCTGCGCTCTCCATGCTCCCGCCTGCTTGTCGGCCGCGTCGCCGCGCTCACCGGCTGGGGCGTGTCACCGTGCTCGCGTCCTCCCCGTACTTTGGACGCCGGCCAGCCGCCGCCACCGCCCTCGTCCTCGTCCTCTGAGGCGCCACCAGCGGCCCACTTGGGAGCACGTTCCGCAGTCGGCCGATGAACCCGCGGCGCCTGCCAAGGCCGCCGACAGCCGTAGGGGCGCGGATCCTCAGCGCGGCGTCTGTGAAGAACAGTGGCCTGAGCAGGTCGGTGCGGGACTACGACGGCGGCCTTTACCCGGAAAACCTCTGCGGCGACGTTGTCGTCATGGACGACAACACCATCGGAGCTGAGGAGGCTGGGGAAGGCGTCCCGGTGCACGCGGTGGCCGTCGGGACAGTCGGCGGCGGCGATCGATGGCGGCGTCGATGGCGTCGAAGATGATGGCGCGCGCGCTGCTGAAGAAGCCTCGCCCCGGCTGCGGGAGAGATGGCGGCGGGCTGCGGGTTGGTTTGCCTGAAGAAAATTCCGAAGGCGAGAGGATAAGGTCAACACTTTTGGTTGTTCCGCTGATCCAATCTCGACCGTTCGCCCGCGATCCGACGGCATTCGAAGCTGCGTCGTGTTTTGCCAGATTGAAGCCGCTTCTGATTAGATAAATCGTAAAAATAACGAGAGTCGCACTCGTTTTTTTCTTTGAAACAGAAGCATAAGAATTGCCTCTTCTCATTTTTTTTAGATATAAAAGGCCGAAAAAGCCTAGCGTTAAATTAATAACGCCAAACGGCGAGTAAGATACATAGTGCTGAACCCAACATACGACACAACCCTGCACACACAAGAAAAAGAACTACTAGGCGATTACAGGTAAACACCGAAGACCACCGCCACTGTCCACACAGGTAGACATGCTCAACAGGGAGGCCTCAAAGAAGGACACCGAGGAGATTACATGCGACCACAGATGATCGCCTCTTCTCATTGAATAAGGAGAGTTCACAAAGTTTTTAGCAACAAGCAAGGCCAAAGTGACCCGATACAAGAGGTTACTCTCCTGGAAGTAAATCACCTAGGTGCTTTGCTCCCGTCTTCAACCAATTATTGACTCCACCCTTGATCTTGGCGATGAATAGCGAGCGCACTGAGCTCTTATTACTGAAAACACGCACATTCCACCGGTTCCAAAAGCTCGAACGTGACAAGCCTGATGATGGATGCCTATTAATCTTCTTCCGTGCCTCATTGTGCAGTATCACCAAGGACCACCACTCTTTGACCGAGCCCAAGACCGCCGGGTCCTCAAGGTGAATTTCCTCAAGCCCAAGCCACACTTTTATCACTCGCCAATTCCGAAGAGTGTATCTACACCCAAAAAGAAGGTGGGGAGGTAATTTGCTTTGTTGCTTATACAATTGACGTAGCCCGCAATTTGGCCACCCATGACGCTCGAGCCTTTTTGCCACCCAAACTCGATCTTGAATGATAAGCCATGCAAACAACTTTATGTTGGCAATATGCCCTAGAGGCAATAATAAAATGGTTTATTAGCATATTCATGTTTATGATAATAGTTTATTATCCATGCTATAATTTTATTAATCGAAAACATAATACATGTGTGGAATATAAAAAACCAGGTGTCCCTAGTAAGCCTCTACTGGACTGGTTCGTTAGTCAAGAGATGGTTAAGGTTTCCTAACCATGGACTAGTTACAGTCACTTGATAACGGAGTCAATCATTGGAGGAATGATGTGATGGACAAGACCCAATAATAAAGAGTTGCAATTGATCGTGTCACACAGTTTCATTGCCAACGCTTTTAGTATATGCCAAGTATAGTTTCCTTAGACCATGAGATTATATCACTCCCGCTTACCGGAGGAATACTTTGTGGACATCAAACGTCACTTCGTAACTGGGTGATTATAAAGGTGGCTTTCAGGTATCTCTGATGGTAGGTTGTTGGGTGATATATATCAAGAGTGGGATTTGTCCCTCCATGTGACGGAGTAGAATATCTCTGGGCCCTCTCAGTAATATAGCATCTGGAAAGTTTGCAAACATGTGATTAGGAGTAATCACGGAGATCCTATATTATGGACGAGTAAAGAGAATTTGCCAGGTAACGAGATGGAACTAGATATGGAGATATCGACGGTCAAATCTCGGGCAAATTAAATATCATGAGACAAAGGGAATCGTATACGAGATTAAGAATCTCCGGCATCGTGGTTCAACCGATAAAGAACTTCGTTGAATATGTAGGAGTCAATATGGGCATCCCGGTCCCGCTATTGATTATTGATTGGATCATGTTTGCATATTCTCGAACCCGTAGGGTCACACACTTAACGCTCCGATGTAGCTAGGACTTGAGATATTTGATGTTGTGAATGAATATTGATTCGGAGTCTCGGATAAGATCCTAGACGTCACGAGGAGATCCAGAAGAGTCCGGAGAATAAGATTCATATAAGGAAAGTGGTTTCCGAGGTGTCTGAAAAGTTCCGGGATTTTTCGGAAGGGTTCCGGAATTTTCTGGAAGGTTCTAGAGCAGTCTAGAAGTGGGAGCCCACATGGATGTGGACCCACATGGGCCAACGGGTGGTGCAGCAACCCTAATGGGCTGGCCGCACCAGCCCATGGCCCAACCCGGCCACACATAGGAAAGGGCCAAACCGAGTCCCTATGGGACTCGGCTAACTTGAGGGGCAAGTAAGCCCTAGGCCGGCCGGCCTAGGGTTTCCCCTCTGGCCGCCGCCTATATAAGGAGGGGTGGGGGTGCTGCACGCCCAAGCCAAGGGCTGCCCTAGCCGCACCACCCCCTAAACCCTAGCCGCACCCCTCCTTGCTCCTCCTCCTCTCTCCCTTGCTCACGGCTTGGCGAAGCTCCTCCTCCCATCAACACCACCACTACCATCATGCTGCTGAGATCCATCTAGCCACTCCCTCCTTGCTTGCGGGATCAAGAAGGTGGAGTCTACATCGCGCCGTACGTGTGGATACCGCGGAGGTGCTGCTCGTGTGGCGCTTTATCGGATCGGATCGCGTGGATAATACATCTCCTCGCGACTAGACGAGTCTAGTTGCGGGGATCGACAGACCAACCCCTGCATCGACAAAAGTCTTTGTTTGTTCTTCGAGGGTAAGAGATTGGATCTCCTTCTCGCTACTTTCATCTAATAGATCTAGATCTGTTGGGTTTATTCCGCCTGTTTCGTAGGAAATTTTTTGTTTTCTATGCAACGAACCCCTTCACTTTATTAGTGCGAGGCAATACTTCTTCTTCAAGCTGTAGGTCTGGAAGAAGCTTTTTAACATCATCTTGTTTGGGGGGCGTCTTTTCAAACAGTGGGTTATTGATATGTACATCAAAGTCGAGACAATGAGGCTTGATGGGTACTCAAAGCCAGAAAATCAGAAGGTTATACGCGCTCGCCTCTATTAGGTAACATGCTTGTGTTTATTCTAATACAATGAGTCTTTGCTAAAAGCTTCTATACTAAATTGTGTACTAGTTTATTATAGGGTATTGGTGAGACCGTTATTGCTGGCGAGTCACACGATGATCGGATTGGCCGGAGAAGTGCTTTCACATACATTTCATGGTGGTGACTGCAACATGCAGCCTGGGGTAAACTGGATTTTTTAATCATGATGACGTGCAACCCCTATTAGGAGGAGATAATTAAGTAACTGCCACAAGACCGTCCAGACCTAGTGGCAAGAGTGTATAAAGCTAAACAACAAGATATGATGGACTTACTAACTAATGGTAATCATTTAAGAGAAGTCACAAATTATGTGCATGTCACAGAGTTTCGGAAACAAGACTCCCACATGCACATTTACGTCTAATTATGAAAGCATGTGATCGGGTGATATCTACAGAGATATCTGTGAAACAAAACCGCCCCATTCTGTATGATCCGGTCATCAAACACACGTTGCACGGATTGAGCGACTATGTTAGTTTCATTACTCACTACCCTTTTACGATGCTACACAACAAGAGAAAATAGAAGGAGGGCTCAACAATTCAGCAGTGTTTCACTTTTTTTCTTATTAAGGAATGATAGGGGGTTCTGCCAACATATGTGGTGCTTGGCCTCACGAGACACATTGTGAATGACAGCGACTTATTTTATCAACGTCTCTATCAATTTGCTATTCCGTGGTAATGTATGGGCATCCAATAAATAGTATTCACTCCGTTTCATCATAATATAATGTTTTAGCAAGCTGTTTAGCTTACATTGTGAAACAGAGCGATGTTGTAAGGTAAGTTGGAGAGGTTTGGCATTCACGAGGCTTCTGGGGACGAATGTGGAGGGGTGTGGTAGAGTTTTTTCCGTCGCCTCGTACTTGCTTTTCGATATCCCATAGGACGACGACAAGCTGATTAGTGGGTTTTTGGGCCCAACGTCACTCGATAGAAGCTAACGGCCCGGCCTTTTCGAGGCACGAATCATTCGGTCAAGATACTCTTGGGCTAGTATATACAGTAGACGGAAAGCCCGGTCCGAACCGCGGCCATGGAATCGCACGGATGCTCCGGTATGCCATATGCGCGATGCGCGCGCTTGTTCCTCTCGTGTTGCCACTGTCAGGGTCGGGCTTCAATCAATAGCGGCGCAAACAGGAAGGAAGCAAGCAGCTGGAACGAAAACGAGATGCCTGCCTGCCTGGCTGCCGGTGTTGTGCGGCGCGGCGGTGCTCGCTTGCGTCTCCGTCGTTCCTTGGGATGAACTTGGCGATAAGGAAGGTATAATCGCACTGCGCAAAAGGCGAGATTCCATGCCCACATCCCTCTCGGTTTCTACCCCGGGTGGGCTTGGAATCTCCCGTCACTTTCGTCTCTATACAAACTGCCTGCCATGGTCCTTGCGCGCACCATCTGTTCGATGCATTGCCAGCATGGGGCTCCCGCACACTGGTGTCCTCATCTTTGGGTTCTTTTGCGTGTTCCAACTGTCACATTCGTCAACAGGTCAGTGTGTGTTCACTCTAAACTTCTTGGATAGACGCGATTGTTCTCGCCGGCCGTCTTGGTGGTGCTTAAGCTGCGTGCTTATCTCTGCAGACAGTGACTTCGCCAAGGTCAGGGCGGTGAACCTGGGAGGTTGGCTGGTCGTGGAGGGGTGGATCAAGCCTTCCTTGTTTGATGGCATCCCGAACGGGGACATGCTGGTAGCTCATCTCTGGTTCTGATCGGAGCTCATGCTTCGTACAGTGCTGCGCGTTTTGCTTTCTTGTCATGTGACTATTCGTTTGCTTCAGGATGGCGTGCAGGTGCAGATCAAGTCTGTTGCTCTCCAGAAGTACGTGAGTGCAGCTGGTGGTGGTGGCGGAAACGTGACGGTTGATCAGGGTACTGCTTCGTCATGGGAGACTTTCAAGGTGAACTGAACTGTCATGGAAAAGTGGGTACTTGGTGGAGAATACGTGAACAGCAGAGTTGATTATATCTTAGTTTGATCCTAATTGCATTTGTCTTGGCGTTATTTTCAGCTGTGGAGAGTTTCTGATAGTAAATTTCAATTCCGGTGCTTTGGAGGCCAGTTCTTAACAGGAAGTAATGGGGATGTGATCTCAGCAACTACATATTCACCAGGAGACTCTGAAACATTTTATATCGAACGGAATAATAGAATGCTTCATATCAAGCTTTTAAATGGGAGCTATTTGCAGGTATTGATTGTTCTCTCGATATGATCTTGAGATGTCCGCACTCTCATCAGATTCCTTTTGTTAAAATAAAACTAATCAGCTTAAGCATCAGCATTGCCACCAGGAAAATTGACATATATTCCATTGTTCAGGTTACAAACAATAATCAGCTTACTTCAAATTATCGTTCCCAACCAGGATGGGGTGATGATATGGCAACATTTGAAATGACAATTGTTGCCAACAACTTGCATGGAGATTACCAGCTTGCTAATGGGTATGGACCTGAGCAGGCAAAAGTTGTGTTGACTGTAAGTTTCATAATTTCAGAGTCGTGTCGTCTCCTCCCAGTTTGTAGTGCAGAGTTTCTATTCCATACAAGTCTTGATATATTGTGTTCATTTGCTGTTTTACAAATTTCACAGGAACACCGGAAGAGCTTTGTTACTGGAAAAGATTTCTACCTCCTGTCACGAAACAGTATAAATGCAGTCAGGATTCCAGTGGGATGGTGGATTGCGTATGATCCTGATCCACCTGCTCCATTTGTTGGTGGCTCCCTCGATACCCTTGATAGAGCATTCTACTGGGCGCAGTAGGTCTAGCCTCTAAACTATTCTTGATTTTTCTACAAACAAGTATTCCATTTAAGGTTCTGACTTCATCAAATGGTGGATCTGATTTTTGGATCAGGCTTTATGGCTTGAAGTGCATTATCGATCTTCATGCGGCTCCTGGATCTCAAAACGGAATGGAGCACAGTGCTAGCAGGGATGGCTCAGTAGATTGGCCTTCAGAGGCTAACATACAGAAAGCACTGGATGTCATTAATTTTTTAGCTCAAAGGTAACATGGACTCTTTCACCCTATTTTCTAGTTTGTTATAGAAGAAAATTTGCTTTGTGTAGATGAAATATTTGCTGATGATGCCATTTGTAACATGAAGCCATGAGAGTAAAAGCATTAGCAAGTTGGAAAAAGACTGAATTCTCTTTCTCAATAGCGTGAATGATCAATCCTTTCATCGTTGACAGATGTTACAAATAAAAAGGCAGTGAAAAATGAGCAGTGATAGGCACTACATTTAACACATCCTGGCTTTTCTCCCTTCTCACCGATATGTACTCTTAGTGAGTAGAATAATATGCGAAAAAGGCAACTTTAGAACATGTTAATAATGTCTGATCTGTTCACTAATCAGGAGATGCATGAAAGTAGAGATTCATGTTTTTTAGTCACTGACATTTTCTTTAACATGAACAACTCGATTCTACATATCACAACTTTCTCAGTACTAACAAGACCTATTGTGTCTTTATATGCAGGTATGCAGACAATCCCTCTCTCCTAGGTATTGAGCTTCTGAATGAGCCTTCCGCAGGAGCAGTCCCGCTAGACACACTAGTTTCGTATTACAAAATAGGCTACAAAATTGTACGGAGTTACTCGGAGACAGCTTATGTTATATTCTGCCAGAGGATAGGGAATGCAGATGCAATGGAGCTTTATCAGGCTGATCTGGGTCCAACTAACACAGTTGTGGACTTGCATTACTACAATCTGTTTGATCCTTATTATGAGAAGCTTAATGCAACAGAGAACATACGGTTTGTTTACAAGGACAGACTGCCCCAAGTGCAAGCTTTGAATGGTGCAAATGGGCCTCTCGTTTTCATTGGTAGGTACTGGAAAGTAAATTTTTATCCATTTTTCAATATGTAATACATCTTATATATCTACTTTAAAATAATTCAAACATGTCATTTGGATAATTTAACATTAGGATTTTTCAATTAACCCTACTCGTTACAAAGACTTGCTATGTCATTATTCAGGAGAGTGGGTAAACGAATGGAATGTGGCAAACGCTTCACAAACTCAATACCAATTATTTGGAAAAGCTCAATTGGAGGTCTTCGGAGAAGCCTCCTTTGGCTGGTCTTATTGGACAGTCAGGTGCAACAGTGTGCATTGGGATTATGAATGGAACATAAGGAATAGGTATCTTATTATTGGTAAGCAGTTTGTTCTTCACCTGCCTTCAACGTCCAGTCACTTCAACGAAACAATTTACTACCATCACATAAAATGGTGTTACATGACTATTATTTTTTCCTCGTTACATCAAGTCATTATGTATCAATGCAGGCATGCATCATGTTATGTTCAATTAAACCTGTTTATCATATTACTTGTCCTGACGACAGTGACTGATGGCTTATGGACTGAGTGACTCTGCTAGAACTAGAGAAATAGAGATGCTGAGTGGGATCGATCCATTTACCAGTTGAGTTTGGAGTAACTTGTCAGTCCATCCTGGTTCATTTGCTCGACAAAAACTGGAGCAGATGTATAGAATGAACTACCAGTTGAGTTGAAACAATCTTGCAAAGAAAAATATTTGGAAGCAACTTTATTTAACCAAGAGAAGTGGCCCAATGGGCCGACCCACTTGCATCCCTAGCTAGAACCTATTAGATAAACTCCAGGGGTTGCCCCCCCCCCCCAGGGTATCCGGCGATGGCCTTTTGGCCCTTCCGTCGGCGCTCCCCGAGCCTTGGGGAGGCCACGGTTCCTGGTCGCCCCCCAAGCCGTTTTTTTTTTTTTTGAAACAACATGTTCCCGCTACAAATCAGCGATCAAGTTCGGTGATCTAGCCACAAAGTTTGGCGACAAAAAATTTCACAAGTTTGGTGAACAAGACACAATTCGGCGATCAAAAGCGGCCACAAATTGGCCGTCGAACGAACGATGCTCAAACAGCCGGCTCGTCGTCGTCCACTTGCACCACGACATGGTCGGCCGATGGTGGTGCAGGGCTCGGTGACGATGATGCCCGTTGTGGCGGTGCTCGGAGACGATTTCGTGGTAGAGCTTTCTGTTGGCGGAGTCGGCGTCGGAGTCGGAGTCGGGGGCGGCGCTGGTATCTCATTCAGGATGAGGTCCCGTTGGCCCATGTACCACGTCTTGATCTTGTCGTCCATCGTCGCCGGGTCGGCGCTCATGAGGAACGCCAGATCCATGTTCCTCTTTTTGGCCGTGACGTTGGTCTTGAGGAGCTCGATCTTCACGTCTTGTTTCTGCATCAGCTGCGACCACCTCGCCTCGCACTTCTCCTCCCTCTGGACGGCGTGAGTCTTGGCGTCGGCGATGCACCGCTCGATCGACGAGTGTAGCCTTTCTGTCGCCGGCCGGCCGGCCGCCCCCGTCCTCTGCGCCGCCGGTGGCTCGTGGGTTGTTAAATTTCTTCGGCGCCATTGGAGATGGTTCTGGCGCGCGCGACGAGAAATGGCGGGAGGTGCGGGATATGGAGAAGGAGGAAATGGAGGGAGCCGCAAAAATCCGGCGGGAATCAGTGTTGTCTCGCCGACAGGGCTGGCTCGCGCGGCTTTTCCCTTATGCCGGCGCCCCCAGGCCAAACCCAACGCGGTGGGTTCGGGCTGGGAACACCGGATAACTTTTCGGCCAAATCCGGCGAAAAACGAGACCCTTGGGGGGCGACTGGGAGGAAAATCGCCCGCCGACATAAAAAAAGTGGTCCTGGGGGCTCTGGGGGGGGGGGGGGGGGGGGGGGGGGGCTGGAGTTGCTCTTAGATGAACTGCAGCATTCCTCTGCTATTGTTACAGACGCTCGCGTAGCAAAAAAAAAAAAAAAATATTCGTGTTTCTTAATCCAGCTATTATTTCCTTTTGCTGTTTACCTCAATAAATTTTGTGTGTCCTTTGTCAAGTCTGAACATGGTATATATTTTTCCTCTGCAGGCGGTTCGGTACTGGAACGCCCACACTACATGATTCTTGTGGCAGGATGCCTCTCGTATCTTGTGTCTATATTAACATGATACTGGAAAACATGCAGCCAAAAAAGTAGTCTAATACCCATCTAAAAGGAAGATGTCTGATAGTGTCTCTCTAATTTTGAGGCGTTATTCATTCACAAAAAGTTGATGTGAAGAGTTTCGGAATGTAGGCGTGTTATTTTTGTCAAACATACATGTACTGTTCATTGGTCAGCCAATCATTTTCAACTTCACCGGAATTGAGAAAATACAGTGCATGGGTGCAGCCTTTGCTGAACCTCTGACTCTGAAGTCTCCGAACTTATCTGAACTCCGAAGCAAACCAACTTGCTAACTGGGGGCTGGTTGCAAATTGTTCCCTAAGTAAAGTTCTCATTGGTGTTTCACATTTTTAGAAGAAAGTTTTGTGCACGCCTACCAAATAGTTTCAACGCTTCCTAAAGAAGAAGAAAAGGCTGGTTGACTGGGCAGGCTTTCAAAGTGCTCGGAACTCATATACTGTGATAGTATCTTAAATATTGGTGATGCAGCAGGGAAATATGCATCTGAACTCAGAGGCATCTGCCCCGGTTTCAAAAACCATATTTCCACATGCTAAAATAATTTGAAAAAAATCCCGGGCATACACATCCATATTATATGGCGGCGCAAAAAGTTTCATCAATAAATGATCATTGGTCTAGGTGAAAAAGATAAAAGAATATCTGAAACAAGTTTTTTTTTCAAGCACAAAAATTTGTCTTTTTTGCGCCGCCAAAATAAAAGTTTTTTTCCACAAAACTTTATGCCGCACACATATTTCGGTGAGATGTACACATAAAATTTTATTTCGAATTTTTACACAATTTAAAACATGTTTAAAATGCATATTTCAAAAAACAGGGGCAGATGCCCCCATGTTCAGAAAATGCACTCTCTGATGCAGCAAGCCTTCACTTTCTGTGAGACACCGAACGTTGGTGATGCAGCAAGCCTTCACTTTCTGTGATACTAGTATCTTAAATATTTGGTCCTGCTAGTTGGTTCAAAAAATAAGTACTGGCAGTTACAGACCAATTATTACGGCAATCGCTGTTCAGCCAGACACGTACGTTCATGGCAGGTTTTTCATGCGTTTGGACCATACTTGAGTCCCGTAGACTCGTAGCCCCCATCTCGACGCAAAGCACCTACTCCTGCCAGGTCACCAACAATGGTCCATATCTCACTCGTGCCACGGTCACGAACGAGGTGTACCAAACCCTGGCGAAGAAAACGCACGCCCTCCGAATTTTCGTTTCTTCTTTCCGCAGCTGTCGGCTTTGACCTTCACGGATCTGGCCCGCCCGGTAGTAAACGTCGCCGTTCTTTCATGCCCATGATAAACTGTGTAATACTCTAACTTAGACATACGGTATGGTAATTGTATAAACTATCCGTATCTGACTCTAACTCCTGTACACTTGTATTTACCTATATATACTACTAAGGCCAGCCCGTGTGGAGCTGTGCGCTACCCTACCAAACCCTACCTCTGTCTTTTATGGTATCAGAGCCTAACTCCTGATCGCTTCCGCTCTACTCGCCGCCGCCGCGATCTACTCGCTGCCGCTGCAATCCACTCGTCGACGTCCACGATGACAGCTCCTGCTTTGTCGTCCAATAGCTCCCCATCTGTCTTTAGCTCGGGCAACTCCGGCTCCGCTGGTTCTTCCTCGAGCAAGGGCGCTGCCTCCATGGCGTCACGTATACCCAGTACGCCGGTTACCTTGGCAAATCAGATCACCATCCGCCTCTCCAGCGAGAACTACATCTACTGGCGTACACAGGTTGCGCCAATTCTTCGTTCCAATCTGATCTATGGGTTCGTTGACGGCACGCTCAAGTGTCCGCCGGAGGAGATCCCGAACCCTGACAAGAAAGAGGGCGATGCAGAGACCATCGTCAACCCTCAGTACCTAGCATGGCATCAACAGGATCAGGCTATCCTCTCCGCCATCGTCTCCTCTCTTACAGAGCCGGTGATCGGGATGGTAACCCTGGCCACTACCTCTCATGAAGCTTGGGAAACCCTAGAGGTCAGCTTCGCTACACAGTCTACTGCTCGGGTCATGGAGATCCGTGGCAAGCTCAACAAAGCAAGAAAGCTCGAGGGGACTGCTACTGCCTTCTTCAACAAAATTAAGGGGATGGCCGATACCCTGGCTTCGATGGGTCAACCCCTTCGTCCTGAAGAGTTCAACTCTTACCTTCTTGCTGGTCTGGATGGTGAGTACGATGCACTTGCTGATCGTGTATCTGCTCGTCCCATCAATGATCCGATGCCGATACGAGATGTCTTTGCTCAGCTGCTCAACGCCGAATAGCGAATCGAAGCCAGGCGGGCTGAGATGAGTGCAGATATCAACCATGCGGCCCATTACTCGTCACAGTCTGGTGGTCGGCCACAGCCTTCACCGCAGTATAGGCCGGACCAGCAGCCCAAGCCCACTTACCAGACTACTCCGCCAGCAGGCCAAGGAGGCCGTCGTGATTCTGGCCAGCGGCCGCAAGGTGGCAACACAGGAGGACAAGGTTCAGGAGCTCGGCCAATTTGTCAAATTTGTGGCAAAGTTGGTCACGTGGCCTCGTGCTGTTTTAAACGATTCCAGAAAAATTTTCTCGGAGTTGGCAATGATGGGCGCAATATGGAGCGGCAACTCGCTGCTCTCTCCACCACTACTCATGCTGGGACTACCTCTTCCTATCCAGTTGATCCAAACTGGTACGCCGATACTGGAGCAACGGATCATCTCACCAACGACATCACGCATGTTACCATGAAGGAACCATACCATGGCAAGGATCATGTTCAGACAGCCAACGGTACAGGTATGCGCATTACACATATTGGTCAGTCAATAATTCCTACACCTTCACAACCGTTACATCTCAAAAATATTCTCCATGTTCCCTCTGTTACCCGCAATCTCCTCTCGGTTAAAAAATTTGCACTTGATAATAATGTCTTCTTTGAGTTTCACCCTTGGTATTTTCTTGTTAAGGACCGGGCTACGAGGCGGGTTCTTCTTAGAGGGGGATGTCGTGGTGGTCTCTATACTCTTGATGTGTCAGCCGTCAAGCAAGTTTTCAGCGTTCTTAAGGTGTCCCGGGATCGGTGGCATTCTCGTTTAGGACATCCAGCCACTCCGATTGTTCAACATATTCTTCATCGTCATGAGCTTCCATCTATCTCCATTAATAAAACTGTAGTTTGTGATGCATGTCAGCAGGGCAAGAGTCATCAGTTACCTTTTTCCCTGTCTAGTCGTGTTACTAGTTCTCCCCTTGAGATTATATATTCAGATGTATGGGGTCCTGCCCAAACTTCTGTTAGTGGACATCAGTTTTATGTCAGTTTTATTGATGCTTATAGTCATTTTACATGGCTCTATCTTCTTAAGCACAAATCTGATGTGTTCCGTGTTTTCCTTCAGTTTCAACAACATGTCGAACGCCTATTAAACAAGAAAATTATACATGTTCAAACTGATTGGGGTGGCGAATATCATAGGCTGAACAAGTTCTTTACCGATATTGGTGTCTCTCATCGTGTTTCCTGTCCCCATACTCATCAACAGAACGGTACTGCTGAACGCAAACACCGTCATGTTGTTGAAACAGGTCTCACACTTCTAGCTCATGCGTCGATGCCATATTGTTACTGGAGTGATGCTTTCTCTACTGCTTGTTTCCTTATTAATTGTCTTCCGAGCCGTGTTATCAACATGCAAACACCGATAGAACGTCTTTTAGGTGAAACTCCTGATTATACTTTCTTTAAAGTCTTCGGTTGTGCTTGTTGGCCACATCTCCGTCCATATAATCAACGGAAATTAGAGTTTCGCTCCAAACAATGTGTCTTCCTTGGTTACAGTTCCTTACACAAGGGTTACAAGTGTCTCCATATACCCACCAATCGAGTTTATATTTCACGTGATGTTGTGTTCGATGAGTCTGTTTTTCCGTTCTCTAAAATCCCATCCACCACTACTCCACCATTATCATCCACTTCACCTTTACTTTCTGACCAATTTGTTGATGCTGCATATACCCCCTCGTTGTTGTCTAACCATGGTGCAGGTTTGGGACGAGGAGCTCGCATTGAATTACTTACCGATGAGCCAGACGTGGCTGCTGCATCTCGCGCTGATGCGGACGTCGATCTGCATGGCTCCCATGCAAATGGGGCCGACTCTGACCCAGCCACGCCGTCTCGCTCCTCTGGCCCATCTACTGGGCAGGCCTCGTCATCCCCGGCCCATTCCCCGGGATCTGCTACGTCTACGACAGATGCTCCTGTGTCTACTGCTTCGACGCCTCCTGCACCTGATATTGTTGAGCCGCTCCCTGTGCTTAATACGGCACCACTCAGCAGGCCTGTTACGAGGCTTCAGCGCGGCATTCGACAAGCGAAAAATCGCACTGATGGCACGATTGCATGGAATACTACACGCATGGATACGACTCTTGTTGATACTGAGCCGCGTGATCATCGAGCGGCTCTTGCATCGCCGCACTGGAGGACAGCTATGGAAGCTGAATTCGATGCCCTACAGCGCAACAAGACCTGGCATCTTGTTCCGCCTCGTCCTGGTGTTAACATTATTGACTGCAAATGGGTGTTCAAGATTAAGAAAAAGGCTGACGGCTCAATTGACAGATACAAAGCTCGATTGGTGGCAAAGGGGTTCAAGCAACGTTACGGTCTAGACTACGAGGATACCTTCAGTCCTGTTGTTAAACCTACAACAATTCGACTGCTTCTTTCTATGGCTCTTACTCAAGGATGGCATCTTCGTCAGTTAGATATACAGAATGCGTTTTTACATGGAATTCTTGAAGAAGAGGTGTTCATGCGTCAACCTCCTGGCTTTGAGGATCCAAATTATTCTGGTTACTTGTGTCATCTTGACAAGGCTCTTTATGGATTGAAACAAGCTCCACGTGCCTGGCATGCTCGCCTCAGTTCTGTACTTGCTGGTCTCGGTTTTACACCATCCACGGCTGATACTTCCTTGTTCATACTGCGCCGACCTGATGTCATACTTTATCTACTCGTCTATGTGGATGACATCATTGTGGTGAGTTCATCTACTATTGCTGCTGATCGCCTTGTTCACCAGCTTGGTACTTCGTTTGCACTTACGGATCTTGGCTCTCTACACTATTTTCTTGGCATTGAGGTACATACACTTGGTCGAAAAATTCTTATGAATCAGCCCAAGTATGCATCCGAGATATTACAGCGTGCAGGTTTGCACAAATGCACTCCGGTATCTACTCCCATGGCTTCTACTGACAGACTGTCTGCTACTGATGGTACTCTCCTCTCTGCTGATGATTCTACTCGTTACCGCAGTATTGTTGGAGGTTTACAGTATCTTACCATGACTCGTCCAGATATCTCGTTTGCTGTTAACAAAGTCTGTCAGTACCTTCATGCTCCTCGGTGTTCTCATTGGTCAGCGGTCAAACGTATCTTACGTTATGTGAAGGGCACTATTTCCAATGGTTTGCTCCTTCAGCCTTCTCGTACAGCGCCCGATCTTCTGTCTGCCTTCTCAGATGCAGATTGGGCTGGCAATTCTGATGACCGGCGATCAACGGGGGGTTTTGCTATCTTCTATGGTGGCAATCTTGTTTCCTGGAGTGCGCGTAAACATGCTACAGTTTCTCGGTCCAGTACAGAGTCTGAGTATAAAGCACTTGCTAATGCAACTGCTGAACTTATTTGGGTACAGGCATTGCTTGCTGAACTTGGAGTATCACAGAGTAGTCCACCTGTCTTATGGTGTGACAATATTGGAGCAACTTTTCTCTCTTCCAACCCAGTTTTCCATGCACGAACGAAACATATTGAGGTAGATTTTCATTTCGTGCGAGAACGAGTTGCTCAGAAGTTGCTTCAGATCAGATTTATTTCTTCCAAGGATCAGTTGGCAGATATTTTCACTAAACCTCTTCCACTACCGCTGTTTACCTTCTGTAAGCGCAATCTCAACTTACATAGTCCTGTTGAGATTGAGGGAGGGTGATAAACTGTGTAATACTCTAACTTAGACATACGGTATGGTAATTGTATAAACCATCCGTATCTGACTCTAACTCCTGTGCACTTGTATTTACCTATATATACTACCAAGGCCAGCCCGTGTGGAGCTGTGCGCTACCCTACCAAACCCTACCTCTTTGTCTTTTAGCCCACGCAAAGGTCGTTTAGTTTGTCATCAGTCATCACCGCCGGCTCATTATCCTCATCCACTACACTGGTTACAATAATTAGAAGATCAGTGGGAAGCACACTATGATTATAGCCGATCCCTCAAAACCAGTCAGGGGAGTAAACATTTTGTTTTAAGTCGTTAAACCACACCCTAAATGATGCCTCAAAAACTTTGGTAAAATTTTAAGAGTCAACCAAAAAAAAAAAACATCCCAACTCTCCTATTTTTACTCCTCCGCGAACTTTAGAGGAGTAAAATTTTCATTTTCCTTTTTTCCTGTCCGCCACTACGCAGCCTTGGTGACCGGGAAAATGAAACCCACCAACACCCTCGCAACTCCGGTGACCCTTGCCGGCGCCAGAATCTTGCCGGCAGCGAGGAACTTCATAAAATTAGTTAGATAAAATCGGTAAGTGACTCCATTGCACTGCTCGTGAGGATCGCGGAGCAGCCGAGCGGCGAGACGGTCGTCCTGGCCAGTTCGGAGCTCGTCATGAGCCTTGTCGACTTCCGCGGCGGGTCGTCGTCTCGATCGGGGAAGGACCAATGTGTGGTGCTGGCTCCCTGCGCCCTGATGGGCAAAATGTCGAGGCTGATGCATGCGTTGTACGCGCCCATCACCGACTGCAGCCCTATGGCGGACAAGAAAGCTAGGTGGCTCATCGACAAAATCCACCAGGTCTACAAGCAGCGCCAACCGCCGCCGCTGGTCGCACCGTCGGCTGGTGAACGTGTCATTCGAGTATAACGTATGGACATTGTGCCACCCATTCCATTATAAAAAGCAACAACGTAGAAGAAGCAAGAAGGAAGAAGATGTAGAGGGACTTTCATGTGGGGTCACTTTGTTTGAGGAGTCAAATTTGAGGGATAAGTTAGGTACAGTCACCGTTAGAGGAGGAAATTTTACTCCTCTAAGTTTACTCCAACGTTTGTCGGTCTAAATAATAAGCGATCGGCTAGAGATGCCCTCAATCAAAGCAAAAGGTGATGGTGCAGTAAAGGGCGTGATGTAAAAGAGTATCTTGTTTACCCCTTAGGGTTTCTCTATTACCGCACGACGATGGGCGGCAAGACCAAGGTTCACCTCGGAATCAGTTCTAGACTAAATCTCCCCTTCACTATGTCCTCATTAATTCTGATCTCTCCCCTCGCAATCACCTTGTTGGTTGCCTTGTTCGGTCTTGTGATGGACTAGGGTTTTAGGGTTGGCGAGTGGTGATAGGGCATGTTCTATGCTAGATCGGTATGTCATATCGAAGATCAGCGATGAGCGGTGGGTGCATATAAAAGGGGTGGGCGACGGTAGGTCGCGGGATGATACGTCCATTTTGCATCACTATTTTACATCATAATTTATCTTTATTCATTGATATATTTCATATTATGATGCAATACTTATGTTATTTTGTCTTATTTTGCATGTTTGGCAATTATTGGGGATGGATCTGCCGGAGCCGGAAATCAGCTGAAAAAGTACCTGTCAAGATACCTGACGTCGGAAGATCAGAAAAATTATGAAGTCAATATTTTGAAGAATAAGTCACGGAGCCGAAAGGGGGCACGGAGTGGAGCTCCAGGGGGCAGGGGCGGCCTGCACCCGCGGGCCCACCCTTGGCCGCGGCAGGGGCCCGCCCCTAGCCCCTGTGGCCCCCCTCCGGCTCCCCTTCGGCGTATTACTCACCCATGACCTAAAAACATCGGGGGCATTGACGAGGAATTTTTCCGCCGCCTCCACGAGGCGGAAACCAGACAGAGAGAAGAAGGGCTCCGGCAGGGAGAAATCTGCCGGGGAATTTCCCTCCCGGAGGGGGGAATCGCCGCCATCATCATCGCCATCACGCCAAGCATCATCGGGATCATCATCAACATCATCTCCACCATCAGCACCATCATCACCACCGTCATCCCATCTTATCTCGCTGTAACAATTATCATTGTGTTGCTATTAGTTCATCGGAATCGTATCCCGGGCGTTGATTACCACTTGTAGTTGATGTTTGAGAGTTTTATCGGTGAATTATCATTACAATCAGATTGTTGCCCTTATTCATATCACCTCTGATCATGATCTATATGATGTCTTGTGAGTAGTTCGTTTGGTTCTTGAGGACATGGAAAGCCTAGTTGCTAGTAATTGCATAATGTTGAGTAATATTTAATGGTTTGATTTATGTTGTGGTGTTATTCCTCTAGTGGTATCGTGTGAATGTCGACTACATGATACTTCACCTTTCAAAGGGCCTAGGGGAATGCATAATGTATTTAGTTTGCTTATGATAGGGTTGCAGCAGTGACAGAAACCTAAAACCCAATTTGTGAACTAGTGCACTAGGGAGTGTAGGGTCTCGGAGTTTAAGGCTGTGGTTATGTTTTTATCTTAATTACTTTCTTGTAGTTGCGGATGCTTGCAAGGGGTTTAATCAAAAGTATGTATTTGTGCAAGTAAGGACGGTGCATTAGCATAGGTCCACCCACATAGCACTTTATCAAAACATTGAAGGTTAATCACCGGCGTGCAATGAAACTGGCTAGGTAGAAACTCACATGTGTCCTCGAGAACGTTTTAATCTTCATAAGTAACACAACTGACCCGATAATTGGGGGCGGACACGAAGATGCTAGACAATTGTCCGACGGTCCAGACCGATGGAGGGTGACGTTACGGTTGATTTTTGTTTTCGGCCCCATTGTACCGAGGGACCTTTCGGAGGGCCTCGATAGAGATGCTCTAACTTGTCCAACAATATTGAGTTCGTTTCAAGTGTGAACCTTTTTCAAAAGTCCACGCATTTGCGCTACGTCACTATTTGCTTACCTTGGTAATAGGAGAGTACCTAAACGAAATTCCACAGGAGAACTGGATATCTCTCGTACGGAACCTTTTTGCGGTGGATTAACGTTTCTTTGCTGCATTGCACCTCATTTGCTCAGGTCATCACGGCATCTTAACGCGCATGACGCTCCACACTCTCATATGCCCCGAAGGCTGCCTCCGTTATTACTCTCCCATCCGAAAGGAGAAGAGAAGAAAACCACCATCGATGGACCGGACGCGCCGCCGCGGCAATGGCTGCAGCTCCTTTTTCATCTTCATCGCAGTCGTTGCTGCCGCAGTCGACATCGCGGCGGCGCAGGACGGCTCGCCGTCGGGCCAGGGGCCGACCTACTTCAACCCCCAGAACTTTAACCCATCCATGGCGGTCATAATCGTCGTGCTCGTCACCGCCTTCTTCTTCCTCGGCTTCTTCTCCATCTACATCCGTCGCTGCGCGGGCGGTCCGCTTGGCGGGCCCGGCGAGCACCTCGGCGCCGGCGCCAGGCCCGGCGGGATCATGTTCCTCATCACCTCGGGCGCCGCAAGGTCGAGGAGGATGAGGGGGCTGGACCCTGCCACGCTGGAGGCTTTTCCGACCATGGCCTACGGCGACGTCAAGGCGCACAAGGCCGGCAAGGGCGCGCTCGAGTGCGCCGTGTGCCTCAGCGAGTTCGAGGACGACGACACCCTCCGCCTCCTCACCAAGTGCTCCCACGCGTTCCACGCGGACTGCGTCGACGCCTGGCTCGCGTCGCACGTCACCTGCCCCGTCTGCCGCGCGAACCTTCTCCCTGTCGACGCCGAGGTTCCGGCGGTGGCCGACAGTGCCGCTGCGTCGATCACGACCCCGGAACAGGATGTCCTAGCAGCTGCGACGATGCCACAGCCGGCGCAGGAAACTCCCACGGCGCCGCCGGAGCAGGTGACGGTGGTGATCGCTGATACCGAGGAGACGGAGGAGGAGAGGATTAGGAGGGAGGAGGCGGCCGAGCTGGTGCGCATCGGCAGCGTGAAGCGCGCGCTTCGCAGCAAGTCCGGCCGGACTCCGGCGCAGTTCCCGCGCTCGCACACCACAGGACACTCGCTCGCACCACCCGCCGAGAGCGCGGAGCGGTACACGCTGAGGCTGCCCGAGCGCGTCCTCCAGGAGGTCGTCGCGGCGGGAAATCTGCGGCGTACGAGGAGCCTCACAGCGTCCCGGGAGGGCGGCGTCGACGGAAGCACGCGCCGCTGCGGCTTCGGCGGCGGCCGCGCCGGCAGGAGCGTCCGACTCGGCCAGTCCGGCCGGTGGCCCAATATGTCGTCGTTCTTGCCACGCTCGTTAACATTCTCGGCGTGGGGTTCGATGCGGCGTGGCGAGGACGACGCGCACGGTAAGGGTTCGAAGGTCGCCGGCGACGGCAAGGCCGTGGAACAGCAGTGCGAAGGCGGGGTGTGCCCACTCCCAGTTGGCGGCCGTGTTTGACGTGGCTTTTTTGACCTGGTAAAAGTACACTAAAGTTTGGAGCATGTCCTTGTCGTCGCCGTTAATCCTCTTTTCTGCGACGAATTTAGAGCATAGTTTGTACAGAGGCACTTTTCGGTCGTCAGTTAAACCATTTATTTGGTTCTTGTATAATGCGAGAGGTGTACATTTTTCATATTTTCTTCCTTGAACAAGCTTTGTCATCTATTCCCTCATCATGCTCCACTAGAAGCCGTGTAAAATGAGTAAATGGGCGAAGCCTTTAACGCGCCGTATCACTTTAATCATCTTGATAGAGGATGAAATTATTGTACCATGCGAACAGGTTAACAAACTTCATAAATGAAATCAAGGACTCATCATCGCTTACCACACGGCCGGCTTTGTCCGAACATTTCCTTTTCGGCTTTGCCCGTCAAACAAATTGTGAATAAGCGATGTGCGAGCAAGTACGCGGCTGTGTGAGAAAAGTTCCGAGGTTAAAGGCACTTTGGGTGCAACAGTCCAAAACAGTTTTGAAAATTTCAGAGCAGATTGAGAAACTTGACAAGAGATGTATCTACAATCTCTAATAATTTCAGTCCAAATTTGATCTATAAGTAGAGATGCAAAAATGAAATCGAGTGTGTAAAAACAAGTTCTGAGGTGCTATATATAACTGGATTTGATACTGGATTGAATTTAGATACATTCTGTGAGTTGAACATATCTTTTCAACTCACCTACCTTTTCAAAAATCTCAAAATTGAGTGCTACCAGGGATGAGCAGGGGCGACGCCCCCCTATGCTCACGATTTCCTTTACAATTTTAGCCATGGCTGCTACGAATTGAAAGGATTTTAGCTAATTTAGCGCTCCTCATACAAATCACAACACTAATTAGCCTAGCTTTTCCCCCTTGAGATAAATTCCTGGCTCCGTCCCTGGGTGCTACCATACATGAATAGCACGGTAACACTAGTGATTATAGCACTAGAACCATTCAACAAGAAAAATATGTTCTAGAAATGGAGATGGCAGGTTACATGGACAACTACACCTAGACACCGAATCCTTGTTCGTGCAAGCAGTATTTCAGTCGTATGCTTCAAGGTGGCCTAACAACTACTCCCTTTGTATCATAATATAAGATGTTTTAGGTATTCCCATGGGGATTGATGTCTACTACACGGTTCTATTCTTGTATACTTGTTGAGCCTCCAAGCGTAGAGGTTTGTAGGACAGCGGCAATTTTCCCTTAAGTGAGTAACCCAAAGTTTATCGAACTCAGGGAGGTAGAGGTCAAAGATCTCCCTCTCAAGCAACTCTGCAATAAAGATACAAGAAGTCTCTTGTATCCTCAACACACCTAATACAATTGTCAGTTGTATAGGTGCACTAGTTCGGCGAATAGATGGTAAAATGCAAGTGATATGGATGGTAAAAGATTATTTTGTAATTCTGTAATAAAAATGACAGCAAGCAAACAAGTGACAAAAGTGACTAAAAATGGTGTATCAATGCTTGGAAACAAGGCCTAGGCTTCATACTTTCACTAGTGACCACTCTCAACATCATCAACACAATTAAACACATGATAGTTTCCCACAAAACACATGCATGGTATACGTTACTCGGAGATCATTATTTTGTGGATCAAATAGGATGAGAATTGCGTAGGGCTACGAGAAGCACACCTTAAAGTTCGTATTCCACATCTATGTACACTTCATGCTGTCACTATCCGCATCCAAAGATAATACTAACAAACACCACAACCTATTTTTTGATAATCTCTTTCTTCAATAACACAAGCATCAAGAAACCTCATGATCTATTCAGTCCAACAATAATAAAGAACAAACTCATGATAAAGATCACTCTAATCTTGATGCATAGAGTCACACACGGCACCCACACTGCACCGAGGTACCGTGATCACAAAGGTACCTCCGCAAATTATACTAGATAACACCACTTGAGCAACATCATATCCATTACACATAGGGAAACATCATGTATTCAACTATACTAACAAAGCTCATGATCACAACGAAGATCACATCATGGGAGAGAGAGATAACCACATAGCTACTTGTATAAGCCTCAGCTCCGGTGAGGGACTACTCCCTCCTCATCGCGGGAAGCAGCGGCGTTGATGGAGATGGCCCCGGCGGTCGATCCCCGTCCCGGCAGGGTGCCGGAACAGGACCTTCTGAACCCCCGAAACTTGTCGGCGATGGCGGCGGAGCTCTATATCGTATTTGGGAAAATCCTTCGGGGTTAGGGTTTTTTCATCAGGGATGATTTTATAGGCATCGGAGGCGGCCGAGGGGGTGCCCGAGGGGCAGAGGCGGGCTGTGGCCGCGGCCCCCCTTAGACCCATGGGTGGGACCCGCCCCTGGCCTGTGGGTCCCCCCCGGGTCGCCCTTCTGGCTCCGGTCCTTATTTCTTCAATAAAAAATCATCGTAAATTTTCGTCCAATTCCGAGAATATTTACAGAAGTAACTTTCTGTAACAAAATCAGCACAAAAACAGGGAACTGGCACTGGGCATCTTGTCAATAGGTTAGTCCAACAAAATGCATAAAAATGATGATAATATGATAGTAAAAACATGTGACAACATCACAAAATTAGCATGGATCAATCAAAAATTATAAATACGTTTGACACGTATCAGCATCCACAAGCTTAACTCCTACTCGTCCTCGAGTAGGTAAGTGATAACAAAATAATTTTTGATGAGACATGTAACCAATACAATTATAATCAAGATAATAATGTACAACACATGATGTGAATAAGGTGATCCAAAACAATTGTCTATAGTTGACATTAAGCAAACAATGGTTAACATACGCTAGCTAACAAATGCTAGAAACTTTTTATGAATAAGTGCGTTGAAGACATGGAACCATACATAAGGTTTAGAAAGAAGAATTGCAAATTATGTCTCTAATGTAAAGCATCAATCATTCTTCAAAGTATCCAAGTAGTCATTCATGAAAATAGCCAAGCTCGAGGCAGGTGTCCTAATCCATCTCCTTCACAAAGCAACTGTTTCGAAGCCTACTCAACTAGTGCAAGTAAGAAGTGGCTTTGGCACCAAAATGTTATGGCAAAGAGAACAATGATGAAGTTTGGAAGGCCAAAAAGAAAGGCTCAAACAGTGGAGAGGGTAACCACAAGACAGAAGGAAGTCCCGTAGTTGACACTGTATGAGGAGTAGTGATTGCCATGCAACGGATGCACATAGAGCTATAAGTGTATAAAAGCTCTCCAATGGAACTAGTGGGGATGCATTCAACTTGCTTGCTCATGAAGACCTAAAGCTCACTTGAGGAGGCTCATCCTTGGAATATACAAGTCAAAGTTCTATAACGTTAATTCCCCACATAGTTATAATACTAAAACAAAATGAGAACTATCTACAATGAAGTGTAGGTGCTAACTAGCACAAGTGTGGTAAAAAGGATAGTAGTGCTGCTCCCTCTCTTTTTTTTCTATTTTTTTGGATTTTGGTAGCCTACTTGGCTCTTTTAAATGCTCTCTCATTTGGCCTCTTTTTGGGCTCTTTTATTTTCTCTCTTTTTTATTTTTACCTCACTGTAGGAGTAACACTCTATTACAAATGGATCATCACACTTTTTAGTACTCATAACTTATAAGACTAATACATGATGTGTAAAGAAGGTATGCATGATCGAGCGTAGTGTGGAAAAAATATAGAACATGTGGCAAGCCACGCAGCACACTACCTCAATGATCAAGCAAACTATATGGTAATGAATAATGACATTAAGTCATGATGTAATGATGGATGTTGCATGGCAATGTATCTCGGAACGGCTATAGAAATGCCGTGATAGGTAGGTATGGTGTCTGTTTTAAGGGAGGTAATTGGCTTATGTGTAGGATAACAAGATGAAGTTCTCCCACGGGGTTGGATGTACTGGCAAAGTATGCACCAATCTCAATGTGAGATAGGGCATTGTGCAGCACTGAAGAGGCTAGCAAAATATGGAAGTGGAAGTGCCAAAAACCAAAACTCAACAATGCATTTCGTATATTGCAAACAACTAGCAATTTCAATGTTCCACAAATGGTTAGAAACACCCCGAGAGGGATCGTGGCGGCGACACAAGTGCCCCGTTGGCTTCCCCGACCGTTGCAGTAACTATCCACTAGGAACTTCTTTTCAACTGAGCAGAATTCATGATGCAAAAATATTGTTGACTTAGGTTGTTTTAGTTAAGAAAGATACGGCTCCACACTCTATTAACACGTCTCCACTAATCAGCTCTAACACCGTTAACCAACACATTTTAACCATTAGTTATTTTAATGCCTCAAAACAATTGAAGAGTATCAAATTATCCACATAGTGATTTACAAGACCATGCAGGTTTTTTTCTATTTCATATCACTACCACATGCATAGTATTTTATTGCTCTAACAAATCAGCCAAGCAACCAAAACAACTCTCTAACAAATATAAGTGAAGATCAAGAGATTCTAACAACAACAACTAGCAGCTGTACACAAGATAAAAGCTAAAAGCGAGAGCTTACTAGCAAAAAAATAGTAGCTAAGAATACTCAACAAGATATAAGCGAAGCAAAGGAGTATTCAAATGAAAAAGCGGAGCGTGTCTCTCTTCCACACAAATAAAGCTAGGATCCAACATGAATATGACCAGCAAACAAACAAAACAGAACTGAACGCAAAAAGACGCTCCAAGCATAGCACATAATATGTAAAGTGATAAAAACTGAGTTCAACGAAGACGACCTCATGATAGTCGATGAAGAGGAGGGGATGCCTTGGGCATCCCCAAACTTTGACGCTTGATGGTTCTTGATATTCAGAGGGGGTGCCATGGGGGCATCCCCAAGCTTGAGCTCCGATTCATCTTCAATTTCTTCATCATCCTCTCATTTGAAACTTAAAAACTCGTTTCACACAAAACTTCTCATAAACTGATTAGAGGGTTAGTGCTCATAAATTAAAATGCACATGTGTTCAACTCAAGACAAATTGCAAACAACTTTATTGGGAATTAGCTACTATTTACTAAGCCTCAATGTGGCACTCCTCCTCAAGAGTATCACATTTGACGATAGTAAATAGACGAATACAAAATAAAAGCAGAATCTGTCAAAAACTGAACAGTCTGTAAAGATTGAATTTTTCGAGACACTTCTGTAGCTCAAATCAGAAAACTCAAAACTAACGAAAGATAGATAAAAGTATCAGGATTGCTTTCTAAAAATATCAGAAAAAGATAAAATTCAGGGAATTTCTGGTTTTTCGAACATTGAAGGACAAAAATCTGTTTCTGGACAGCAAAACAATACCTCGCACTTTCAATGCATTAGAGGCTAAACTTGGCAGAAAAAACCAAAACAAAAAGATATAATGAAGTTGCTACAGGCAACAACTTCATGACTTCAAGAAAAGTAAAAACAAACTGAAAGTAAAAGATGGGTTGTCTCCCAACAAGCGCTTTTCTTTATAGCCTTTTAGTTAGGCTTAGTGGTTTTAATGATGCTCTCATAAGAATAAGACTTGAAACATAAAAAAAAGCATCAAGGAGCAATTATCAAACACATTTAAGTCTAACTCTCTTCCTATGAATAGGCATCTTGTAAGAAAATAAATCATTGGAGCATAAAGCATTAAGCATAGGAAGGCAAAGCAAGTGCAACATTAAAACTTTCAACATAAAGAGGGGAAACTTCATAAGATGAAAATTTATATAACCACGTTTCCCTCTCTCATAATAAATTTCAGTAGAATTATAAGAAAACTCAATAACATAACCATCACATAAAGCATTTTTCTCATGATTCACATGCATAAAACTATTATTATTACTCTACACATAAGTAAAATCTTTCTCATTAGTAATAGTGGGAGTAAAACTATCATAGTCATCATTGTAATCATCATAAATAGGAGACATATCGTAATCATAATAAACTTTTTCCTCAATAGTAGGTGGACTGAAAATATCACATTCATCATAATAATCATCATATATAGGAGGCATAGTATAATCAAAGCAAATTTCCTCCTCAAATCTTGGGGGACTAGAAAGATCATATTCATCAAAACCAGCTTCCCCAAGTTTAGAATTTTCCATAGCATTAGCAATAATGGTGTCCAAAGAATTCATGCTAATAACATTGCTACTATAATGATTATTATGCAAATAAAGTTTCATAGGTTTTTAAATTTTCTCTTCAAAAGCATCATGACCAATATCAAGATAGAGTTTATAAATCTCTCTCATTTTTTTGTTGTTTTCCATTAAGCCTAACTAGTGAAATATAAACAAGAAACAAAAAGATATAACTGCAGAATCTAAAGAAGATACCTTCAAGCACTCACCTCCCCAACAACAATAGTAGAAATTAGCTTCGTCGTCGAAGTGTGAGTACCGCTTACCTTTCCTCCCCAGCAATGATGCCAGAAAAGAGCTTGATGTCTACTACTTGTTGGGCCTCCAAGTGCAGAGGTTTGTAGGACAGCGGCGATTTTCCCTTAAGTGAGTAATCCAAGATTTATCTAACTCAGGGAGGTAGAGGTCAAAGATATCCCTCTCAAGCAACCCTGCAATTAAAATACAAGAAGTCTCTTGTGTCCCCAACACACCTAATACAATTATCAGTTGTATAGGTGCACTAGTTCGGCGAAGAGATGGTAAAATGCAAGTGATATGGATGGTAAAAGATGATTTTGTAATTCTGTAATAAAAATGGCAGCAAGCAAACAAGTGACAAAAGTGACTAAAAACGGTGTATCAATGCTTGGAAACAAGGCCTAGGCTTCATACTTTCACTAGTGACTACTCTCAACATAATTAACATAATTAAACACATGATAGTTCCCACAAAAACACATGCATGGTAGACGTTACTCGGAGATCATTCTTTTGTTGATCAAATAGGATGAGAATTGCGTAGGGCTACGAGAAGCACACCTTAAAGTTCATATTCCACATCTATGGACACTTCATGGTGTCACTATCCGCATCCAAAGATAGTACTAACAAACACCACAACCTATTTCTTGAATAGTCTCTTTCTTCAATAACAAAAGCATCAAGAAATCTCATGATCTATTCAATCCAACAATAATAAAGAACAAACTCATGATGAAGATCCCTCTAATCTTGATGCATAGAGTCACACACGGCACCCACACTGCCACAGAGGTACCGTGATCACAACGGTGACTCCGCAAATTATACTAGATAACACCACTTGAGCAACATCATATCCATTACACATAGGGAAACATCGTGTATTCAACTATACTAACAAAGCTCATTATCACAACGAAGATCACATCATGGGAGAGAGAGATAACCACATAGCTACTTGTATAAGCCTCAGCTCCGGTGAGGGACTATTCCCTCCTCATCGCGGGAAGCAACGACGTTGATCGGTCGATGCCCGTCCCGGCAGGGTGCCGGAATAGGACCTTCTGAACCCCCGAAACTTGTCGGCGATGGCGGCGGAGCTCTGTATCGTATTTGGAAAAATCTTTCGGGGGTTAGGGTTTTTTCGTCAGGGATGATTTTATAGGCATCGGAGGCGGCCGAGGGGGTGCCCGAGGGGCAGAGGCGGGTTGTGGCCGCGGCCCCCCTTAGACCCGTGGGTGGGACCCGCCCCTGGCCTGTGGGTCCCCCCGGGTCGCCCTTCTGGCTCCGGTCCTTATTTCTTCAATAAAAAATCATCGTAAATTTTCGTCCAATTCCGAGAATATTTCCAGAATTAACTTTCTGCAACAAAATCAGCACAAAAACAGGGAACTGGCACTGGGCATCTTGTCAATAGGTTAGTCCAACAAAATGCATAAAAATGATGTAATATGATAGTAAAAACATGTGACAACATCACAAAACTAGCATGGATCAATCAAAAATTATAGATACGTTTGACACGTATCAGGGATTACATACGGATTTATATAGATGTGTTTTGCGTGTATATTCACTCATTTTTGCTCCATATATATGTAATCGACATGAGAATAGCTAAAATGTCTTATATTATGGTACGGGGGAGGAGAGCGGCATTTTGGCATTTTGGAGGCCGGGCTACAGGTAGCCCGGTATCCAAGCCGTGTAGCGTTGCTTCTAGATCTGGGTTAGAGTGCTTTTCCAGCAATTACAGGTCCAAATACTGGAAAAAAGGGTGTTGTGCCAGTGTATAAATGTAGCCCATCTGGCTAACCACGTACATGGGCCAAAGTTAATGAGGCTCATTTCTGTTCAGGTTCGTGAGACTTCACGAGGCACAGGGACAGGGTCAACTCTCTCTCCCATCGATCATTTATTTCGCCGAAGTCGTCTCCCCCACCATCCACCCACTCTCTCTCTAGTGGGCAGGGCGCCCGGTTGTAGATCTGTCGCGATAAGCCATGTCCTATGCAGATCAGGGGGCGGTGACTCCGGCGACGACGGTCCTCTCCTTGGTCAGCAGCATGAAGACTGGTGCCACCGCACCTAAGCTCCGATCCGGCCAGCGGTTCGGTATTTTTTCCACTCGGGCAAGGGGACGACATGGATCTACTTGACGACGACAATATTCAAGATGGTAGTATAAATCCATATTTTGTACAAATGCATTTTTTTGGAGACTTTTTAGCGGTTTTCGTTTGAGTTTCTCAGATCTTTGGATGAACAAATGTAATCAATCAGTCCTCTCGCAAAAAAAGTTGTAGAATTTTGTTCGCCTTGTTTATCGATTGATTGCATTGTCGGTTCTGATGCAAAATGTGATGAAGCCGTGCTTTGCCAGTATCTCGGGTCAGCTTTATTTTTTTTGTATGAGACAACAAAAATCACATTGTTAGTTGTGATGAATCATTGGTTGGTATCTTAACAAATATGTTCATCCAATTTGATCCGGTTATCATTAATTCCGTTGCTGAAAAAAATTGTATACAAGATGAATGTGTAATTTTTTGTGCAGCAGATTTGGTTGTTTTTTCTTTATATGAAAAGCTATGGGATTTATTTGCAATCAGATTTACTTGATTTTCTTATCACAATTTTAATGGCAGTGAGATTTTCTTATGGTCCATCACGTTCAGCTTGGCTGGTGTTAACCCATCCTTCTGGGCCAGGCTTGAATGTCCCCTGGGCGATGAAAGCATCTACTGTAGTAAATAAGTGCTTATGTTTGGCTTACGCTGATAAATATATTCTAGGATTGCCTTCTTTTTGTCAATCTGTGATGATTTGTTGCTTAAACCATGAAAACGAATATTGTTTCAACTTCATTTTGTAGTAATCTGGAATCTTTAGTATAGTTTATGTGCAAACTAATGTATATTCGGATCGAATTTTACATCTCTTGGGTAATAGTTAGTTTACATTTTACTTAATCATGATACAATCATTAGTGTAAAAACGTGTTTTTTAACCATGCAACAGTAACTAGTAGCTTTTAATTTCTTATAAATAAACCATTGATTCACATTATCACTAATGTGTTGTTCAAGTGAAGATTTTCTGCTATAGTAATCTTATAAGCCATAAAAAACTAGTGCTAATCTTGGTACTGTTGTAGATTTTGACTATGGGTGGAGGGACAACTCGTGCAGACACATTAATTCCTTCCTATAAGAGCAAGTACAATAAGGTCCAGTCAGCCGGCTGTAAGGTTTAGAATAATATATTTGTGCTTACATGGAGGAGAGAGGATAGGAGAGATAATGGAAGCGGGCTCTCATGCAAGAGCCAGCTGCAGCACGTGCTCCTAGGCACTTTGTGAGAGTGGGAGGTGGGCCATCTATCAATAAAGTAGCCCATATTTACAGCCAACTATTATACTTGTTGGCTATTAGGTTGGCTATAAATAACATGGCACTATCTTATAGCCAACACCCGGCTATATTATCGTTCTTGCTCTAAAGGATGCAAGATGACCCGGCTCCTCCAGCGTCCTCAGCGACACACCCCGTCCGCGCCCTTCGATTGGCCTAACGACAGTGTTTTTACCACGCACGGTGACTCCTGGCCGTTGGATATGGTCATTTCTTTTTCCACTTCCTGCTTGGTTGCATAGGTCCATGACATCTGGGCCCTTGTGCGTGCGGGACCGATGCTTCAGCCGCGAGCCAGTGAAATCAGCAGGTCCACGTTGCGCCCGTCCTTCTTATCCGCGTCGCGCATGCGCGGTGAAAACCCTAGATCGTGAAAATATCTCGTCCGTGCCCTCAACTCCATCCTCCCCAGCCGCCTCTCCTTGTCTCCTCTCTCCCGCTCGCGCGCCCGCGCCCTCGCCTCCACCCTCCCAACTCCTTTTCCACGAGCGCCTTCTGCACGGTGATCGGACAGAGGCAGACCGGACGGCCGTGGTGGCGGACGGGAGGAGGCGCTGCAGGCGTGTTCCGGAGACCACGGGCGCCCGAACGATGGTGGATGTCTTCACCGCCTCTCTCACCCCTTCCCAATCTTCTGGCCAGCTCCATCTCCGCTTCCAGCAAGGTACTGCCGTTCTCCATTCCATTTTTGTCTAGGTACGCGAGATTGGAAATAGGAGAGGAGCTGAGAGGGAGAGGGAGTGAGACGAGGTTGATTCTTTGTTCTTGGTTTGCTCAGAGAGGAGGCCTGGTTCTTGAGAGAGAGAAGTTATTGGTTGCTCCTTCTCCGACCTCAGCGTCCACCCCATGTACTACTCCTGCATCTCCTTCCCCTTCCCCTCTTCTCCATCAGATTAATTTAGCAACGCCATGGCGGGGAGGCTGAGCAGCTGGAGCCCTACGGACGACGACCCCTGCGGCTGGGAGGGCATCTCCTGCTTCTTCTCCGACCTCAGCGTCCAGCCCATGTACTACTCCTGCATCTCCTTCCCCTTCCCCTCTTCTCCATCAGATTAATTTAGCTTAGCTTGCCCTAAGATTAATTTCCCCCTCCCTATTCTTGATTCGATCAGTTTTTCCTTATTCTTACTCTTCCCGATGTGTTCCTGGATTCCTTGCCCGTGAATGAATAAAATGTGTCTGATCTTTTTCCTATGTGGGGCAGAAATCTGCCTTATATGCAGCTTGGAGGCATCATCTCGCCTAGCATCGGGAAGCTCAGCAAGCTGCAGAAACTTTCATACTAACATTTCTCTACACCAGAACAGCTTGCACGGCTCCATCCCCACCTAGATCAAGAACTGCACCCAGCGCAGAGCAATGTATGCTACTCACTACCTAGCAGTATATGATCTGTTTTATTATATAAGTTCACTCGATTTTGTTTCGTATCAGTTTACTGAGATGAAATGTTCATGTCTTCATTGTCAATTTGGTTACCTGGGAGCAAACTACCTGCAATGAGGCATCCCCCTGAGGTCGGCGAGCTCGTCCACCCCACCATCTTGTAGGTTCTTCAGGCACCATCTTCCTCTTCGACTGGCTGCTTATGCTGCTGTTTTTTTAACACTCCACTGGCTTATTTTTCAGTCTGACTGTGCTAAATGCAGGGACTTGTTGAGTAGCTGCCCCATCATCCATCGAGCCGTCTCCACGCCTCCCTGCAGCCTCCTCGTTGCTGCCGTATGAGCGGCACCGTTCTGCCACCCCGCCATGCAGCTGGTGGCCGACGACGGCTGTTTGGCGGCCACCGCGGGTGAATATTCTTCCCAAATGCCATGGCCTCGACGTCTTCTCATTAGGTGAAGCTGCTGTCTGGGAGATGGTTTTCATGGTACCAGGTCTACTCACTCGATAGACCTGACCGTTTCAAAATGGGATCAAGGTAATACCTGTAACATGACGTATTTCCCTCCCCTCTTTTTTTGCTTCACAACTTTGGTCTACTAAATGATAATTAGGTCAGGATGTTGAGCCTCATAGCTAATAAATATATATCATCTTTTTTCAGCCTTGAGCCTCATAGCACAGGCAGCTCACCTGTACTGGATGCTCCACGAAGAACAACACATTACATTTTTCCAAGCCAGGGACTTCAAAAAGGCAGCAACGCTTCTCATAATATAATGCAAAGGTCCTCTTTCTCCAAGGTATTTAGCTTCCAGTTGAAACAATAGTTAATACACAGGCTGGTAGTATATCTTGTTTTTTATGAAGCAGCATAAGAGATAAAAAGAAAAGGATGTGGCATATCATATATGTGACTACAAACGGATAAATGGCTCTGATTATAACAGTGCAAGAATGGCTAAGTTGCACCTTTCAGCCTGTTTTAACCCTCAGCTCAAATATCATTACTTATCCCATAGAAAAGCTCGAGCTTTGACACCTCCATCTCCATGTAATATTATTGTTTAGCTCCCCATAATAATAGTTGACAATCTCATGGCGTGCTTTATAGATTGATAATTAAAATTCAAACTATGAGCTTCTTCAGAAATGGTGTGAGAATACAAACTCAAACTATGAGCATCTTCATTTTGGTTTCTTCAGTTACATATATATGATTATGTGAGTACTTAGTTACAGTACAGCTTAAATGTTGTGACAACATTTTAAGATCTTGTGAGTCATCATGATTTGATCAATATATTTGTCCATATATACATAACCAACTGTTATCTTTTACATAAAAGCAAAAAATGTGCCTTTATGGGTTTCACAATGAGCATTGGGAAGTAAATTTACCTGCCGAAGAAGTGCCACCTGAGCTTCCAGAGCCAGCATCTTTGCACGAGATGGAATGCAGGAAAAAGATTGGATGTCCATGGTTGCAGTGATAGCGACGCATGCATGGTTACTTTCTGTTGCATCTTTGACATTTTTTCAGTGTATTGGATTCACACCATTCTCACAGGCTTTAAATTTGTTCACATTGTCGCAGGCTTTAAAAAAGTACAGTACCATTTTCGTTTACAATTAGTATTGTTACTAGCTTCAGGTGGTATGCTTAATAAATGTTCTTATTCTATAAATAACATATGTAGTTGTACTGCTCCATTTGCTAATTTTATACACATAACTAAAGTGAATGGATATGGCTAACAACCAGTTCTGAATTTTATTGGTGCAGCAATGGAGCTTCAAGTTTGTGGTTCAGTATACATGGCAAGTTCTTGGTTCAATATACTTGGAGATAATCTGGGTCATGTACCAGTCCAGTGACGCTTGGCTTTGCAGATTATCAAGTACAGTATACTGCCGCATATCAGCTTCTTAAATTTATGTTGCAGCCAGCCTCGTGAAAGGCTTTCTATCAAACTTGCCATGCTGGATTGATTAAAGATGGTCATAGGTATGTTCCCTTAGAACTAGCAGAAAACACACATAAATACTATCCAGTGTAAGCCTACAATACACACCACTAGCACCAAGGAGGTCACGGTAGTGTAATTTAGAACGAGCTGCAAGTTGAGTTTTAATGTTTGACCTACGTTTAGCGCAGGGCGCGTGCAGGAGCCCGGATTGGCGCCAGTAGCGGAATTCGGACCTTAGGCGTGGATTACGAAGCGTCGTTCAGACCATAGGTGTGGATTGGAAAGCGGCGAGTGCATCGAGCAACAACGAGTGTGGCTGGTGTCAAGACACCTAAGTTTCTTAGCCAGACCGCATTCCAAAAAACTGAGCAATTGGCTTAGGCCTTGCTACCACTCATATCAGGTTTCTTGTATATCTTTGGCGGCCAATTGACGCAACGGGTCATCTAATTATGTTAGGCCTATTGTAATTTATGTCATGTTTAGTCATTATACTAATATAATTAACTACGAAGTGTATGTTCCTGCCGGTTTTTAATATGCATGACGTACAAATATCATTCCATTTAATAGCTAATTACGACAATTTTGCTTTTTTTTGTAAGATGGTGATTTTAAGAGTATCTTACCATATTTTTCTTATGGAAATAAATTTCGGCATAAACCCGATATTTTGGCGCAACGGGTCATCTAGTGTGTGTAAGGTTTGCGCCAGTGCGCCCACGTGAAGCTCTGATCATGTGCCACGGTTCGATTTCTCAAAAAGAGCAAAAGATCCCATACATCTGGAATACGCCACCCAAATACACTAGTTTCACCAATCTCTTTGCACATGGACGCCCTAGATAAAGTCCTACCTGTAGCTCGGGCTCTAAAAGGACTTTTCGTACGGGGGGAATAGATAATATCTCATATGTTGCTTCGGGACTACATGCTACAAAATGATAAAGATATTATTAAACACCGATCAAAACATACACACATGGAACAAAAGAGTTATTTATCTAAACTATAATATTGTAATAGGTGATGGTTCGTTGGTAGGTCATGATTCCTCCACCGTTGGATTAAGTCGCTCAAGAAATTGCACAGCTATGATGGACTAGAGGATGTATACGACCAGCCAGCGGAAAAAAAACAAGTCGCGTGTGAAAGGAACTCGGAAAGCCTTCGCATCGTGTGTGCGTCAAACTCATGCTGCATCGTGCATGCGTGTTCTCTCCCGTCCGCTTTGTGACCCCGATCTGAAGCACCGGCCTCCCCGAGCTTCATCTGGTGGTCGCCTGCCGGACCTCCTGCTACCGGCGTCCTCCCCGACCTCCTGCTGCCGGCATCATCTCCGAGCTGCCGCTGCTGGCCCCACACGCCGTTTGTCCACCCGCACAACACCGCAACGCTTCCCTGCCGTTGTACGTACGTACTTCCTCGGTGCAGCGCCTCTGCTTCCCCACATCTCGGCTTGCAATAAATCGGCACTCAGCACCGCCCCTTTGCCAGACGGCCGATGGTGTTCCATTCATGGAAAATCACTCAGGGAGCAGCCATCAGCAGAGCACCCACCTGCAAAGCTGTTGTGGTGCGTTCGGGTCGGCTCCTCTTTGTTTTCTTTCTCTAGCACCGAAGCTGCTGCGCTCCGCTCCGCTCACATTTGTTTCTTTCAATCAATTATCTACTGGCCTGCTGCACTGCTATATGCCACAATGACAGAAGCTAACGGGGAGCACAAAAAAGAGCTAACGGGGAAGACGGGGATATGTGTGGTGGACAAAGAGAATGGTCCGCAAATTTTTTTGTTTATGTTAAAAGAAATGGTTAGATCTGTAATTAGATTAGATTTTAATCCAATTAGCCAATAAGAAACAGTTAGTTTTTATTAATATCTGCTTCCAATAGAGTTTGTGAAGATAATTCATTTGTTTTACAAAGTTTTGCACAGAAGTACATATAAAGGAATAGGGACAACACACTTTTCCAGTCACTAAGACACACTTCTTTTCGGCTTCTAAGAGAGTTTCTCTGAGAAGCTTCCCACATCCAGCTTCTTCCAGTAATCCGACTCACAATTTTGTTTAGATTTTTAAATTAGGGTTGAAAAGAGTAGTTTGGAAGTCTAAACGAATTTTTGAGTCGGCCTTCCGGGAGAAGCTGGGGGAGGAGAGCTTCTCGAAGAAGCCCTTATAGAAGCCGAAAAGAAGTGTGCCAAGTGCACTGCTTTAGCAAATACTGGTTTATTCTTATTATGAGGTAGACTACAATATGGATGGTCGTGCAGCCTCCATCGACGTCGGCGAGCTCTACAATGACGAGGAGAGGACCTTCTCCAGCTACAACACACGGGCGCAGCCCCAAGGAGTGTGACACCCTACGTTAGAGGTGTTCATTATCGTCTAATTTTTTCATGTATATTTTCTTTCTGAGAATGTGCATAAAAAAGTTGACGCGTTAAGAAACATAGAGATTCGGGAAGACGTTCTGCAGTTACCTCAAATTGTAACTACCTTGCAGCGATACTTTACTTGATGAAGTCTTCATATGTTACCTAATTTTAAAAAAATAACAAAAAGGAAAGAAGTTGGAGAGAACACATATTAATCGATGTGCTAGACTTACAAACCTTTCTTACGAAAACGAAGTTACAGACGTACATGTCCTCCTCTGATTTCTCAACCCCCTGATTTCTCCGGGGGCCTTCCACAACCTCTAATCAATTGTTGCCAAATCATCCCGTAACAAAAAATCCCGTAATATTTGTCCGTAGCTGTAGCATTATCGGGTTATCATTTCATTTGATATCTTCTTATAATTTAGGATAACATTAGTATGTCCATATAATGTTTTTGATATCCCGTAGCATCGCACAGGCATTTAGCTAGTATTAATAAAGTTGAAAATGATATGGATAATATAATGTGAAGCATGAGCTGCAATGATATATATGGTCAACAAAGAGGGGACGCGCTATTTGACTCTCAGGGAGTAGAATAGTTATTCTACACCCATCCTCTATCTTCACAATCGCATATGATTTTATGTCATGTAAATTTTGCCTTATGTATTAAGTCAAGTACAACGTAAGAAAAAATATAAATGACAAAAAAAATTATTCGTGACGTTGCAAAAAATACGATAAAAATACATGTATTTATGTTGTTTTTATCACTTTTACGTCATCTTAACTCATATTTTTCATTTTTTATGTCGAGTTTTTTTATTATGAGTCAACATGACGTAAACATTTAAAAATGTAACATAATTTATTGATGTAACAACGTAAAAAAATAGTGGGTGCAAAATAAGTTATTCTGCACCCTGGGTGTCAAATAGGGTTTCTACAACAAAGAGACATGATGTATTATCGAGAAAACATTGATCCGTCGAAATTGACTTCGTATCTCCAAAGTTAACAAATAACATTCCGGATTGTGCAATATGTAGGTCCATATATTCAAGCTTAAGTATGATGGGTTTCACAAAAAAAAATCTTCATGAAAACCAACATAACGTTTAAAGATAATTTGTGAGTTTAGATGAAAGAATACTTATCACGTCTATAAGTTATCAGTCACTCTGATATCACATTTAATTAAAGAAAAAAATGTCTTTAATTTGGTGTTTTCCTCTCTAATCTTCAATCAGAAAGAGGAATTTTTTAAAACATAATAATAAAATTGTTAAAGACGATTTCTGATTTTCTAAAAAATAAACTGTAGTAGGACAATTCCTCTCGGTATAATAAACATCAATCTAATTTTAGTATAGAGGAAGTTACAAACTATAATGTGCATCCAATCCTCCATCCAAATAAGCTAGAATTACTTGCCCACTGAAAATTACATTTCTATATATGGACAAGCGAAACAATACAAACACAGACATAAATAAGAGATAGGATGAGAGTAGCTAAGAGAGCATGTTTTAGAAAATACAATAAAATATTAACTACAAATCATATCAATTGTATAATAAGAAATTGTATTTATCCTAAGAAAGTAAGTTCCAGGTAGGCACCACAAGAAACACCATAACTCGGTTAGAAAGAAAACATGTACTTGATCATAAAGAAAAGCTAGGATGAGAATAAATAAGATATCATGTTTTAGAAAAAAATAGTTACAAACAACATATTATATGAATTGTATAATAAGACATTCTATTTGTGCTAAGAAAATACATTTTTGGAAGACACCATAGAAATATTGTAACCGGAGAGAGAGAGATTTCAATTTTACCACCCCTTCTATATGAAAAGACAGTGCTCCTGCTGGTTGCTCCAAAGAGAGATAGAGATATTACAATTTTCTATTATATATTTAGCAAAACTAATTAAAGTAAGATGAGCTTGCATGGAACCTCCCGAGGCACACCAATGGATCAACCGAACACACTACTGATATGTACCAAACGGCAAGAAGGTGACTAAAGAATCATAAACTCAAGTATGTGACAAGTATCAATGTTTATATTTGAACCTCGGCAGAGAGATCACATAAAAATTGTAACTTTTCTCGAACCAGGTTTTCTCCGCGCTTTATAAATAAGGCCCAACCGGCCAAAACCGATACAAGGTGGTGGGGAAATCCCCATACAAGTAAGGACGAAGAGAAGGAAGAGAATAAAGTCCAAGACAAATCCAAAAGTGCACGAATTTCCGTTGAAAGCCAAAACACCAATGCTAACATTACTACGTTGATGATCTTTACCAGCACAATACAGTTTTGTAGAAACATGTCTACCAAAGTCCAATTATTTTTCACAACACAAGGATATAATTTTGGCTAGACTTTGAATGGTAGTTGACTGCAGGACTAAATATCTTCTAGGGAAATAGTACAAGTGTAAAGCCACGCTCTAAATCTAGCAACACAAATGCACAGATCACCTTGAGGCAATATAAACCAGGCATTCAAGATCCATTAAAGGAGATGGATATTCGCCGATATGATTTTCTTGATATAGACTGACGGCCGCCAGTTTTACGTTTAGCTCAGTGTGCACTCCTAATGCCACAGGGGTGCACATAAATGATGTGAGTAATACTCACTCCGATACATAAAAAGTGTCGCTTATTTTATATTAAGTTAGTACAAATTTTGTACTAAATAGAGCGATATTTTTTATGAATCGAACAGAGTAGTAAAGATCTTTGCTCACGTGACGGTATCTTCCAGAGACGGCGGGTAGAATTTTCCACGGGACTCCTTCGCTTGCTGTTCTTATTCCAGCAGCAGCTATGGAAATGGCGTCGTGAGTCGGCTTCCTCTTCATGCACCGTCACGAGTACGACAGCTGACATGCAGTTCGTTGCGGATAAGTTCGGAGCATTGTTCGCACATCGGCCGGGGACAAGAGACTCCCTCGTCGTTTGCGAGCTAGGTCGTGACATTACAGGATGATGATGTTGAGGACACGGTTCCAAGAAAGCCACGTCGACAATCGCATGGGGTCTACCGCCTGTACCTTACCCTCACGTCACAGCCTTGGTAGGCCTGCGAAATTGTACACTTCCTTCTTCTTTCTGCTTCATCTCTAACACCAGCCCCTCGCCTCCGCCTTCGGCCCTCCACTGCACAATCAGCCAGTCATGGCCCGTCCTGACCTCCCGGACTGCGAGGAGAACCGTGAAAGTACCGGAGCATACAGCGCGGGCGGCATCCCCATCATCGACCTCGACCTCCTCGTCAATGGCAAATCCCATCAACGGTCGGAGACGATCCGGCACCTCGGCCGGGCGTGCGAAGAGTGGGGCTTCTTCATGGTACATACGACTCAAATTCATAGAATTTCAAGTAAGCCTATATACTTGTTGTGTTCAGACTTCAGAGCACTCGTGTGAATCTTCCATGACCAGGTCATCAACCATGGCGTTGCCGAGTCTCTTCAAGAAGCAGCCATGGATGCGTGCAAGGAGCTGTTCATTCTACCAACGGAAGAGAAGTCTGAGTACATGGACGCCGGCCCGATGGACCCCGTTCGCGTCGGGACGGGTTTCAATTCTGCCGTCGACGGCGCCAAGTACTGGAGAGACTATCTGAAGATGTTCGCGCACCCAGAGTTCCACTGCCCGGCAAAGCCGGCAAGTCTGAGGCACGGAAATAACTAATCCTACTATCTTCACTTTCGAGTTTTCTTCATAATAAAAACCATTACACAAGATTGTCTATTTGTGTCGTTGCCAGAGGAACCTCTACCGAGTACGCGGCTCGCACGAGAGGCCTGATGCTGGAGCTCACACGGCGATCTCCGAGAGCCTGGGGCTCGATCGCGGTCGCATCGCTGAAGCGCTGGAGCTCAAGTCCTGCTTCCAGATCCTCGTCGGCAACCATTACCCGCCGGCTGGCCCGGAAGTTGGGGCGATCGGGTTGCCGACGCACTCCGACCACGGCCTCCTCACTCTGCTCTTCCAGAACGGCGTCGACGGTCTCCAGGTCAAGCACGACGGCGAGTGGCTCCTCGCCAAGCCCATACCCGGCTCCTTCTTCGTCATCGCCGGCGATCAGCTCGAGGTGACCGACCAACCGACTGACTGAGCGATTGCCTTCTTCGAAATGTGTCATGAAACTCCGCGTAATTCTACCTCTGGTTGCATGCAGATTGTGAGCAATGGTAGGTACAAGGCCGTGCTCCACCGCGCACTGGTCGACGGCGAGCGGGCGAGGATGTCGTTCGTGAGCCTGATCGGGGCCGTGCCTGGACGCCGTTGTCGAGCCGATCCCAGAGCTTGCACGGGAAGGCGCCGCTGGGCGCGGAGTTCAGGGGTTATCAGATACAGGGAGTACATGGAGCACCAGCAGAGCAACAAACTCAGGGAGAATGCGGCGCTGGACATCGTTCGGGTGCAGCGTACCATACTGACACGCGAGGGCTCGCTGAACGGTTCTCCCATTAACGTCTCAGACTGCTTATATTCAGGTTGAAATCATGAAGGTGGTGTGTTAGAATGCTTATTGCGTTAAAATGAATTAGCGCATATGGAAGCATATTTGCCAAATTTGAAGAAGAAAGAACCAGTGTATGAGTATGTGTGAAGGAGGAAAAACGCTTCGCTCGGGCCCCCGCTTCACTCCGCTCTGAGGCGGACAAACCCTAGCCGCCCCTTGTCCTCCCCCACCACTCCTCCGCCTTGCTACTGCCAGAGGAGCCCGCGGGGAGCCTGGAGCCTCCGAACCTGGGTCTAAGCCACTAGACCGCTTATGTCATGTTGAGGGTACAAACCTTAGACCCCTAGATTTGTCCTGGCGTCCGTAGGGGTGGAAATAGATCGGATGCAGATCGATAGTGCTGTTCTTACATTCGTTTTCATATTTTCAAAAATGAATCGAATATAAATATGAATGTTGCATACGAAAGCGGAGGCGGATGTTACTTGAATACGGATGTGGATTAGATGTTTTCCCAATCAGGAAAGGAAACGAATATAACGAAAAATAGACAGTGTGTTATAACAACTGAACTATACAATGTAGCAGTGATAAATATTAGTATATAATACACAATAGTTTTAAAGTTTAATCACAGAATAATACATTGACCACTTTCTTACTCTTTTAGGTTGACTAATTGCCATATCGGGCCTAGAGTTACTCGAAATTGGCTAACATAATTTTATTCAACTACAGATATATCCTTTCCATATCCACATTTTCTTTGAAATTCAATACACATTGGTATTTGTTTTTCTAATACGATTCGGATATTTACCACTTCATTTCTATTTCGTCCGGATTCGAATATTTACCACTTTCATTTTCAATTTCTGAATACGATGTCGGATAATTTGGATTATCCACTACCGGTTGTCACCCCCTATAGCGTCTGGAGCCTCCGGACCTGTCCAGAGTCTGTCGACCTCTTCCGGAGCCTTCTGAATGCTTGCGAATTGTGCCTAATGATTGGACATTTCCCACCTTTAAAAGGGTTATTGTTCTTCAAAAATATCCATCTATTGGTCTAAGATGTGCCGTTGTTGTTGACTTTGAAAAATCTTCATTTCTCCCAATACAGCCACTCAAATTTGCATATATCCGAAGGATAAGTGAGGGAGATGTGGATCTACATTTGCACAGACCCAAAACTCACATCTCTCTTCTAGGTGAAGATAAGTTTTTTATCTAGATCTTGGAGCCATTTGTTCACCTTCTCCATTGTCTCTCTCACTCTCTATCTCATCATAGCATTTTTTTTGTTTCGGATGAGATTGTGAGAGAGAGGAGTTTGAAAATTGTTGTTCTTGTGTTGTATTTGTTGTATCGATTTGAGTTCGACGCAATGATTAGTTCGAGGGAAAATATGAAAGCTTGTTATCTTGTAGGCCACCGTCTCCCAGAAGATTTGTTGGTGTTGTCTTAGTGGCCTCTTTATGAAGATTGTGAAGAGTCAAAAAATCAAACTGTGCAACTAAGTCATCCCCTGACTAGCTTCTTGTTCAAAGCATTTCAGGCACAAGCCTTAGATTATCATAAGAGAGGAATGGTGTGGTTCCAATGAATCCGAGGAAAAAAAGCACATTATGGCCATGACCAGCTAAAGATCACTGGCCATCTCACGACGTGGACTCGAACTACTTGTGTCGGCAGTTGAGAGATGATGCGAGGGCCGCCGCCGACGAATGCAACATGGCGGGGCCGTCACGGGCATGTCATGAGGAAGTCATGTCTGATTTTCTCAATGTAGTATGTATTTTCTTCTAAACGATACACACCGGACTGGAGGAACAAGCATATCTGAGATGTCTTGCGGTGTGACCCATGTTGATTGTCCGGTCGACCTTCAACAAGCATAAAAACCTTAGAGCATCTTTACCTACAATCCATAAAAATGTGTCCGACACCCCCGAAAAAGTGACAATTATGGCGGATGACGGACCATCTCCGACACAATGGGGGCGCCCCCAAACATACCGTATAAGTGCCCAATTATGGGATTCCCTACGAAATTTATTTTAGCCGGTGAAGAAAAAAAGGCACATTGGCACACTAGCCACCGAAAAATCATGTGAATGAATCGCTTGAGAGTGGTAAGGCGACTCCATCCACTTAATAAATTTCCGTGGGATAGCAAACCTCTCAGTGGCTCTTCCGTCTAATCACGTGTTTGATTGGGTGACATGTGGACCGGTTGTATCCAACACCAGCCAGGGGTTCGCTCTACTATTCCGGACTAATTGGGGCGGTTTTTTTTTGTGTCCCCCATTGGGGACTTTCGGGGGGCGTCGGTGTAGGTGCTATTGGAGACTTTCATCACTCCTTGATGAAATCTATGGCACCGTAAAGCGGAGCTGAACTTGTAACCACATGAGTATGGACATGTCTTCCAAGTCTTTTCTCTCTTTTTCCTCTCCATCTATTTCTTCTAAATTGAATAATGTTGGAATTAATTTGGGTAGTTCTAAAAGTCAAATTGATGTTTCGACTAAAGTCTTGAGGTGTATGGAATTTGATCGTCTTATAGTTATTCCTAAAGCTTCGACGTGTTGGAAACCACCTATATGGATGAAGAAGAAGCGAATGCCACATCAGATGGTCAGCTTCTTGCACATCTAATTGGTGAAGTGTCGGAAGTTGGTTTGGATGAGGACGGACTAAACTCATTGTATGAGCTAAAAGCATATGTCCGGAAATCTAAATCCTCTTATAACAAAAGATCACAAAAACGGTGTAAATTATCCAAATCCTCAATGGTTTCCCAATGAATGCCATGTTCGCAAATAGCAGAGGTCTTGGTGACTTGGCTAAACATTTGCATTTCACTCATTGCGTATTAATTTGGATTTTTTGGCTATTTCGGAGACGGGTAAGAGAGATTACTCACAAAGTTTACTGAACTGATTATCGGGTGGTATATCCATTGCTTGGTTTTCTCGTCCACCCCGTGGTCGTTCTGGGGGCATTGATACGTGTCAAACGTATCTATAATTTTTGATTGATCCATGTAGTTTTGTGATGTTGTTACATGTTTTTATTATCATATTAATTATTTTTATGCATTTTGTCGGACTAACCTATTGACAAGATGCCTAGTGCCAGTTTCCTGTTTTTGCTGTTTTTGTATTTCAGAAAATCCACCACAGGAAATATCGTCGGATTGAGCTCAAAACTTACGGAGATTTTTTATGCGACGGAAGACACCAGAAGACCAAAGGGTAGCCCTGGGGGCCACCCACAGGACAGGGATGGCCTCCTGCCGCGGCCCCCCTTGGCCCGTGGGTGGGACCCGCCCCTGCTCCTGGTGAGTCCCCTCGGCCCCCTCCGACGCCTATGAAATCCCTAAAACCCTAAAAATGAGAGGGCGGCCATTATTTTCCAGAAAATTCATCCCGAGGCGTCGTAAACTCAAACCCTAGTTCGGGGGTGATTCTGAAGCAGTCCTGGCACCCTACCGGAGGGGAGATCGATCCCGGAGGGCTCTTCATCGCCATGCCTTCCTCTGGGATGATTTGTGAGTAGTCCCACCTTGGACCTTGGGTCCATGGCAGTAGCTAGATGGTAGTCTCTCTCTCGTGTGCTTCATGTCTTATGATCTTGTGAGCTGCCTAACATGATCAAGATCGATTATTGTAATGCTATGTGATGTGTTTGCTGGGATCCGATGGATTATAAAGTTATGATCAGATTGTGCATGATTCTTATATGTTGATTTATGTTCTTGCATGCTCTCCAATGTGTGTAATTACTTTGGCCAAGTGATTGTGTGTATCTCCAAGAGAGTATTTATGCTAGATAGTGGGTTCATGCCCCCTTTTGTTCCTGGGCATGAGTGACAGAAACGTCCAAGGGCGAGGGTGTGCTGTTGCTACTAAGGGTAAAACAGCGGTGTTAAAGTCTATTTTGATATTTAATATTGCTTACTTCATGCGCTTTACTTAATGCAAATGTCTGTTGCTTGCAACTTAATACCGATGGGTGACAGGCTGGATAGCGATCCCACGGTGGACTTTTTAGACAAAGATGCAGTTGGACTCAACGGTCTTTGTTCATTGTCATGATGCCTACTTAAATATTATCATGTTCTCTTTGTCATAGCTAGATTAAGTTTGTGCTATAATCTTGTCAATTGCCCAGCTGTAATTTGTTTACCCATCAAATGAATGTTCTATTTACTCGAGAGACTCCACTAGTGAACCCATGGCCCCCGGTCCATCTTTTTACATTGATTGCAACCTTTATTCATCACTTTTCACCATCATTACTCCTCTGGTCCATTTTCATAATTCATCTATTTCACTATACAATTAACTGCTTTGTTTTCTGCGAGACCGGAAAGATTGACAACCTTTCCGCCGTTGGGGGCAAAGTATTTTGGTTGAGTCTGTGCAGTTCCACGTCTGTTGAAGATTAAGCTCCAGAGATCTTCAACATTCACTTTGTTGTTGATTTCAAGGTCCTACTGGTTCAATAAACCTCGGTTCGTTATCGAGGGAAAACTGTTGTTTGCTACATCTCCGCTTTCTCTTGGGACACCACCCAACTCTTCATCAGTAGCAATCAAGCTCTTTTCTGGCGCCGTTGCCTGGGATCTTGGAGCTATAGAAAGGGGAATATGACACTCTCAATCACTTTATTTGTTTTTGTCTTGCTTGTTTTATTTCTCGTTAGCTTATTTTTCCTGTTGCAAAATTTTAAAACCCAAAAAAATAGTGTAATCTTTATTCCTGTCTTGTTATTTTATTTTATCATTATGTCTTCCACTGAAAACATCAAGTTGTGTGACTTTACTAGCACTAATAACAATGATTTCATATGCTCTCCAATTGCTCCACCCGCTACTAAAGCGNTCCTCAGATGTTTCAGGTGTTCAGGTGTCACTTCTCTGTCTATGCTACCACATATTAAATCATTTTCAGTACTAGTAGACATTTTAGACAATGGTGAACTAGATAAAGCCTTTCCTTTCTTGTTAGTCACAATAGCAGAAGCAACATCAGGTGAAAAGTTTTGCCTACTTGGTAAATCAGTACCTCTACGAGTAGTTGAAGGCCTTACTCCCTTCGGAGTATTCTTTTCCTTTCCCATAGTTGGGAACAAGCAAGTGCACCAAATAAATGATAACAAGTTGTCTTACCAATAAAGCTAGGTTCCCCGGCAACGGCGCCAGAAAACGTCTTGATACCCACAAGTATAGGGGATCGCTGAAATCTTCTTTGGGAAGTATTACCCAAATTTATAGTTTGACTCGATGGGAACACAAGAATACCAATAAGACTCTAGCAATTGAGGCGTCACTCTCAACCACACCTGTATATCAATAAACTTGCAGCAGTAATAGTGATGGCAGCAGAATGATTCAAGCAAACAAAATGAAACAGCAGTAGTAAACAAGGGTTTCCCAGTTTTCACCAGAAAAGTGAAAGTGTAACTCAGAGATTTAAAACATAGGCATGAGGTACTAGCGGGGTGTTGCATGAATAAGATTGATCATATAATAAGATTCATATAGCAATGGGATTTATCTCTAACTCCGATATATGTAGGTATGTGTTCCATAATTAGTTATGCGCACTAACCAAGAGAATTTGCACAACATCTATTGTCCTACCTGCCCATTTCACCAGCGCCAACTTGGAACTATAGGTAATTAAGGTATACCCTTTCGAATAGCCCGGAACAACGCATTAACACTTCATGAACACATAGAATCCTCAAACTAAAACATCTCCCACTTGTTTTCCCTATATGTCACATTTAGGGTTCGTAGGTTCAACATAATAGCAGGTGATACACTTTGCAGATAGATACCAAACTCAATTATATGATGGGGCAAAATAAGTTCAGTACTGAAATCATGCCACTCGGGCCCTAGTAGTAAGCATTAAACATAGCATAAGTGCATCAACACAATACAAAATATACTCAAGATAAACCCCTAAGATCTCGGACAACGGGTATCATTACATGATCAATCTCATCCAATCCCCATCCACCTCATGTGCCTACAGTGGACTACTCACACATGGTGATGGTGAGGAAGCTCATGGTCGATGGAGATGAAGGCGGTGAAGATGGTGGTGAAGACGGCCTCCGGATCCCTCCTCTGGGAGAGAAATCCTGGATCAATCTGACTCCGAAAACGAAGATCGTGGTGGTGGCGGCGCTCTGTTTTGCCAATCGACCCCCTCTTTTAGGTCAGCCACTTTTTCATATATATGAGGGGGTACGCCGAAGCCGAAGGGGAGGAGGTGCCCGAGGCGCCACATAGATGGGCCCACACGGCCAAAGAATCTGGCCATGTGGGACCCTCTATTTTGGGCCTCCGACGCTTCCTCGTGTCCATCTTTCGCTCAAAGGCCTTCTTTTCCATAAAAAATGACGTGGTATTTTTTCCCGATTTAATTTCCTGCAAAAACAATCAGAAACGAGACTTTGCTAAAAACAGCGTCAGATTCAGCAGTTTTATTCAAATATGGGAAGATTCCGGAGCAAATTATGAGGCAAAGTGATTGGAAAAGTATATGCATTTTAGGTGCATCAGCAAACAATCGACAATCAATACAAACCCTACTTTTTTACCCTCAAACCCTTGTTCTTGCTTCCGTTGTTCGGTGACTTCGCGAGAATTCATCGAATATCGACAATCGAGTTGAGAGCGGTCCAATCCGGCTTAACTCAGCCAATCGTCGCCGGCTTCCTCCGACGGGGTCCCTCCCGAGGGGCTGGGGCGTCTGGTTCTAAAAGAACCAGCTTGCTGTCTTGCGTATCGCGCTGCAAGTTGGTCTCCCACGGGGCGAGTTGCGGAGTATCTCCCCCGGCACCGCGGGTACACGAGGACGTGTTCGTGTGACGCGTTTTAATCGCAACACACTTTTTGGCGACTCTGCTGGGGATATTCCTAACCTAAATCGGGCAGTAATGACCGGTTCGCTAAGGCTACAGATTTGTCCGGCATCACCACCGACAACATCATCAAACCTACTCTCAAGGATTTGTCAGAGGCACAACGCCAAGGCCTGGATGAGTGGAAGAAGAAGAGAAGCGAGGAGTTCGAGGCACTGCGACTTAAGCGGGAGCGGTAAGATGAGGAGTTGTACTTGGCCAGCTTGAAGTTAGATCGGCAAGGCATAACCACGCCGATCAAGGAACCGACATATGCACCTCTGAACGTCAACACCGACACACCCGCCGTAAGTAACAGTATCTTTTTTCCTCAACAGTTAGCCGAGATCCAGTATCATACTTCGCAAAGTATGACCAATGTTTATGATCTTATGCTGGAACATGAAAAGGCTAAGAAAAACACTATCCAAGCCCAAACATCGGACACACAACCGATGAGCCCGAACAGGGAAAACCGGATTGTTAGCGCATTGCCTTGTCCGACTCCGATCCGAAGTTCACTCTACCCGGCAGGTCAGATGGGACCAGTGGTGCAACTTCCGGGACGCGGGTCAATGCCGAATTCAGATTCGGCTCCTTGGATACAATCTGGCCCTGCGACCAATTATGCTCCTGTTCCGAGTCAATCGGCCAATATGGATGATTTAGTGGTCGAGTTCAGGAAGAAATTGGACCACATAGCATATGACAAATTCGGGTATATGCCTAAACCTAGAACCTACGTTAAACCCTATCCCGAATATTTTGATTTACAACCCTACCCACCTGGCTATAGAGTTCCCGAGTTTTCTAAATTTAATGGGGTGGATAACAAATCGACACGGGAACATATTAGTCAATATTTGGCTCAGTTAGGCGAGGCTAATCATCATCATATCAAAGTATGCTTGTTCTCTTTGTCGTTAACCGGGGTTGCTTTTTCTTGGTTTTCGGCTTTAGCTCCCAATTCTATACGTACTTGGTTTCACTTGGAGCAAAAGTTTCATGATCACTTCTATGACGGAGAGATCGAGTTAAAGTTGTCCCATCTTACGTCGGTTAGGCAAAAACATGATGAATCGGTATGCGATTATATCAAAAGATTTAGAAACACCAGAAACCGATGTTATAGCTTGGTGATAACTGAGAGATATATGGCCGACTTAGTTTTTAATGGGTTGAGAACGTATTTGCGAGAGAAGCTAGAAGGACACGAGTTCTCCTCTGTCGGTCAGGTTCAGGAGAAAGCTTTGGCTCATGAAAGCCGAGTTAACGAATCCAAAGATTCACATCGAATGAGCAGGGGTCGGCTTAATGCTATCGAATATGATGCCGACTCCGGTGATGAAGCCGATGTTTACGTAGCCGAGTTTGTTTGGCCGAGTAAGGCCAAAACCTATACATGTGATGACCTAAAGCCGGTTCGTAAGAACCAGGATGATGAGGTAAAGTGTAGCTTTGACGTAGGCAAATGTGATAGAATATTTGATGCCTTGTTAAAGGATAAAGTAATCCGAGTTAACCATGTTATGCCGTCTCCTGATGAATTAAGGCGACGTGCTTATTGCAAGTATCACAATTCTTTCTCTCATGCTACTAATGATTGCAATGTTTTTCGTCGACAGATTCAATCGGCCCTCAATGATGGACGATTAAGCTTTGCCGGCATGGCCATTGACACACAGCCGTTCCCAATGAACGTGCTAGATCTTGAGGGAAAGAAAGTTCTTCTTCAGCCAGAAGCGGCCGAAGGCGCTAACAAATCTAACGTGGTTATTGGTGAGCCCAGGAAAGAAGCCGGTGTCAAGGAAGCAAGGAGAGAGATCACATTGATCCGGCAACCCGGTGGATAGGAGGTTATCAAGATCACCGTCAAGAACTCCACACTCGGGAGGCAACAACCACGAGTGAGAGAATCCGGAATCCAGAATCCAGAACCCGGGGGACAACCTCGGTTCATGAAGCCCAAGAACCCGGAAGTCAGCAAATGGAAGATGAATCAGGTTGAATACAAGCCAAAGAAAATCAAGCCAACTTTCGATATGTTGCTGAACGAATATGTGCACCAGGCCGGGTCTAAGGTAACCCGGCAACATGGGAAGTGACCGAGGTCACCATCTACCGAGAGAATCTACCGGCATCAAGAGTCGGCTGGGGAGTCCAAGCGTCAAGTAACCCGACAAACTGTGCAAAGCCGACTCGTGTATCCGGGTGATTCCTCCTATTGGCGAGTCAAGGAGCAAGGAGCCAATGCAGCCGACATAGACAGGAGGTTGATCCCGGACAACTCATTGGTCATTGGGACGCATGTGTTGAAACTGAAGGACCCGGTTACAAAGCCGACAAATGATAAGCCGATACTTGCTATCGTGCCTAAAGCAACATCCAGTGACCATGAAGCCGGATCCAGCCGAACCGAGGTAGCTAAACCCCAGGATCCAAAATACACCCAGCCAAAGTGGTGCCCGCCGGGTATAACGAAGACACAGAAGCGGAAGCTGCAAAGGGCAAGGAACCTGGGAAAAGGCGGAAAAGGAGGCCGAGCAAGCCAGAGATGCCAAGTTCAACGCTGAGAGACCAATGGTATCGGCTCAAGTATGGGTACCAAAGCCGAATCTTCTGCCGAATCCGTTGATGATTACACCGAGTTCTGCTATGAACAACGAAATGTGGCCGGTTTCAGTACCGGCCATTACTTATTCATCATGGGCGGATGAAGTGGAAGTAGCAGATTTGGAAGCAAAGGACAAGCCGACATCAGACGAGTCGGATACCGAGTCAGCTAATGGAGACTCAGCAGATGATTCGATGGGTGAGGAGCTGTTACGAAACTCGGAGTTGGCGATGAATGACTTGGAGAATCCACCAGATGAAGAGCTACTGGACTACGAGAGCACGCCGACTCGGGTAGGTATGGATATTAACATGGTGTATTATTTGCCTGCTGAATTCCGTGTTGTAGAAGAAGAAGCCGAGGTAGCGCAGATTAACTTCAGACCCAAGAATGCTATCTTTGAGAAACCTGAGGGACCGGTTAAGCACCTTAAACCTTTGTACGTCAGAGGGCATATCAACAGGAAGCCGGTTACCAGGATGATGGTTGATGGAGGTGCTGTGGTAAACCTAATGCCGTATTCTGTCTTCAAGAAATTACAATTGGATGATGATGATCTCATGAAGACGAACATGGTATTGAACGGGTTCGAAGGAGGAGAAGGAGTAGAAGCCAAAGGAGTTATTAGTCTGGAGCTCACAGTGGGAAGCAATACTTTGGCTACTGCGTTCTTTGTTGCCGAGGTGCAAGGGAATTACAACGTGTTACTCAGACGAGATTGGCTCCATGCGAATCAGTGTGTGCCATCTACCAGGCACCAGCAACTTGTACAATGGATCGACGACGAGATTGAAGTCGTTCATGCTGATAACTCGGCATGTATTGCTTTAGCCGAGTCCATTGTTGATTGGCAACACTCAAATGCTACATGTCTCTCGGGGCGTAATTTATCCGAGTTCGATTTCCTGAGTGCTACCAGGGATGGATTCATGCCAGTATCCTTAAAGCAGGTTGGAAGCAATCGGCTGCGGCTCAAATAAATGGATCCCAACAACAATGAGTGGCTGCATAAGCGTCTGGACAGGTATCGGGTAGAGAGGAACGATATGTGTGAAGCAATTGAAGAACCAGACGACATGGATAAGTTGGGGCAAGGTTTTACGTCGGCCGACCCGCTCGAAGAAGTAGATATTGGAGATGGCACTGTTCCCAGGCCGACATTTGCAAGCCGGAATTTAGAAGCCGATTATAAATCCGAGTTAATCGCGCTAGTAAAGGAATACGTGGACTGCTTTGCTTGGGAATACCACGAGATGCCCGGGTTAAGCCGAGAGCTCGTTGAGCATCGATTACCGATAAAAGCCGGTTTCAGGCCATATAAGCAACCAGCTCGTAAATTCAACCCGGCAATATATGACCGAATCAAAGAAGAGATTGGCCGGCTTCTAAAAGCCATTTTATTCGGCCTTGCAAGTATGCCGAATGGATTTCCAACATTGTGTCGGTCGAGAAGAAAGGATCCAGTAAGATCAGGGCATGCATAGACTTCAGAGATCTAAACCGAGCTACGCCTAAAGATGAATATCCTGTGCCAATAGCCGACATACTTATCAATGACGCCTTAGGACACCGAGTCATCAGCTTTCTAGACGGAAAAGCGGGGTACAATCAAATATTCATGGCCGAAGAAGACTCGGCCAAGACAGCTTTTTGCTGCCCCGGGTTCGTTGGTTTATTCGAGTGGACGGTAATGACCTTTGGATTGAAGAATGCCGGAGCCACATATCAGAGAGCGATGAACTTGATATTTCATGATCTTCTTGGAGTCATACTGGAAATTTACATTGATGACGTGGTTGTTAAATCGGACGGCGAGTTAAATCATTTGGCTGACTTACGACTCGCGTTTGAAGGGATGAGAAAGTATGGGCTCAAGATGAATCCGTTGAAGTGTGCTTTTGGCGTGTCGGCTGGGAGGTTTCTCGGTTTTATCATACATGAATCCGGCATAGAAATTGATCCGGCGAAGATTGAAGCTATCCAGAAAGTGCAGGCGCCGAGTTGTAAAAAGGACATGCAGAAATTCCTAGGCAAGGTAAATTATTTGAGAAGGTTTATTACTAACTTGTCTGGAAAAGTTTATGCATTCACACAGATACTTCGGCTCAAGAATGATGACGAGTTCACCTGGGGGGCAAAGCAGCAAGAGGCATTTGATATAATAAAATCTTGCTTGTCTAAACCTCCAGTTCTGAGGAAACCGAGTCGTGGTCTACCATTCCGGCTTTACATTGCTGCCGAGGAAATGGTGATTGGGGTAGCTTTGACTCAAGAGGCCGAAGGACAGGAGTACGTCATCACATGCCTAAGCCGGCGACTGCTGGATGCCGAGTCAAGGTACATCTTTGTGGAAAGGTTGTGCTTGTCTCTTTATTTTTCTTGCACGAAATTGCGCCATTATCTTTTATCTAGTGAGTGCAAAGTTTTTAGTCAAACCGATGTCATCAAACACATGATTCATAGGCCGATTCTCAGTGGACGAATAGGCAAATGGGCGTATGGGTTAATCGAGTATGATTTGGCTTATGAATCTCTCAAATCTGTGAAAGGCCAGGTTGTAGCTGATTTCATTGTTGAACATCGGATTGACCTAGAGCAAGAAGCCGACTTACATGTTGTGTCAGCTGTACCGTGGAAACTTTATTTTGACGGTTCAGTTTGCAGTAGTGGACAAGGGGTCGACATTGTGCATATTTCACCCCACGCTACTATCTTTGTAGCCTCTTGTCGTCTCGATTATTTTTGCACTAACAATGAAGCTGAATACGAAGCTCTTCTATTCGGATTGGAAATTTTAAAGGATGCAGGGGTAACTCATGTCGAGGCATATGGCGATTCACTGCTTATTGTCCAACAAGTGGCCAAGATCTTCCAATGCAATAGTGGATCACTCAACACATATCTCGACAGGTGCCTGGATATCATATCAACTTTGGATTAATTTTCTATATCTCATGTTTTTAGGCAGGACAACTGGCTCGCCAATGAGTTGGCACAGCAGGCATCAGGCTATCATGTCAGTAGAGGAGTATTTTTCACAGCAGAGAAGCCGATGCTAGATGCCGTCAATGACTCGGAAGCTGGAGGAAAAACCGGGTTATCTAACTCGGAAGCTGGGGAAAAAACCGGGTCATCTAACTCGGACGATGGAGGGAAAGCCGGGTTATCTAATTCATTTCCGGAGGAATTTGGTGGAACCCGGTTAGCTGATTGGAGGACACCTATTGTTGATTATCTGAAGAATCCGAGTCAGAAAACAGATAGGGCTGTTCGGCGGCTTGCTTCTAAGTATACATTGATAGATGACGAGTTATATCGCCAAACATCTGATGGTCTTCTTCTTAAATGCCTGGATGAAGATCAATCTCGGGTTGCCATGGGAGAAGTTCATGATGGTTTATGCGGGACACATCAGTCGGCTCACAAAATGAAGTGGATGCTCAGACGAGCCGGATTCTATTGGCCGACGATGATTAATGACTGCTTCCAATACTACAAGGGATGCGAAGCATGTCAGAGATTCGGAGATATTCAGTTAGTACCGGCTTCACTTCTTAATCTGGTAATAAAGTCGTGGCATTTTCAAGGATGGGCATTGGATTTCATTGGTATGATTAACCCGGCTTCATCCAAGGGGCATCGGTTTGTGTTGGTTGCTACTGATTATTTCATCAAGTGGTCTGAAGCAGTACCCCTCCAGAATATGACCCACAAAGAGGTAATTCAATTTATCACGGAGCATATTGTTCATAGATTCGGTATCCCGCAAACTCTCACTACAGATCAAGGTACCTCCTTCATGGCTAAAGAGGTGAAACAGTTTGCCGAATCACTCGGGATCAAGATGCTCAGTTCATCTCCATATTACGCTCAAGCCAATGCACAAGCCGAGTCAAGCAACAAAATTCTGATCAAGTTGATTAAGAAGAAAGTACAGGACTACCCGAGGAGGTGGCATGAGGTACTGTCCGAGGCATTGTGGGCTCACCGGATATCAAGGCATGGTAAAACCAAGGTAACTCCCTTCGAGTTAGTTTATGGACAAGAAGCCGTTTTACCGGTAGAAGTAAATCTGGCTGCTTTGAGGTTCGCTAAGCAAAACGATTTGTCGGCTGAGGATTATCACAATTTGATAATGGATAACACAGACGGGGTAGCCGACAAACGTATCAAGGCTCTGAAGGACATTGAGAAGGAGAAGTTGCGGGTAGCAAAAGCTTACAACAAGAGAGTCCGGATCAAGGTTTTTCAAATCGGCGACTTGGTCTAGAAAGTTATATTGCCAATCGGTTCAAAAAGCCAAAGATTCAGCAAATGGTCAACGAGTTGGGAAGGGCCACTCCGAGTCGTAAGGATTGTACCCGGTAACTCATATCTGGTGGAGACATTGGAGGGCAACATATTGCCTCGAGCTATCAATGGGAAGTATTTGAAGAAATTCCACCCGAGCGTGTGGCAAACTGCATAAGCCGCACATATGGCCGATGAGCTTAAGCATTGCCCTTAGAAAAATCTTCTACATCGGATATTTCTAGTACGCAAGCTCTACTAGAAAGCAGGGGGGGCATGTGTTAGCACCCGTTTTTGGCAGGTCCCGGGTTCAAGTTCACTCAAGAAAATGGAGACCCAGTAGAAGTCAACACGGCGGGAGTTAACCCGGTTTAGTCAGAAACCGGGTCACAGGTTCAAGCTCACTCGGAAAGAAATGGATGACTCGGAGAGGACCTGGGATGACGACCCGGCAGGAGTTAACTCGGTTGCAGGCAGAACCCGGTTTACTCGGAACCCGGTGCAGGTTAGACTCAAAGCTTCCTGAAGATTCCACAAGCTGCACTAGAGATGCCGGACGCGAGGTGATTTAGTGCTTGGAAAGCCCAAAACGGAAGTCGGTGGCGTCAAAAGGAGTTCGGGATCAACCCGGAAGGACAAAAGGTAACTTTCCAAAAGAAGCCGGAGACGACGCTTGCTGTCCAAATCCAACACGACACCGGCCAGGAATCTTACTTAGTTTAGAAGTAGAAACCGACCTATGCTATGAGTTGTAATCCTTGTAGAAGTACAATGCTTGTACGGGAAAGTCCAGCCGCCTCGCTATATATATGTAGGAGGTGACGGCCGATTGAAATTAAGCAAACAATCGACAATCAATACAAACCCTACTTTTTACCCTCAAACCCTTGTTCTTGCTTCCGTTGTTCGGCGACTTCGCGAGAATTCGTCGAATATCGACAATCGAGTTGAGAGCGGTCCAATCCGGCTTAACTCAGCCAATCGTCGCCGGCTTCATCCGACGGGGTCCCTCCTGAGGGCTGGGGTATCTGGTTCTAAAAGAACCAGCTTGCTGTCTTGCGTATCACGCTGCAAGTTGGTCTCCCGCGGGGCGAGTTGCGGACTATCTCCCCCGGCACCGTGGGTACACGAGGACGTGTTCATGTGACGCGTTTTAATCGCAAAAATATGATACTTATATCAATAAGAATTTATTAGCATAAGGGTAGCTAAACTAAACAGAACTTAGAAGTTAAGCGTGCTTGGGTTGGAGCAATTTGAGGATGGGTGACCTAGCGGGAAGTCATCATTTGAGATGGGTTAAAAATTTCAGAAAAATGGAAAAAATTCAAATATTTAGGTTTTTCCAAAATATTTCATTTTTTGTTTTTTCCAGTTTTTTTAATTTCCAGATTCAAAATTTTCCAAAATATTTCTGTGGCGCATGGAGATGGATGCGCCACAGAAATGATCTCTGTGGCGCATCTGGCCACAGAAATATAATTTAGTGGCGACGTATCTGTGGCGCATCCCTCTTTTTCCAGGATGCGCCACAGAAATCCAAAAAGGTGCGCCACAGATAGCACTTTTCCTAGTAGTGCATTATTCTGCAAGGGATTAAGCCGAGGCTTGAAACTCCTTTGCATCGAGCAGCCGGTGCTTGGGTTGATGAATTACCGGCCATCTTATGGAGTATACGTACTACCACAAACAGATCGACCGGCTTCACCCCTTTCTTCCGTGTTTACGGAGAAGAAGCAGTACTGCCAACCGACATGATCCACAATTCGCGTCGAGTCGCTGCCTACGTCGAAGAAGACGCAGAAGAAGCACGTCAAGACGGCTTAGATATCCTCGAAGAAGAAAGAGAGTTGGCTCTCCAATGATCCTCCATCTATCAGCAAGATCTGCGTCGCTACCAAAGCCGTAGAGTGGGGAATCGATCTTTTCGAGAAGACGACTTAGTGCTTCGGCTTGTACAAAGCCGGCAACACAAGTTATCCCCTCCATGGGAAGGACCTTTCATTATCAGCAAAGCACTGAAAAATGGGTCATACCATCTCCTCGACTTAGGGGATTCAAAGAAAGATCCCAGGAAGAAAGGTCGCAAGAGGAAAAGGCATGTAGATGACGACTTAGATGAGACGAAACGTGCGTGGAATATCGCTCTGCTACGTCCCTTTTACACTTAGCAAATTCTATTGTAACCATCTCAATGTGATCATGAAATAAAAATTGGTTCCTCTCATGTGCAATTCGAGAATCTTTGCCATCCTTTATTTCCCAATAATCTTATTGTTATATACTATTTACCCGAAATTGCCTGTGTTGCTTGTTGGTAAACTATCTTTAATATTGAATCCGCCTTAAGGTGATGAAAAAACAACGTTTTGCCAAAATAATGTTCTTCTGATAGTTTTTTTGCGCCGGGTTGCTTCAAAGTGTTTTGGCACCGAAAGGCGGCGCTTGTTCTGGGTCTAAACAAATTGGTCTACGTACCCTGTTACTCAGCAAGTCGTTCCGCAATAGGTTTGCCGATGCTTAAAGGCTAAGGTGTCAAGGCCAGAAAAAACTGATGGCATAAAAATTGCAAATTTGCAACTGAAAAGCTGACTTAATATACAGCAAAATACTTAGTTGTTTTACAAACAGAAATACATAGTGTTTGGATGACTTAACAGCATATATTACATTTTTCAGGGATAGCCGACTCAAAGAGCAAATTATTCTCATGCGGTTTTCTCCGCCTCTTCGCCTTCGTCATCAGACTGGACGGGAGTCGGCGGACACGGCACTTCCTTGAAAATGGTGGTGAGGGAGACCATCTTCGCGACCTTGCTGGCATAACTGGGAGACGGAATGGAGAATCGCCTTTCGGTCCTTCTCATCCAAAGGAGTGCCGTCCTCTTTCTCAAGAGGAAAGCCGGCCGCGACGCGCTGATAACCCCCAAGAGCAGGGGATCACTGTAGCACCTCTCAATGTGGAAGTAGGGTATCGATCCGCAGGAGCAAGAAGGAAAAGTTATCTATTCCCTACAACTAAAGTGTCAGAAGTTTTAGTTGATTATGCACTAAACAAGTTTAAATAACAAGATGTTTGATTTAATGGATGGAAGTTTTAATGTAACAAAACAAGAATGTAAAAGTGTCCCAATCCTCTTCAATGCAAGAGGAGAAGACAAAGGTGTAAACGGTGTTTCAATGCTTGGAAATAAGGCCTAGGGATCATACTTTCACTAGTGGACACTCTCAACAATAATAATATAATTGAATACATAAATATTTCCTCTTCATTATGCTACTCTGAATTATTCTCTTGTTGGATAACGAACACCAATCCACTGCATAGGGCTATAAAAGCACACCTTAAAGTCGCATTCCACATCTAGGGAACCCCACACTGTCAACTTGAGCTCCCTAAATAGTACTAGACAAACACCACAATTTCATAGAGACATCAAACACAAATAATAACTCATGATAAGTATTCCTGTAATCTTTAGCCTAAGAGCCACACATGGTGCGCACACTGTCAACTTCGCACCATGGGACAAAGGTGACTCCGGAAATTATATTAATAAAACCACTTGAGTAGCGTAATTCATAAGATAATGAAGAGTAACATCTATGGATTCAACTAGATTACAAAGCTCATGATCACATAAAGATCACACCATGGGAGAGAGAGATAAACCACATAGCTACCAGCATGAGCCCTCAGCCCCGAGGGAGACTACTCCCTCTTCATCATGGAGACGGTGGAGATGTCGTTGGGGGAGATGGAGACCACCCCAGCAGCGCCCCGCCGGAGTTTCCCCCCTCCAATCTGCAGCTTCAGGTCTTTGTTTCGTGGTTTCTGTGTTTCGGCGGCGCTCCCCTCTGGAAAACGTCGGGGGACTATTTTTATAGTCGGTTTTAGATCAAGACGGAGTTGTGGGCGAAAAGATCGACGACAACGGAGCCACGAGGGCCAAGATGGTGGGCCCCACACGGCCAAGGAATCTAGCCGCGTGGGCCCCCCTCTTTTGGCCATCGGGCTTCCATATTTTTGCTTCCTTCGCTCCCAAATCTTCTTCCTTCCAAAAACTGATGCTCGTAAATTTTCAGGTCATTTGGACGTCGTTTGGGTCCCTGAAACATCAAAATATAGAAAATAGGGTTCCAGAAAAATAGGGAAACTGTGTAATCTTTCCAAAATCATTATAAAACAATGATATAACCCTTATATGATGCAAATATGATTGAAATATGAGTAATATAATGCAAAGTTCATGTATGCATTTTAGATGCATCAACATCCCCAAGCTTAACCTATACTCGTCCTCGAGTATGAAGGTGATAAAATCAACATGGACTTTGCATTTTAAGACTATCAATGGATATCAAAGATGATTACTATTGCTACATAAAGTCAAATTATTCATTCTTTAAAGTAATAGCAATATGCAAGGTAGATTATAAAGTGATATCAAATATTCAATGCAAGGGTGTTCAATGATAATTCACAAAGTGTAACATATAATAAAGTACTATGGACCAAATGTATGCATAATGAAAAGTAAAAATATCCTATAATGGTCATAGAGTACTCTTATAAAACTGAATATAAAAGGTTGACACTTTGGAAAAATATATATATGAGTATAGGTGAAACATGAACAAGTTTCATCTAACTTCCAAATACTTCTACTTAAGTTAATGTTTGCAATGTGGTATTGGTGTCAAGCTCTCATTACCCCTTATCATAACATCTTGAATGGTTAAAGTTTACAGTGAAAGAAAATATGAGTAGTGTGCTTGACGAAGAAATGGTTGAAAGTCTCATGCCCCGTGAATACGAGTACCTACACCATGGTGTTACTCAACTTGGGATACAAAGCAAGTTCAATTAAAAGTCATTGTATAATAGCGTCATTAGGAGGGTCAACTGTGGTACCTCTTGTCCCAGGACATGGAACAAGCCCATGTCAAAATGACAAGACAAACAAACATAATGAACAATCTCTACACCCTTTTTTATTTACTATTGATATAGCTTTTTATTATGAGGTGCATCACCGAAGGTTCACAAGCATGTAAGTAAATTTCCACCATGGCAACATGGCTTAGATTAGCGGCCCAGGTGTCTCTCTATCCATTTATACAACTACTTAAACTTACTTAGTTTCCACATTTATTTGGCACTATGATAGGCATCCATAAACAAAAGTACATGATATCAACTTAATATAATTATGAGCATGTTGAAAGCTTGCCATGTGACAGCACATTTGGGCTAACTACCAACCAAGACTCTTGTCAATCTCACAACTTCATAATTTTAATCACAATGGTTCATGTTTATTAAATGCAATAGTAAGGTGTGAGAGCTATTTAACCAACTTTTCCCATAACAATCAATAACATAAGCATTTTAATTCAGAGATATAGATAACACAAAGTAACATGATAAACATACACAGAATAGGATAAAGCTAATAGGTAGATATGGTGGACTCACTGGAAAAACTTTGGTTGAAGGTGTTGGAAAACAAGTTTTTACTTGTTAGAATTTTTGGGCTAGCAAAAGGGGGAAAGTTGACCATCTAAATGCATGCACAAGTGTCCATAGAACTAACCAATCCATGTTAAACAAAGTAAGGTAACATTCAGCATCAAAACATGAATAAGAGATAGCTCTTGATAAAACACTTGCAAATTAATACTCATTAGAAAGCACATGAATTATGCAACTATATGTATCTTTTTAAATCAACTCAAACATCCCTTTCACAATCTTTTTGATAGCATCCAACTTAATTCAACCCAAATTTCCAGTAGCTCTCTCATATAATAATGATAGTGGTGGTCTCAAAACAAAAGATTAAACTAAAATAACAAGCAAACAAAAGACGCTCCAAGTTTATGCGATAAAGTGTATTGATAGAAAAAAAAAGTTAGATGTGTGCAAACCGAGAGTGTGTTGGTCCAGTGGGGTTGTCTTCACATCCCCAAGCTTATGGTCTTCACCATCCTTGGATAGCTTTTGGTGCATCTCCTCTAATCCCTGTGAAAAAACTTCAAAACACTGTTTCTCCCATTTCTTTTCTACGGGGTGACATTAGTAGTGATAGACAAATGAATTACTTGCTGCATAGAATCCATAGACAAAAATTCATACGAATGTCCAGAGAGTGTATAATGTTGTATGCCTACTTATAAACTTAATTGGATCAACAAGATTCATATTAAAAGTTCAAAACATGCATCAAACAATATGGGACAGAATCTGTCCAGAAAACTAGCAGCAGTGAAACGTATTTTTCTACCCGACTTAAACATGTCTAAAAATTCTGCAAAAATTCAGACATACAGAGGATGAAAAGATGTAGTCACAGTAAAAATATCAGCTCTTTCGGATTTACATAATAGTAATTAAAAATCAAACCATGCACAGATTCATGCTGGAATAAAATCTCCAAATACAAATAGCAACTTTTTCATACCAAAATAGGTAAAACTTAGCACTTTATTAATTATTCCATAAACTAAACTAAAAACTAAGTCTCTTGTTACAGCAAGAGGACACAAAGAAAATCAAAAATAAAAACAACCGGGTTGCCTCCCGTAAAGCGCTTTCTTTATAGCCATATAGCTAGGCATGATAGTTTTAATGATGCTCACATAGGAATAAGAATTGAATTGCAAAAGACAGCATCAAGAGAAAAGTATGAAACTCATTTAAGTCTAACCCACTTCCTATGCATTGGGATCTTGTAAGAAAATAAATCATTGAAACACAAAGAAAGTAACATAGGAAGATAAAACAAGAGCAATTTCAAGACTTTGAACTTAAATAGAGGAAACGTAATAATATTGAAATGTTTAGAACTATGTTTTCCCCTATCATAATAACTTTCAGTAGCATCATGAATAAATTGAACAATATAATTATGACATAAAGCATGTCTTTCATGATCTACACGCATAAAAGTATTAACACTCTCCACATAAGTAAAATCCTTCTTATTAGTGATAGTGGGAGTAAAACATTCATAACCATCATTGTAATCATCATATATAGGAGGCATATCATAATCATAATAAACTTTATCCTCAATAGTAGGTGGACTGAAAATATCACATTCATCATTGTAATCGTCATAAGTGGGAGACATAGTATCATCAAAATAAATTTTCTCCTCTATAGTGTAATCAGGAGAATTCAAAAACAAAGTAGGACTCTCATGAGTGAGAGTATTATCACAAGCAGCAAGTATATCATTTTTATCCTCACATAAAGTAGTAACAACTAAACATGGAGGATTATCAATAGGACCATCATCTAAAGCATTATCATATAGCATGTCTAAACCGTACTCCTCATCATTAGAATCATTAAAGCAAAGTTTATCATCAGCAAAATCTTTAGTGTTACCCTCATCCATCAGTGGTGAAGGTGGATGTTTCCTCTCTTCATTATCTAGTTGTTCATCATTTTCTTCCTGCAAAATATTAGTACTTTCCGTGGAAGCAAGAATTCTTTCTTTAACACAAAAATTGTCACTAAATTCTTTTTTGCAAAGTTGGAGAATAATAGAAATTTGTACTTTCATTACACGAGCTTCATGACTAGTTGTAAGAAATTTATCAATAAGAGAGTCTATCTCATGGGCTCCAACATAAGCAATATATTTCTCAACTTGTTCTATATCAGGGCATGAAAATTTATCTTCACGATAACAAGCAATTATAGGATCACTATTATACTTGCATTGATAGTGGGAATGTTTAACAGCTCTTCTATTGCAACAAGTTACATCATGTAATTCACAAAACTGAATAGCCATTTTTTGAAGAGCTTCAAGCAATTTACGCATTCTTGTTCCCTCTTCGGTTGATTCATATTCAAAGTAGGCTTCCATATTTTTAACATAACCATTAGGCATAGACATTCCAGAAAGTTTCTCCATCTTTTTTTTGTGTTTTGATATATAAAACTGAAAATAAAACTAAACTAAATGCAAAACTGAAAGTAAATATAAGAAAAACTCACACCAAACAAGTTAAAGAGGAAAACCTCCCCAAGATTAGATGATTGCAAGATGTAAAACAAACAAAAAGAAATGCAGAACTGAAAATAAATATCTAGTGCAAACAAGAATAAAAACTTAAGCGCTACACTCCCCGGCAACGGCGCCAGAAAAGTACTTGATAACCCCCAAGAGCAGGGGGTCACTGTAGCACCTCTCAATGTGGAAGTAGGGTATCGATCCGCAGGAGCAAGAAGGAAAAGTTATCTATTCCCTACAACTAAAGTGTCACAAGTTTTAGTTGATTATGCACTAAACAAGTTTAAATAACAAGATGGTTGATTTAATGGATGTAAGTTTTAATGTAACAAAACAAGAATGTAAAAGTGTCCCAATCCTCTTCAATGCAAGAGGACAAGACAAAGGTGTAAACGGTGTTTCAATGCTTGGAAATAAGGCCTAGTGATCATACTTTCACTAGTGGACACTCTCAACAATAATAATATAATTGAATACATAAATATTTCCTCTTCATTATGCTACTCTGAATTATTCTCTTGTTGGATAATGAACACCAATCCACTTCATAGGGCTATAAAAGCACACCTTAAAGTCGCATTCCACATCTAGGGAACCCCACACTGTCAACTTGAGCCCCCCTAAATAGTACTAGACAAACACCACAATTTCATAGAGGCATCCAACACAAATAATAACTCATGATAAGTATTCCTATAATCTTTAGCCTAAGAGCCACACACGGTGCGCACACTGTCAACTTTGCACCATGGGACAAAGGTGACTCCGGAAATTACATTAATAAAACCACTTGAGTAGCATAATTCATAAGATAATGAAGAGTAACATCTATGGATTCAACTAGATTACAAAGCTCATGATCACAGAAAGATCACACCATGGAAGAGAGAGATAAACCACATAGCTACCGGCATGAGCCCTCAGCCCCGAGGGAGACTACTCCCTCTTCATCATGGAGACGGTGGAGATGTCATTGGGGGGAGATGGAGACCACCCCGGCAGTTTCCCGCCGGAGTTTTCCCCCTCCAATCTGCAGCTTCAGGTCTCTGTTTCGTGGTTTCTATGTTTCGGCGGCGCTCCCCTCTAGAAAACGTCAGGGGACTATTTTTATAGTCGGTTTTAGGTCAAGACGGAGTCGTGGGCGAAAAGATCGACGGCAACGGAGCCACGAGGGCCAAGATGGTGGGCCCCATGCGGCCAAGGAATCTGGCCGCATGGGCCCCCCTCTTTTGGCCTTCGGGCTTCCACTTTTTCGCTTCCTTCGCTCCCAAGTCTTCTTCCTTCCAAAAACTGATGCTCGTAAATTTTCAGGTCATTTGGACGTCGTTTGGGTCCCTGAAACATCAAAATATAGAGAATAGGGTTTTCTGCCCAGTGCAGGGTTAATTCCAGAAAAATTGGGAAACTATCAAATCTTCCCAAAATCATTATAAAACAATGATATAACCCTTATATGATGCAAATATGATTGAAATATGAGTAATATAATGCAAAGTTCATGTATGCATTTTAGATGCATCACGCGCCAAGCCTCCGCCTCCGGGTAATGTGCCATCATCTGGCCCAGAGCTGTCTTTGCGCCTCCGCGGGTGCTGGAGCGAAGCCGTTCATCAAAGGACGAAGTTGCTTCGTCCAATTCAGCCGGCAGGCTCGCAAGGTCGGCTAGTGGCTCGGGGTTGCCGGGAAAGAACTTCTCGACAAACTTGTTGCCCGAAGAAAGAATCTTCGGGAGGAGCTCCCCTATCTCCAGAATCCGGTCAAGCCGGTTATCCGCTGTTAGCTCATGGCCATAACCCGCCGGAGCTGGCAAAAGTGAAGAACAGTTATAAACCCAAATGCCTAAGGCAAAAAGGCAATGAGTACGAGTTTTTAAATAAAACTTACTCAGAAGCTGGTCGTCGATAGCCACCAACTCATCGAGACGTTTGACGAGCCGGTCCTGGACTTCACGGAGCGCATCTTTATGCTTCTGTTTCACCGTCTCCAGGGCTTGCTCGGCTTTGGCTAGGCTATCGTTGGCCGTCTTCAGCTCCGCTGACATTGATTGATTTAGCTTATTCAGATCAATGTTCTCGTCGCGGAGCCGATCGAGGTTGCCTACATTTTCGGCAAGCTCCTTGGCCTTGTTGATGGTGTCTGCGACAGAAAAAATGTCAGCAGTATAAAGAGAAAAGCCTGATACAAAAGGCTAAGGTTTCGGGATTCATACCTTGGTATGCGACGCGATCCGCCTCAAAGCCGGCGATGATGGCATCTTTGTTTGCCAGCTCAGTCTTCAACCGGCGCATCTCCTGATTTCTCACACCCAAAAAATTGATGGTTTCAGCACCAATTCGGCGATGGATCTGCGAAAGGAGGTGCTAAAAGCCTAAAGCTACATTGACAAGTAAACTTGGCTACAAGATGACATTTCATCGCTGGGGGCTAAAAATCTGCATGCGAAGTAACTCGGACCACTATGTCGGCTTGTTGGAAAACTTAACCCGACATAGTGCTCAGGGGCTACTGGGGAAGATAATTGCCTGGTAGTGCTCGCGCAGAAGAGTCATGCCGGCTTCAAAACTTTTAGCAAAATAATTTTGCTGATCTTCAAAGATGTCTATGACATCAAATGTCTCATAGGCCGGGGTCTCACCCGGCTCATCATCCTGAAGGGTCGTTCTCTTCTTCCGGGGCAGGCGTGGAGCTTGCATAAACCGGCTCATGAACTCCGGCTTGATGCGCCCCTCTTTGTCAAAAGCCTCCGCCTTTATTGGAGGAAAAGTCGGGGCATCATTAGCTAGAGTTTCAACCCTTGGTGGAGAGGAAGGCTCTGTCACCTTCCCCGTCATCTCCGTCCACTTGGTGGGAGGTGTAATTCCGACTCTCCCGAGAGACGGACCTCCCATGGAGCGGGTGGAGTGTTCCTCTGCTGATGTTGGCTTAGAAGCCGAAGGAGTGGCGGGAGAAATAGCGGGAGAGGCTTTCTTCCGCACGGATAACACTTTTTGTTTCAAAGGTGCTCCTTTCTTCATCCTGCAAAGACAAAGGAGTAAGAATGGAAAATCCGGCAAAGACTGCAAGCAAAGAAGAGATGTTTGGCCAACTTACTTCTTGCTGGGAATGCTCTTCCTCTTCCGGCTCTCTGCAGACGCCGAAGAAAAAGAGATGGGCCGCTTAGCCGCCTTGCTGGAAGACGACGCAGCGGCGGGACGAGCGGTGGAGACTCCAGGAATCTAGCAAAGAATACATGTTAGTCTGTCAAAACTAAGCCGAAACCCTAAAGAATTGAACTTTGGTTCGACAAAGTACCTTGGGGAGAGGGTTGGCAGCCGTGTACATCGGCAACGATTTTTCGTATTGCCGGCCTTCGTTAGGTCGGGCTTTGATGAGCTTGTTGAAGCAAGCCTCAAAGAGGTATTGCTCCAAGTCCTTTTCACTGATCCGCATGGGATCAGACTTGTCGTCCATGTACTCGCACAAGAGGCGAACACGATGTTGGAGAGGCTGGATCCGTCTCTTCATCCAGCAAATTATTGTATCCTCCCCAGTCAGAGGAGGAGAGCCTGAGGTTAACTCCGTGATCCTTGCGTTAATGGCAGCAAGGTCAGCCGACATCTTTGCTGCCGAATTCTTCTTCCATGAAGACAGGGGCGTGCCGGCTCTGTCCTCGAAGGCGGCGAGCCCCTGCAGCCTGTTCGGAGGCGCCACATCCTTGTAATATAAGAAGGTTGACGCCCACCCTTTAGCCGAATCAACGATCGGCACCTGAGGGTAACAATCTATGTCTCGACGCGTGTTGAAGCTGATGGAGCCGGCAACCAACAGTTCCTTGTTGACTGTCTGCCTCTTGACTACGAAGCAGTACTGGAAGAAATCTAACCTAGGAGCTAATCCTAAGTATCCTTCAAACAGCGCTACGAAGCCGGAGATGTACAGGAGGTTGTTGGGAGTGATGTTGTGGAGCTGGAGACCATAATGGTCCAGAATCTCTATCAGGAAAGCCGAGGGCGGTAAAGAGAACCCCCGGGCAACATGGGAAGTAAGAAGTACCCGTTCGTCTTTAATGGGAGTCGGAGACGGGTCGCCGAAGGCAGATCGCCAAGTCGGCGCAGACTCGGAAGACGGAGGAACGGCTCCATCTACCGCCATTCCCATCAGCTCGCCTTCCTCCACACCTGAGCAAGCCCAGTTGTGAGTGCGGTTGCTGGCGGCACCTTCATTGTCGCTGGCTTCCTCCTCCTCTTCTTCTTCAGTGGTCCGGGATTCTTCGGCCGTATCGGCGGTAGCCGCAGAACCCAAAGCGACCGTAGCCGCGGCTTCAGCTGCAGCTTGGGCGAGGGCGATTTCGTTGCAGCTAGAAAATGTCGCGGTGGTAAAGATCGGAGCAGAGGAAGAAGTGACCGGAGCGGCGACGGAGGAGGCCGTACCAGCGGCGGCGGTAGTGGATGCCGTGGCTCCCATCGACGGCGCCGCGTCGATGGGGATGGGAGAACCCGGAGCACTAGAGGCCATGGAGCTCGGAGGTGCAGTGGAAGAACACGAGCTCGGAGATGAGATCCATAGGCAAGGGGAGTTAGGGTTGCAGCGAATGGAGTCGTGTCCTCGGCGAAGACGAGGAGGCCCACTTTAATAGTGGGCACCGAGATTTGTGCAACGGCTCCGGAGCAAGATTTCCGCCACGCGTCACGAGATCGTGCCGTTATGAGGGGATCCTTCCCTCCGAAGCCTCGGTTCTCACGCGGGGAAATGGAAACTAGCCCCTGTATCCAAAGATGCTGTTCAACTCGTTCTGCCGAGTCTGACGGACCTATCAAATCGCCGGACGCGTGTCTATGCGCACTCAAGTGTTTTTCCGACATGATAAGCCGGCATACAAGGATTGACAAAGCTGTTCGGCATGACTTGAAGACTACAAGTTTCTGGGAATGCTCCAAGTCTAACAATGGATGAAGAATTTCCCGGACAACGCATTGCCGGGAGACAAAGGCCAACCGCTGAAGAACTTGAAGCTTTCCGAGGGATACTATTGGGGATATGCCGAATAGGTACCAACACGGAAGTGACTAAAGCCAGCGTACCTGGGTGGCCCAAAGTGGTGGTAAGCCGAAATCCGGCTTACCGGGCGGCCCAGTATGATAAAGCGTAGGAAGCCCATCCGGCTAAGGGAAGGTTACAAAAGGCGGCCTACATTGACGTCGACTTAACGCCCAAGGCAAGGCCCAAGCCGGATTAGAGTAGAACTCTGTAACTTAGTCGGTTAGGTTGCTTCCTGTAAGCCCTAGGTCCAGACGCCTTTATAAGACGGCCTAAGGGATGCCTCAGGGCACGCTGTAACTTTCATTGTAATCGGCGGATATTGCCTTATAGTGAATTATAGCAGCACGTAGGGTTTGGCCACTGTAGCGAGATCCGAAGCTGGGTAAACTCGTGCTCATCCCGTCACCGGAATTACCTACATCTCCCACACCCACTTCTCTACCTAGCCGGATGGCACCCCTGTCCCGGCCAGATTTGACAATACCACGACAGCATGAGCAGCACCTCCGCATTATCCACACGTTCAGCTCGATGAAGACGTCCTCTCCTTGATCCCGCAAGGGAGGAGGAAGTGGCTAGATGAATCTCCATGAGCAGGGCTTCACCTAAGCCAAGCAAGAGGAGAAGAGAAGGAGGAGGTGGCTCGGCAGCCCTTCGGGAGGGGTGGCGCGGCAAGGGAGGTGGTGGAGATGGAGGGGTGCGGCTAGGGCAGGGGTGGCGCAGGGTTGCAGGGCACCCTTGTGCCGCACCCCTCCTCTCTTTATATAGGTGGAGGGAGTGCCAAGGGGTGCGGCCAAGTCCTAAGGCCTGCCGGCCTAGGAACTTGCCCCCAAGGCACTTTCCTTCTAGGGGGGCGCCGGCCCTAAGTGGGACTTGGCTCCCAAGCCGAGTCCCACTAGGGTTTGGCCTCCCCTTTCCTAGTGGTGGCCGGATGGGCCTAAGGCTGGTGTGGCCAGACCATTAGGGTTGCTGCACCACCCATTGGTCCATGTGGGTCCACTTCCAGATGGGCCCCACTTCTAGACCCTTCTAGAACCTTCCAGAAAATTCTGGTACCCTGTCGGAATATTTTGGAACTTTTCCGAAACCTCCGGAAACCACTTTCCTTATATAAATCTTATTCTCCAGACTCTTCTGAATCTCCTCGTGATGTCTAGAATCTCATATGAGACTCCGAATCATTATTCGTTCATACCATCAATTATCTCATCGCAAACCCTAGCTACATCGGAGCATTAAGTGTGTGACCCTACGGGTTCGAGAACGTGCAGACATGATCTGATCAATAACCAATAGCGGGACCGGGATGTCCATATTGACTCCCACACATTCAACAAAGTTCTTTTATTGATTGAACCACGATGCCGGAGATTCAATCAATCTCGTACATGTTTCTCTTTGTCTCGTGATATTTTACTCGCCCGACATTTGATCGTCGATATCACCATATCTAGTTTAATCTCATTACCCGGCAAGTTCTCTTTACTCGTCCATAATATAGAATCTTCGTGATTACACCTTAATCACATGTTTGCAAACTTTATGATGCTATATTACCGAGAAGGCCTGGAGATATCTTCTCCGTCAAATGGAGGGACAAATCCCAGTCTTGATTCACATCACCCAACAACTTACTATTGGAGATACCTGAAAGCCATCTTTATAATCACCCAGTCACGAAGCGACATTTGATGTCCACAACGTATTCCTCTAGTAAACGGGAGTGACATAATCTCATGGTCTAAGGAAACTATACTTGGCATATATTAAAAGTGTTGGCAATGAAACCTTGTGACACGATCAATTGTAATACTTTATAATTGGGTCTTGTCCATCATATCATTCTCCCAATAATATGACTCCATTATCAAGTGACTATAACAAGTCCTATGGTTAGGAAACCTTAATCATCTCTTGACTAACGAACTAGTCCGGCAGAGGCTTACTAGGGACACTTTGTGGTTTATATTCCACACATGTATTATGTTTCAGGTTAATACAAATTATAGCATGGATAATAAATTTTTATCATAAACATTAATATGCCAATAAACCATTTTATTATTGACTCTAGGGCATATTCCCAACAATGGTTAATTGCTCCTATTGCCATGTCATATGTTTCTTTGACTTACCAATGTAATGCTTTTCTTGTGTTCCAACAAAAATAATGAAAACGTGTTCTTCCAAAGTTTTATTTCCAGCATTAATGATATATTGAGCATGTTTTGCCACTGTTCTTTGATTTTCACCCATTGATGTTGCAACAAAAATGTTGACAAAATGCTCTGTCACATGCTTTGTTTGCGCCCATGGTGATGTTTTGGACAATTTACATCTTGTGAGTTTGTGAACAATTTCTCTTTCCGATGTTATGATAGCAATGACCATATGTTCCATATTTCATCATTAGATAGCTCTCGTAGCCTGCTCACATTTTATGGAGATTTTGTGTTCCCACATTTTTAGGATGTTCCAGTGAATTGTTTGCCTACTAAAATTGCATTTGCACTATCTTTGATATACTTGTGTTGTGCTAATGGTCTTTTGAAACAGAACTTACATGTCATGGATGATATGCTCATATTTAATCACACATGTGGTTTACTTGGTCTTTGGTGTGTATTGGTAAACAATCTATACTTATCAACTTCTATGCAACATGAGTTGACAAAAAGAGATCTAGAGAGCTAGTTATGGACTAGAAGGGAAAGGCGCGCCTTGCCGCGCCCGTTTTGTCCTATATCGTTGTATATAGAATCAATATCTTTTTTACGCATATTACATATTGTTCTAGTAAATTCAACGGATCAATAATAATGACGCCGTCCATTATATAAATAATTTAATATCTCAAAAACTATATTTTACTAAAATATAGTAGTTTATTTCATGGAGAACATTAGAGGTGAAATAATTTGAAAATTAAAGGACGTAGCTAAACACTAAAAACTGAGCAACATGCCTTGTAGCTTTGGAGCTAACAAACTACATGCAACATAAGGGCATCGACAACCTAGTTTTTTTTTTCACAAAACACCAACAATCGGGATAATTACATGTAATATATCCATACCATCGTGAAATGGGCCCAAATTATTAACTATCTGTTAAAGAGGCCAATGACCAAGTTTGTGTTTTGTGCAATTAATTACCCTAGTTGTTAGTGTTGAGTGCAAAAAAAAATCTAGAGTTGCGATTGTGTGCAACAGAAGCTCCAACAATTGGTGTCATTTGCAATTTCCTTTCTTCCACGTGACGCGAAACTCGGCTGCCCGGGTTTGCTTCCAATACTACTCCTCTCTGCACAAGTGCTCCACTTGAGGCCTCGACCGACTTGCTCTCACTCCAACCACATGGCCTAAGGTTTGCGTCCCCAAATCGGAGGAGACAACGTCGCCGCTTCATCAGGCCAATGTGCAGCAACTTGCTCTGCCTAGAAAACTTGCCACCGCCTCCATATCTATGACAAGCAAGGCAGCTATAGTGGCAACCACAAGGACGGCGGCCAGATACGTAATCCCGACTCACTACAGATTGATGCAGCGAGTCGTAAACGCATTGGTCCTTCCAACTCAAAATTCAAATGGAATAAGGGACGAGGAGAACAAGCAAACCGGGGCAGCGCGCTAACAACAATTATCACGGCATGCGAAGACCACCTCAATATCGGTGTTCCATGCTCGTCTTCCTCCTAAGAGAGGTGTAAACCTGATGCAGGGATGCTCTCACGAAGAAATCGTGAGATAATTCTTTAGAGAAGAGCTACATCATAAAATAATGTAACAATATTTATAGTAAATTAGTATATTATGAAGCTATATTTAAGATGCATCTAGTGATACTAATTTTGTGTTGCAAATATTAATATTATTGTATAAAGTTAGTCAAACTTTTTAAAGTTTGATTTAGCATAGAACGTAGGACTACAATTATTTATGGATGGAGGGGTGGCCAGCCCATAATAAAATTCTTCTTAGCATAGGATGCAACTTCCCATATGCACGGTTTCTAATAATATTATCACATCCCTCTTTCCACTATGAAGTTAAGATTACTGTTTCCTATTTCGCGATAGAGGGATGAAAGTGTCAAAACATGCGCACAAGGGATACTCATGCACGCACGTTTGTCTCTCCAACAGTTACCTTTCACGCTACATCATACCATTTTCAAGTTTATTTGTTTCGGTCCCCTTCTAATCTCTTCCACGGAAGAAATTGTACATAACACCGCGTTTTGCTGCACAAAACAACAACCTATTTTTTTTCATAAAACACCAACAATCAGGATAATTACATGTAACATATCCATATCATCACGAAATGGGCCCAAGTTATTAATTATCTATTAAAGAGGCCAAGGACCGGGTTTGTGTTTTGTGCAACAGAAGATCCAACAATTGGTGTAATTCGCAATATCATTTCTTCCACGCGACATTAAATTCGGCTGCTCTGGTTTGATTCCAATGCTACCGCTCTCCGCACAAGTTCTCCCCTCGACCGACATGCTCCCTCTCCAACCACATGTCCTAAGGTTTGCGTCCCCAAATCGGCAGGAGGATAATGTCGCCGCTTAATCAGGACCCTGTGCGACAACTTGCTCTGCCTAGATAACTCACAACCACCTCCATATCTCCGACAAGGAAGACAACAATAGTGGTGACCACAAGGACATAGTCCGAATAAGTAATGTCGACTCACTCCAGATCGAGGCGGCGTGTCGTGGGTGCATTGGCCCTCAAACTCAAAGTTCACATGGCATACGGGGTGAGGACAATATTAAAATCGGGGCTACACGCTAACAACGGTGAGCGCGGCACGCTGATAACCCACAAGTGTAGGGGATCGCAACAGTCTTTGCGGGTAGTATAACCCAATTTATTGATTCGACTCAAGGAGAGCCAAAGAATACTTAGAGGTCTTTGCAGCTGCGTTGTCAATTCAGCCACACCTGGAGAAGCACAAGTAACACGAGAGAGCTGAAAGCAACAGTGATTTGAGAACAATAGTAACAGAAACACGAAACCAATGATGGAGAAATATGGACCGAGGTTCATAGTTTCACTAGTGGCGTCTCTCCTAAGCAAATAATCATGCATTGGGTGAAGAAATTACAGTTGGGTAATTGACAGAATTGCACTAATTAATTAATTATGACAAAGCATTCAGTTTATCAATCATACATAGGCATGTATTCCATATATAGTTGTAACTACTCGCAATGAGAATTCGCACAACATATTTTGTCCTGCCATCCGGTTTCAGCCAGGCCAATTAAGGAACAAATGGCAATTAAGGTGTTCCTTTTAATAGAACACCGGAGCAAAGCATTAACACACAATGAACACATGTAATCCTCAAGTTACTAACCATTCTCATCGATGTCCCCGTTTCTGTCACTCGAGGTCTCCGGTTCCGGACTAATAACAGGTGCATACAACTTGTAGATACGATCTAAACATCAATTATATTCATGCAAACATAACGCGCCCAAATCTAAGATCATGCCACTCGTGCACTAGTGACAAGCATTAAGCATAACAACATTGCAGGCACAACAATTCATAAACATAAATAATCCGATCATAACGTGCCAATCCATCGGATCCCACCAAACACAATGCATATTACATCGGATTGATCTCGATCATGTAGGGCNTGTTGCATTTCCGACAATACGGCATTTCTTCCTTTTTGCATATTTCCTGTTGATACTAGAGAGTATGTTAAATACTTCCAAGTGTTGTAATCAAACGTCAAAACAAGATTATCGGACAATGTCCTTTCAAGGCGTCATACCTCTACACCTTGGCTTGGGTCTGAAACATTTATTTCAGGTTGACTCATCATCTCATATGCGCCATGGTGCTCAAAACATTTTTGGAGCTTTGGTCCTAAGCCATATAACAGACCGCACTTAACTATCTCGTGGTCCTTAGAACGGGTTTGCCCAGATATTCATAACATCTTCAGGCAACCCCTCAGCGGGAGCCTGGCCTAGCGTTGCATCATATATTGAGTAGCGCTTTAAGCATTTTCCCTTCATTCGGTCCTTGTGTAGGGTTCGCAACATAGAAGACAAAATTTTTCCTACGCAACAAGGTGGAAGAAATCCAAACAAGATCACGATCTACTAGATGGAGGTAGCAAGAAGGAGATCGAATCTCACCCTCGAAGAAAACCGAACGTGTTTTGTCGAGGCAGGGGTTGGCTAGTCGATCCCCGCAACTAGACTCGTCTAGTCGCGCGGAGATGTATTATCTGATCCGAAGCGCCGCACGAGCAGCACCTCCGTGGTATCCACACGTATGGCTCGATGAAGACTCATTGATCTTGATCCCGCAAGAGGTGAAGGAGAGGCTCGCGAGATCTCAACAGCACGACGATGGCTAGGATTAGGATTTGGCCGCCCCCTAGGGCCGGCGGCCAAGGGGTGCCTTGGCCCCCAAGGCGCCACCTAGGGTTAGGATTTGGCCGCCCCACCTCTTAGCCACATGGGCCTTTGGGGCTAGTGCGGCCAACCCATGTGGGTTGTTGCACCACCCGTTTGGTCCATGTGGACCCCACATGTCAGGTGGGCCCACTTCTAGAACCTTCCGGAACCTTCTAGAAATTTCCGGTACCATGCCGGAAAATTCCCGAACTTTTTCGATGCCTCCGGAAACTACTTTCCTTATATGAATTTTATTCTTCGGACTCTTCCGAAGTTCCTCATGATGTCTAGGATCCCATCCGAGACTCCGAATCAATATTCGTTCACACCATCATTTATCTCGAGCCCTAACTACATCGAAGCGTTAAGTGTGTGACCCTACGGGTTCGAGAACATGCAGATATGATTAATCAATAATCAATAGCGGGACCGGGATGCCCATATTGATTCCTACATATTCAACAAAGTACTTTATCGATTGAACCACATTGTCAGGGATTCAATTAATCCATATAAGATTCCTTTTGTCTCACAATATATTACTCTCCCGAGACTTAATCACCGATATCTCCATATCTGATTAATCTCGTTTCCGACATGTTCTCTTTACTCGTCCCATAGGATAGGATCCTTATGACTAGCTACTTAGTCATATGCTTGCAAGCTTTTGGATGCTATGCTACCGAGAGGGCCCAGAGATATCTATCCACTGCTTGGATGGACAAATCCCAATCTTGATTCATGTGACCCAACAACCTACCATTGGAGATACCTGAAAGACACCTTTATAATCACCCAGTTACGAAGTGATGTTTGATGTCCACAAAGTATTCCTCCGAGAGACGGGAGTGACATAACCTCATGGTCTAAGGAAACTATATTTGACATCTATTAAAATGGGTTTGTCCATTATATCATCTCCTATGATATAACTCCATTTATCAAGTGATTCATAAATTCATGGTTAGGAAACTTCTAACCAACACTTGATCAAAACGAACTAGTTATGAGAGGCTTACTAGGGACACTTTGTCGTTTTTATTCCACACATGTGTTTGTTTTCGGTTAATACAATTATAGCATGGATAATAAACATTTATCATGAACGGGAAATATGATAATTAATAATCTTTATTATTGCCTCTTGGGCATATCGCCAACACCTTGGAGTTATCTCTATCCCTCACACCCTTCTTATTCCTCTTGTCCTGCTTGTCTCTCTTCTCTTTGCGAGGCTCTAACATGTCCGACATCACTGCAATTATAGCATGTGTGCTTCTTGAGTTTGTATTGGTCATGTCATATGATCATGATCTCGAGTCTCTCGAATTTGACTTGAAGTTGTTGTAGTCTCCATTCCTCTTTTGTACATATTGTTGAGGTTTCGAGACATGAGAGCTGAGTCATTGGAAACCTTCTCTATGTCTTCTCCTCCATCATCACTTGAGATTGAGATCCTTTGAAAGCAATATTATTCTTTTCATGAGTAGAGACATGCCTCGAAGCTCTTCTTTGTCCTTGAGCGCCATCTCACGAGAAACTATTCTTATAACGTCTTCAGTTGGCTTGAGGTTTTGGTTAGAGCAGGAGGGCTCTTGCAGAGGATGATGCTGATGCTTCGTCCAAAAGAAAGAGGGAGAGTGAAAAAGAAACATAAGATACAGGGAAAAGTAGTAAAGTTTTGCATTCATTGGCTTATTATAAGGAAGAAGGTGGCAAAGAGAGGACATAAGAGGGGAACCTCACGAATTGGATGAAACTAGTGATTTCGTGCCTGAATTCTTGGGGGCACTAGCATTGTAGTGCCCCCGTAGCTCATGCTCTGAGTTGTGAGGACAAGTGGGTGCATGCGTCAAGTAGACCATAGTGGAGTGACCTAGGAAGTGAGAAGTGTGTGCGAGCGGCAATGGGCGAGCAACACGGGAAACCAGCAAGAGAGGTGTCTTGGGATATGCCAAGCACACAACTTCTTCTCGCCCATGATAAACCAGAGGTATGTGTTGATTAATTTCCCTACTTGATTCATGTGGGGGTATCTAATGTTGTATTTTTTATGGGAGAGTGCATACTTGTGAACACATGATGACATGTTGCTCTTAGGGTGAAGGCAATATTTGACTTTACTAGACTTAGAGTCTTGATCCGTTATACGTGGGGTCAACATGTCAATGACTCAAAGTCAGCGAATTCTCTCTGATGCATGTTGGTATATACACCCATTAATTCGATTCAAGTTTTAAAAATATACCACTGTGTACTACTCGATCAAAAGTTTCGATTTGGTGTTTTCTTCTATTTGTGCAATTCACGAAGTTCATGCTTACCGTTTCTATAGCTGGAGGTTATAACGGGCTCGACATATGTTTCAGCTTTTTTTATGCTCTACAATATGCTATATTATGATATGTATCAGTCAAGATGTGCATTACGTATTTCCCCGATGCGCTTTCACACGCATTGCATATGCTGGTCTCCGTCGAGCCAAAATCAAAATATCTCTACTACCTAAAAATAACGATTCGTTCTGTCGTACGTCGAGGAAATTTTTCGTCCAACTCCCTTCGCACAAGCGAAATGTTTTGCCGTCTCCCCAAATCGCTCGCCTTCTCCACAGCCCACAGAAATCCGAGCGCTCGTTCGGGACGAGGCAACAAAGCTGCACCAACCTGCGCAGCCCTCGCCCCCCACGATCTCGTGCTCCCACGCCGGCGCAATCCCCTTTCCCTCCGCGCCGCCATCGGCAGCATACCAGCCCTGGGCTGCTACCGGCGCAGCCCTCGCCGGCCACCCCAGCCTCGCCAGCACCGGCGCAGACCCCACAGGCCACGCACCTACCCATTTATCCCTCTCCGGCTCTCTTCCTCGACCGCCTTTCTTCCCAAGATCCCGATCCAGATGCGCCACAGTCGACTCCCCGCCCGACCGGATCATTCACCGCCGGCATGGCCGCCTCCCCGGTGACCCTTCTCCTGATGACCAGGAGGAGCTCGCCAGCGACCGGCGCAGCCATAGACGACCACGCGGGTACGAGGAAGACGGTGCAGCGGTGGCCCTGGGCGCCGCCCGCGGCTGGTGGGACGACCTCACCACGGCTGGGAGGTACTATCCAGAGCTGTTGTTGACGGCATGCACTTAGAGGCTCAGAGCTGCTCCTGCCTTCTTCGACCTGCAGCTCTTGCCACAGGTTACTGAAACTCTGGTACAGCCTCCCGTACCGCTCTCATTAACATGATACTAATGTTCTCTTATTGTATGTTAACTCTTGATTGTGATAGTCTGATAGAACCTGAACTGTCTTTGTAGCGTTGCTGGTTTCAGCAGATCTTAATATATATATGATGCATGTTAGTGGTCTTTGTCTTAATATAGTCTGATACAACCTGAACAACATCGAATGAATATCTATGATGCATGTTAGTGGTCTCATACATTTTCAAAGCAAACTGAAACCTGATCTGAGTAAACCAAAAAAAATCCATCACATTTGAAATATGTTGTGTCCATGTTCTACTCATCTGAATTCCCTTATTTGTGTGTTCGTCGCAGGCACTTTCGATCATTGGAGGTGGTAATTATTATCGTTTTCCCGAAGATATGGATTTTCATGTGAATCTTGATGCCTATTCGAGATTTATACCTGTGTATGGAGATGGGGAGTGTTTGTAAAGGAGCTTCAGATTTTGATAACTTTTAATTTTCCTCCTTTCTTTTACTTAGCACATGAGCAAGTTCTTGACAGGCGCCACACACATGAGGAACATTGTCTCCTTGATACCGTTAAAAGATTTTCTACTCAACAACAAATCTTGGATTGATCTCTGAGTTTTGGAGGAGCTACCAAGTAAGTTCTCCCCTTCATTTTTTATGAGATAGACAGGCTTGTAAGGGATGGATTCTCTTCAGGTTACAGTAACTTTATGGCATCTCACTATCTTTGTGTTGTCATTTGCAGGAGATGCACAACTGCTTAACAGAAGTGGCATGCCATCTCAGTTGTTGGAGGTATGCAGCCATGGATTGTGTCTGTGTAATTAAGCTTTCTTACTTTTTCTGTGAGGCGGTAAACTTTTCTTTGACTGAACAATCCACTCCTTCTCTATTCCTGCAGCAGTTTACTTACCTCCATACCTACTACATATCAAGGTCAGATATACTTGCTAGAACACTCTGTTGTCACTTAAGAGCGCATATGTTATCCAGGTTCAATGTTACTTTAGTGATGATACCTTCGAAAAAAATGGATGGGAAATTTGGTTAAATTGGGTTAGCTAACCAGTATAAATAAGAATTATAATAACGAATACGAATACTCGTATCAAGTTATATAGTATGCAGTTTCTGTACTGCTCTTTGTTTTCTCTGGTTGAAATATTTTTTTTAGATCAATGCTCTCAGAGAATGACTATGTGGGAACGTTTCGTCCAACTCCCTTCGCACAAGCGAAACGTTTTGCCGTCTCCCCAAATCGCTCGCTTTCTCCACAGCCCACAGAAATCCGAGCGCTCGCTGCTTGATTTGATCTTTCCTGGAGAGGAATATATGTGGAACCCTCATCAATTTGGTTCTATATGATATATTCTATTGGAGGAAAGATGTTGCAGTTGTACCCCAAGGTATGTAATGCTTGTTTATCCGTAGTATTTCGGTCTACCTGAATGGCAATCATCTGTTGCCTCTCAAAATTAATCATATGACATCCCATATATGGTATTTGGTTGTTTGATGCTCTCTTCATGAAGGCTACCTTTCTCTTGGAAAAACTCACCTAGAGTTAGTGTTCATTATGAAATACCCCAATTAAGACAACACAACCAGTGATCACTAGAACTTTGCCATAAAAAATGTCCACATTAGCTTTTCTTTGAAAAAAATATTTCTGTAATATTTAAGATAATATTGTTAATCACCCCCCTTTTTGGGTTAGTTACCAACTGAAAATTCCATTAGACCCAACAGTTTTTCTAAGCAGTCTAAGTTACTGCGATCTAATTTGTCCATGCACACATGTACATGAGAGGACATTTTATTTGTTCTTGCAGGATATGATGTCAACACTTGGGTTCATGGGGTCGGAGCTCGCGATGAAGCGTGTTTAGTTGATGAATCTTTTTGAACATTTTGTGGGGCCTCAAGTTGCAAATCAACTTGAATTTGTGGGAAGCAAGTGAGTAAGAATGTACTTGAGTCAGCAATTACATTATAATAAGAACATTATTATTCACAACATCTTACTATTTCATCAGCATCAGGCTTCGATCTCCCTGGCTCATCACATGTACTTTATAAATTCCATTATTTTAATACAAGATTTTGTTGCCAATTGGCCTGAATCTGTCATTAAGCCGTCATCGTGAGCTGATGTTACATGGAATAGATTACCGCTACACATTTTTTTATACGAAGGTTCTATATGTTGGCTATGATGGTATCCAGTCAGGGAAACTTCATCGCTGCAATGAGTATTGTATAGGATCCTTTAAACTGAAACTGTAACCTTCAAACATGCTAAGACGTTACGAACATGTATACTATTGCTATATATGTTCAATTGTATGCACCTTGAGGGAAGTTTGTGTCGCCCTATATCGAGTTGTGTTATTGCAACAAGCAGAAATTAGAGGTGTCAGTGGTGATAGTATTACCAATTGTTTTCTGTAGGAGAACATGTATACTTTGCTGAGGATTTAATCTTGATCAATAGCATTACCAATTGTTTCCTGTAGCACATCACTTAGGTGTCAGTGGTGTCGGTGATAGTAATAAGGGCCTAGCTACATTTCTTAGCTACAAGTTCCTTTGCTTACAGACCGGTAAGGTGTAGCTAAATTTCAGGCCACACATTTTAAACAGCTTACTAAGCAAATAGAAGATCAATGTAAAATTTAAATGGCATTGCTTCAAATATGATGGAACACGTGGATCACATAAATTTATCATAACCATTTGGTGAATTTGAATCTGGACATGGATAAATAACACCATATGTAGTATAAATGGTTTTTAACCTGATTTAGTCTCTGAGCTCAGTCCCTTTTTTGCACCTTGTATTTGCACCTTAACTGCATTCTTTGGTTGTGTTGATGGTATGTCCTTCAGAGGCTTCAACTGATTTCTTAGTAGCTTTATAATTTCATCATCTGATGTTACTTTCTGTCTTTTCCCATGTGATTCTAAAATTATTATTTGTTTGTCCTAGATAAGGAATCGGTCACCTAGAGCATTTGCCTCTCATGTGTAATTGATTACGACTATATGATAGTGAGATTGGTTGTAGAAAGATGCAGCATTGAAAATAAAACGTGTAAACAAGTATTTCATTTGCTTGTTTTTCTGTCAATTGGCAGAATAGAATTGTTGTTTAAATGCAATACTTTAACTATTGGAATGGGTCATCTACAGTATTGTGCTTGCCGGAGAATATTGCCCATATACTAGGATGCCACAATGCAAGCTTTCATTCATGAAAGTATATGTTCAAGTTTGCATGTAGATGCAAGCAACTCTTTTCTCTTTGTGTTGGAAGAATGCACCACACAATTTGAATAATCGGATCACTTGAGTTGCATGCTCAATAGATAATCTATCAAATCTCTGGTTGTGAATGCCATAGATCATTATGTTTTCGGGAAGGATATCATATATCATTTTTAAACGATAGATTATTGTTTTGTAGTACTAACCAGCAGCCTAAATACCAGCCGTGCTGGCCGAGCTTGACCAGGTCGCATACCTCCACCACATGGAGCTCGATGGAGTAGAGGAGACGCACCGTGGAGAGGTGAAGGGGTGGCCAGCTGAGAGGTGGAGCAGGGAGTAAATGGGGAGAGGAGACTTTACTTCCGTGAGCCATGATTGGGATGTCTTAGTGTAGAAGTACTTGGTCGTTTTTTCTGTTTCGAGAGAGTAATTCTTTGTGTGATCTCACTGTAAGGTGAGTCTTACTGCTTTTCGAACATTATTGTTACCTATGCATTTGGGGTTCAAAATTTCACTACTTGTTCTCACATCATTTTTTATGTGATAACTATCGTGTCAAAAGGATCCTCTTTAGGGAGGTATGCCTGAAAGGATTGTTTTCATGATACACAATATCGATCCAGACAACCCAAGCGATGAAGCGAGTCAATCAGGAGGTATACCAATGAGAACTTGCTTCCACTATGAATTTTTGCTCTCCCGTTGCAATGCACGGGCATGTTTCCTAGTATACTCAGAAGAACTATAAGAACGCCCTGATTCAGAAGCTTGTGTTTGTCTTTATACTAAAACCCCTCTTTCAGTTGGTTTCCACGGATGATGGCGATGCCTATTTGCACAAAACGTCACCTTCCAACTTCTATTTCTTGACTTCCTCTTCCACCGCGTACTTAATTTTGTCGGTTCGCTATGTACAAAGCAGTATAAACAAACGTACTACTACAACAGGTGCCAACCATACGAAGCAAACTCAGCGATTTCGGGCGTGTTTGGTTGCCCACGGGGCACTGTTACATGTGAAATTTGGCCCGTTTGGTGAGCTGCTCCGTTCCGCGAACCTGCACGCGCACGAAACTTAAATCACTCTGGCTAGGCCCAAGAGGAACAGCCGAATCGGCCGTTTCTCTAGAGCCACCCTCGCATAGTGCAAATCGCGCATTGTCCACTACAGGGTTGGCCAGAGTTGGCTCAGCATGGGCACGTTTGACATGTTCCTCTCACCTCACATAACCTCCTCCACTAAGTGCCTCTCTGATCTCACTAAATATTGCGCGACTAAAAAAAGAGTTTACATGAGAAATATGGGCGTCGACGAGCTCCGCCGATTCCCATGATCGGTTTCGAGATTCGTCGAGTATAGCTTCTTAATTTCACACAGATGTTTGCAGCTTTTTTGAACGAAATTTGTCAAATTCGTCATGCTTGGTCGACCGTTTGAGATATCCTTTGATGTGTAGCTTCATCTCAACATTGCGCACAACTTTCCAGTTGTAAGTTTTCTATTTCGGCGGTCGTATACGAGTAGATTTTGTGCTCTATTTATACACGTATATAGACTGCAGGTAGTGTACAGTAGTTTCTTCAACCTCTGTCACTGCCACTCGCCGTTGCTATGAACTCCGCCGTCGCCGCTGCTGTTACTAAGTGTGCTTGGTGTACGTGTTCTTCGGCTACTCGACATTTTCTTGGCTCAGCCGACGTCGCTTACAGCCATGGAATTCGTCGTCGCCGCGGCGGTTTAGGCTGCGTGAACTGACAGCGCACCTTCGCTGTCCCGACACCGCCGTCCCAGCACCGCTACTGCATCACGCCGTTGTTCTGCTCGCCGCCTTTCATAGCGTTGTGTGAGGTAAGTCTACCACGTGAACGTGAGGTAAGAGTACACGAAACACAGATAAACACGAAACACCGTGTTAAAAAATATTGCATCCAGTGAAACGGGACTAACTGGCACATTGTTGACAATCAAAATACATGCACAATATGTCCAGAAACAAACTCGCCAGGGCCAAGGAGTAGTGAGGGCTGAAAAATGTGGTAGCAACCAAACACGCCCTTCGTGTTCCGGGTTGCGCATTATTACGGGCTTTGCTGTGCTCGTCCTGTCGTGCAGCTTTTTCTCCGCGGCACGGTTCAGAATTTACGAGGCTGCCTGGCTGGCTTGCTGGACAACGAACGAAATCCCAGCTTTCCTTTTGGAATATTTTAGCACCACAAAGGAGATCGGAAGAACGGCGGTGCCATGTCGAGATCCGTGAGGTCTGAGGAGGGGTGTACGAGCTAGTAGGCCTGTCGTTTCCCTAGGGAACTGTGCAAGATCAGGTGACGGAATGTCCCGGGGATCAATTATTTTGTCCCTTACCGGGTCTTGGACTCTTGGATGGATCATCCGGCACCCGGCCATGGTCTCTCGAGGGAAAATTACCACGGAGGAGAAAAATCTCTACAGAAACATGTGAAAAAAAGAATGATTACGAGAGCTTTTGCTCTCAATTTCGTGCAGATATTGCATTTTTTTTTGTGCCTTGCCAAAAAAAAAACCATCCTGGAAATCCAGCGTGTGAGACCCACCAATAGGAAAAATCACACCGTTTTCACTTTTTGGGTATACATTTAAAAATTCAAAAAGTTGAGATGGAGTACAAGGAAACGAATTACTGCTCCGATTCGGATCACAGCTAGCAATGGGCCCGCCCGAACCGAATAGAAATGCCCACTCCCCCAGTCTCCACCCACCCAGACCCACCTCTCTCTCTCCGCTCGCAACTTGCGATTCCCAAATCCCGATGTGCCCCTAGCAATTAAACCCTCCTGCGACAGACAGCCTGCTTCCAACCCCACTCCGGGCTCGCCGCCGCCGCCGCCGCCGCCCATGACGTCATCCTCGTCGTCGCACCACCTCGACGCCTCCTCCACCACCTCCACCCCCCGCGCCAGCAGCTGCAGCAGCAACGGCAACGGCAACGGCAACGGGAACGGCGGCCACCACCACCACCACCACCAACACCCGCCTCCCCACGCCCCTTCCTCCCAGGCGCAGGCGCAGGCGCACTCGGGTCCAACCGTGCGTCTCATGCTGAGCTTCGGCGGCCGCATCCTGCCGCGCCCGGGCGACCAGAGGCTCCGCTACGTCGGTGGCGAGACCCGCATCGTATCCGTCCCGCGCACCGCCTCCCACGCCGTCCTCACCGCCGCGCTCGCCAGGCTCGCCCCCGCGCTCTTCGCGGCTGGCGCGGCAAAACCCACGCTCAGGTACCAGCTCCCGCAGGACGACCTCGACTCGCTCATCTCCGTCTCCTCCGACGACGACGTCGACAACCTCATGGACGAGCTCGACCGCGTCCACGGCCTCGCCGCCTCCGCCCTCAAGCCGCCCCGCCTGCGCCTCTTCCTCTTCGCCGCCTCGACCGACCGCTCCTCCTCCGCGGCCGCGTTCGGCTCCGTGCTCTCCGGCACCGGGGACGGCTCCACCGACCAGTGGTTCGTCGACCAGCTCAACGCCCCGGCGCCGAGCTCGCTAGAGCGCGTCCGATCCGAGGCCTCGTCGATCGTCTCGGACAACATGGACGGCCTCTTCATCGACACCACCTCCGACGAGCCCAGCCCTGGTGACCCGGCTGCGGATGCGGATGCTCAGCCTAAGTCTGACACGGAGACGGCGCCTGACGACGACGATGACATGGACAAGCCGGCTCCCGTGCAGCTGAGTGGGCCTCTGGCTCCATACGTCGCGGAGACCGCCCCGTGGCCGGCACCGCCCCCGCAGTACATGCAGCATCCGGTGTACTTCGTCCCGGTGCCCCCGGTCCACTACCTCGACGCGGCTGGGCGCCAGGGCGGCTACATGCCCGGCCCGGTCTACCACATGGTCGGCGGGAGAGGAAACCAAGTCCAGGGAGATCTCTACGCGTCTGGGAGCGTCGGTAGCATGTACGGCGTCCCGCACTCCATGCCGCCATTCCGTCAGGTGATCTACGCGCCGCCGCTAGCCCCCGCGGACGACCACTCGGCCGAGGGGAAGCCCAAGGAAGGTGGGTCTCCCTAATCCTAGGCGCAAGGGGAGTCAGAACCATGGCCGCGTGGGCTGTTCCTGGAGCTGGTTTGATTCTGATGATTTCCTATATCTGAGCTAAGAATTTTGCATTGCTTCTCGGTAAATGTTTATTGTTTCTGCTGGTTTCTGTGGGTAGCTGTATAGATGAGGGAGGTGGAAGATGCATGGATATCACAATTTTCGTCGGCCGATCGAAATAGATTCTTGAACTGTTATTATAATAGTATATCTGGTGTGATTAGCAGCAACATACTGTAACGCGGGATTCAGATATTCCAGATGGTTTCTATCTAGATTCTTGAATTGTTATTATAATAGTAGTATATCTGGTGTGGTTAGCAGCAAGATACTGTAATGCGGGATTCATATATTCTAGATGGTTTCTATCTGCGGGAACACATGTTTTGTCCACTTGTGTTCATAAGCCTCATGCTGGATTCATCATGGCCATTTTTGTTCTGTATCATGTCTAGTTTTGATGTGAATGTTTTTGTGTTTCGTGAGTGCGAAGACTTAGTTTCAGAAGATGAATGATGTACTGCGTGTCGGCATTCACTCTAGGTTTGATATTATTTGTCAGTTCTTTTGCTTGCAGTATTTTCATATTTTGATTGTTTCATTTGTTCATATTATGCTTGGGGTTAATCCTGAACTGCTCATCTCCTAGCATTAACATCTCTGATAATCAGAACTTGGAATGGCATGTTGACTGTCTTCAGAATAAAACTAGAGAGAATGTTCCATTGTTGACTTGGCACAAAAGGAAAGTCACATTTCTAAGTCAATGCATCTGAGAAACTAGATGAGGAGGTGGGGCATGGATAGCTATCAAAATTTTCATCGAATGCAGTAGATTCTTGAATTGTTATTGTAAGGGTATATTTAGTGGTTTATTACTGTAGCAATTCACTGTAATGTGGGGAATTCATATACTAGGTGGTTTCTGTCTAAAACACAATTATTCTGAATTTTTCGCTGATGATGCTGGATGCATCATGCTCCATGAATGTCCTATATGTCTACTCTGGCTTTGATGTGAATGTTCGCGTGTCTGATGTGTGTGAAAGCTTAATTTTGAATGAAATACTGTACTGAATTCTCTCTAGGTTTGATCTTATTTGTCAATTTCTTGTGCTTGCTTTTTGATAAATTGATCATTTTATGCTCGAGGTTTATCCTGAACTGCTCATCTCCTAGAATTTGCATCTCCTGATGATTCAGTACTCCGAATGTCATGTTGACTTTCTTCCTAATAAAATCGGACAGAGAGAATGTTCTATTCTTAACCTGTTACGAAAGGAAAATCTCATTCCTTTGTCAGTATACTTGAGCAACTAGGCAGTAGATATAGGATCACACCGTCTCAGAATAAGATCGAATCTTCATTATCCTTCTGAAACGGTGCTGCATATATGCTATTTTAGCTCTTGAATTCTTCAGATTGCTATCCAGGTATCCAGATTCAGGAGTTATCATCTATTAAATAAAGGTCTATGTAAATATACTTGAGAAATTATCTAGGAGTACTATATATAGGATCACGTGAGTAGGGTGCTTGTAACCTTTCCAGAAACACTTCATTACCATTTTGACACAATGCTGGATATGCAATTTTATATACCAGGTGGTTTCTGTCTCTGAAACACAGATTTTCTGCATTTTGTGCTCATATGCTTGATGCTGGATGCATCATACTCCATGGATGTCCTATATGTCTACTCTAGCTTTGATGTGAATGTTTATGTGTCTCGTGTGTGCGAAAGCTTAATTTTGAATAAAATATTGTACTGAATTCTCTCTCGGTTTGATCTTATTTGTCAATTTTATGTGCTTGCTTTTTGATAATGTGATCATTTTTATGCTCGAGGTTTGTCCTCAACTGCTCATCTCCTAGCATTTGCATCTCCTGATGATTCAGAACTTGGAATGTCATGTTGACTTTCTTCCGAATAAAATTGGACAGGGAGAATGTTCCATCCTTAACTTGGTACGAAAGGAAAATCTCATTTCTATTGTCAGTATACTTGAGCAACTAGCCACTAGATATAGGATCACACCTTTCCAGAAAGAGATCGACTCTTCATTACCCTTTTGAAACGGTGCTGTAGATATGCTATTTAGCTCTTGTATTCTTCAGATTGCCACTATCTGTATATCCAGATTCAGGAGATATCATCTATACGTCTATGTCAATATACTTGAAAAATTAGCTACTAGATATAGGATAACATGAGTAGGGTGCTTGTGAAACAGATCGATTCTTCGTTACCCTTTTGAAACACTGCTGCAGATACGCAATTTTAGTTCGTGAATTCTTCGGATTGCCATCTAGTGTCTAGATTCAGTAGATATCCTTCAGGTTTCATCATCTATCAAAAGAAGGTCTGTGTCTTGCCGGATTCAGAGTCCTCAAAATGTGATATAGTCAATTAAGAAGTTTCAGTTCTTTCATACAAGTGTATACATACATACATATAATTGGATACAAGAAACAGGTGCATTTATAGCAGCGTTCTCAGGAGGCTGTATGTGCTGATCGCAGAAGTGAACGTTGCTGCCGGAGCTCGTGTAGCTTATTTCCACCATGGGTTCTCACCGGTCCTGAAGTCGGTCTCGACCCACGGCACGAAGACGACCTTGCCATCGTCAACGTCGGCGTGAACCAGGGCCAGCGACTGTTTCAGAAGAACAATGCAGATCACGTCAGTTTAGTTCAGTAAGCGAACAGAGGATCCTTGAGAAAAGTTCAGTTCAGCAAGGATTCAGGATCAGAGGCATGAAGGGAGTATTTCTTACCAGAGGTGCAGGTCCACGGACAACCTTGCCCTGGTTGTTGTACTGGGATCCATGGCAGGGGCAGAGGAACTTGTTCTCGGCGGCGTTCCACGGCACGACACATCCCAGATGCGTGCAGACGGCGTTGACACCGTAGGTGGCGAGGGTCTTGTCGGACTCCACCACAAGGTATGTAGGATCACCCTGCAAAACACACATGATCTCAGCAACCAGCTTCGTCGTGCATTTTACAGCTTCAGAATGATCATAGGTTCAGAATCATAACATATTGAACAGATTGTGCCCTGCTAACACACCTTGAGTCCCTGGGCGAGCGTGCGGTCGTTGGGGCCGTGCGTGTTGAGCCAGTCGGCGACGACGATGTCGTTGCCGAGCTTGTCCTTGGCGACCACCCCGCCTGCGTTGCTCCCTGAGCTGTGGAACAAAACTGAGCGTCAGCTGCTGCTATAATGGCGGGGCGGCGAATCTGTGAGCTCGGGATGGCTCACCCTGCTGGGACGAGAAAGGAGCCGTAGGGGACGAGCATGCCGAAGGTGGGGAGCGAGATGGCGCCGAGCAGGAGGAGGTTCATCGTCTCCCTCTTGCTCATGTCCGGCACGCGGTCGGCGGAGATGCTGCCGGCCATGCACGTGATGTTCCTCGGGACGCGCTCCCGCCCGATGCCCAGGCCCTTGACTGGCTTGCACACCAGAGCTCGCGACCGGCAGAGCTGCGCTCACCACGGACGGATGCAACAGCGGGTGTCAGTTGAAATTTGCGTATGCTCAATCGAAATGTTACTAGTGATAGCAGTAACGTTCTCAACAATTGCAAGGCAGTACTACTAGCCTACGGTACATGTTCAGGTTGAATTTTGGGCTGGAGCTTATATCTAGTGGCTAATTTCTCTATGTCCATGACCTGATCTGCCGCATCAAGCATAACGAACGGGCTCTTTCGCTCACTGAATTTACTACAGCACAAGATGGACACTCCCACGCAAGAACAGCAGGCAAGCAGGAAACCCGAACAAGAAGATCTCGAGACAGGGCAGCATAGGATAAGAGAGACGTGCTCACCTGGGTGGGGTTGGAGGCGGTGGAGAGCGCGGTGGACGCCATGGTAGCTGCTGCAGGGCGGAGGCGGCGATCGAGCAAGCTAGCAGCACTGCCTGTGTCCACAGGCTTGGAGATGAGGCACGGGTTATATGTCCTTTTGGGAAGTGGAGAAGGGCCGGCCGGTGATTGGTTGATGCGCAGCGAACCGGCTCCGAGAACCACATGTTGCGCGCGTTGTGGCTAGGCTGCCACACGCCCCCCGGGAACTCACGGTAACGGGGCCTTATCGATACAGGGCACGAGAGATTCACCAGTCGAGAACGAAGAGGTATCTCACTATCTCTGCGTGGCGCTGTTAACTGTTAAGCTGGTATGGACCAGGTTTTTTTTAAACAAGGAACGGGGTCGAAGGACCCCGAAGCTTCATTAAAGGCAGGGCAAACTTACAAGGAGAACCTCAGAAAATATGAAATTACAACTAGGTCCTTACATTTTACATAGGGAACCTCCAAAGAAAAAGGAAAAAAGCAATCTGGTCCCCAACCACCACCGTCGTTGCAGAGCCTCGCTACAGCGGCCGGCATCAAGTGTTATTTTATGCTGATCCAAATCCGGTTCTACTCCCTCCGTTTCAAATTAGTTGTCTTCCATTTGCCAAAAAGTGGATGTATCTAGACATGTTACAAGTATAGATACATCCACTTTTTAGCAAATGGAAGACAACAAATTTGGAACGGAGGGAGTATAAGAGAGAAGGCTAACGATGGAGCGAAGCGAGGCCCGTCGCCAGTAGGCTTGGGCCGACGCGAAGTTAGATGTGTTATTGTTGCTATGCATAATCTTGAGGTTGAGCAGTTAGATGTGAAGACTGCGTTTTTGTATGGAGAACTTGAGTATGAGATATACATGGACCTACCTGAAGGGTTCATAATGCCTGGTGAGGAGGATTTCGTGTGCAAACTAAATAAGTCCCTTTACGATTTGAAACAGTCTCATCGACAATGGTATAAAGGTTTGATTCTTTTATGATGTCGCATGGTTTTAAGAGGTCTGAATATGATAGTTGTGTATACATTAAATTTGTTGATGGATCACCTATATACTTACTGTTATATGTTGATTGCTGCTAAGAGCATGAAAGAAATCACTACGTTGAAGAAACAGTTGAGTAGTGAATTTAAGATGAAGGATCTTGGTCCTGCTAAGAAAATTCTAGGTATGGAAATTTCAAGAGACAGGAAATTTAGATTGTTATTTCTTAGTCAGGAGAATTACATTAAGAAAGTTCTTCATCATTTTAATATGCATGATGCAAAGCCTGTTAGTACGCCTATTGCTCCTCACTTTAAGTTATCAGTGTTGCAATGTACTAGTTCTGACAAAGATATTAAGTACATGTCACGTGTTCCATATTCTAGTGCTGTTGGTTACTTAATGTATGCCATGTTGTGTTCTCGACCTAATTTGTCTTATGCTATGAGTCTGGTCAGACGATACATGGCTAATCCTGGTAAAGAATATTGGAAAGTTTTTCAGTGGATTTTCAGGTACCTTCGCGGCACATCCAACGCTTGCTTGAAGTTTGGCAAGACTGGTGAGGTACTCGCAGGCTATATGGATTCAAATTTTGCTGCCGACTTGGATAAGAGGAGGTCCCTCACATGTTATATGTTCACTGTTAGTGGATGTGTTGTTAGCTGGAAGGCTACCTTGCAGGGTGTTGTTGCACAATATACTACTGAGTCTGAGTACATGGCTATTGCTGAAGCATGCAAATAATCTGTTTGGTTGAAAGGTCTGTTTGCTGAGCTTTGTGGAGATAATGTGTCATTTACCTTACTAAGGATCAGATGTTGCATAAGAGAACAAGCACATTGATGTCAAATACCATTATCTGCGTGATGTTGTTGCATAAGGTAAGTTGAAGGTATGCAAGATTAGTACCCATGATAATCCTGCTGATATGATGACAAAGCCAGTTCCTGTTACTAAGTTTGAGCTTTGCTCGAGCTTAGTTGGTATAACTGTTTAGCCCAAGAGGCTAGTTGGCGCTGAAAGTGTTTTCTTTGATGTTTCAGGGTGAAGGATTGTTTTATGCTACAAGATGGATTTTGTCTCAAGGTGGAGTGTTATTTTATGACGATCCAAATCCGGTTCTATAAGAGAGAAGGCTAACGACGGAGCGAAGCGAGGCCCGTCGCCGGTACGAGTTGTTACCGAGTTGGATTAGGGTTCACCTGTTACCGACCTATTAGGCCAGGACCACTATAAATACCTCTTATAAGCCGCCGCACGGGATAAGCCACATATTGTAAATCCCGGCGTGTTTGTAACCTCACTCGAAATAGTGAAGTATTGCTGGCTGGCGCCCGTGGTTTTTTTCTTCCTTGTTGGAAGGGTTTTCCATGTTAAAATCTCGTGTCCCCGTTGGTTTGATCTTGTTTAATTTCGTTGTTGTTTTGCTATCGCTTGTAACATCAAGCCTACCACCGGGGACGAACCATTTGGTGGCGGACCGCCGTAGTATGCCGCGCTGCAGAGGCTGAAGATCCTCCCGCATGGAGGAAGAAGAACCCCCGAAACAGAGCTCGTCGGGAGGGGAGGGCGGGCGGAGTGACCTCTTTAGCCGAAGATATCGGCGGCGCACCTCGCCGTCACTGAGAAACCTCCGCGCCTGAGGCTTCAAGAGGCGCCAGCCAGCAGCCTTTCCAGCGCCGAACCGCCTTCTCCTCGTCGACGCTACCATCTTGGCAGCCACCGAAAGGAGACGCAGTGCGAATAAAGCCCCAAAAGCCAGTGAGCTTGATAGAAAGGGCCGCCAAGGAGTCGCCGTCGCTCACCATTTCCAACCTCTGGAGCTTGACGAGCCACTGAAACACCCTCGCCATCCGCTAGGAGCTCCGGCGACTGCCAACTTGAAGAAGAAAAGGTGGCATCGCTGCTTTGTTTCTTCTCGTCGCCACCACGGCTGGAAGGAAGAAGATCCGCAGCTCCACACCTCCACACTTCAAGCTGGCCACCCAGCATGGCTTTATTAAAGGAGACAATGCTCATCTCCCCTGCACCACGCCCCAACCAGAGGAGCAAGAGGGCAAGAAAAACGAACCCTAGAACACTCCAGATCTGGCCATCGAGATCTCGTGTTCCGCTCCATCTACCAGGCATCAAGCCCACAACCGGCACACAGCCGAAAACACTAAACCTACTATGTATAATCCGCTTTAGTCCTCCATCTCCACACCTGACGGCAGCGCCGTCGGGCAAGAGGAAGAACGGAGACGGGGGAGACCTGACGACTCTCAAAGGTTTCTGGTTCAGTGGTTGCACAACAACCTGTAGGGAGAGTGTAGCATTTCGTGTTTTTCTTAGGTGTGGTGCTCCACTGACATGGCTGTTCGCAGCGTGAGCAGGATCTTTGTAAATTGTGTTGTATCTTCTATAAAATTATGGTACGCAGAGTTTCTACAGGTCTAACCGGAGTAATACAGCCGTTACTAGGCATTGTCTCAAATCTTCCGAAAGATTTAACATATTTGACTCCTAGTGAGTAGAATAGTTAATCTACACTCACTCCGTATGTTCTTAACCGTAAACGATCTTTACGTCACGTAAATTTTATATTACCTCGTAATTCAAGAGAGACGTAAGAAAATAGCAACATGACGTAAAATATTTTTTATGTGACGTACAAAAAGTATGAGGTAAAATACGTATTTGTTTGGTTTTTACACTATTATAACTCATAAATTGTATTTTCTTATGTCGATTTTTCGTCGTGGTTTAATATGAATGTAGTTATTTGTATATCAAACATAAATTCTGAATAAAAGAATGTAAAAAAACCTCGAGTGCAACATAAGTAACTCTGCACCATGGATGATGAAAGGCGTTTCTATACATTTCCGTATATATTTAATGTATTGTCCAACATTGTAGATGTTTATAGATTATTCTATGAAAATGAGAGCTCGGGTATGTATGTGGGATCTTCGGTTGAACAATGAAGTTTGTCATCTGATCAATAAGTAAACATGTTGGATTTAGAAGTTTCTACAGTTATACTTACCTAATAATATACTAGAATTAGTACCAAGTATTTGGTCGAATGAACACTATAACTCTCTCTATCATAATATTAATTTGAGGATATTAAAATATATACACAAAAAATTATACTGCTCCCTACGATCCATAAAAAGTGTCGCTCACTTTGCACTAAGTTAGTACAAACTTTGTACTAAGTGGGTGACACTTTTTATGGATCGAAGGGAGTATATAATTATCCAACCATAAAAAAATAACTCGAGGAGAAATTTATTTACAACATACAATTTAAATTTTGCACAAAATACTTTGCAGTGATATACATAAAAAATCTAACAGATAAACACTAAGTAATGTTCCATAATATTCTAATGTGTTAACTATATGATCCAAATAATAGAATAGCACACTCATTACGACTATGTTTATGTTTGATGAAAATAAATATAAGAATCTAGTATAAGATATATATTTTAATTTGCCTTGGGTCCTCTGTTTTAACCAGACTTGCTTCTTATGAAGATATGGGATTATTTGTCAAAGACATATCAAGCTAATGAATATAACTGGGTAGGCGCATTATGTTAAGCAATGCAATCGGTTTGAGCAACCTTTGTTTGTTTCATAATATAATAAATTTGTTAACTTGGATGTTGTGCAATTTTCTTATTTGATGCGAGCATATTTTGACAGCTTGATTTTTCTGGAAGAAATAAAAGGTGTAAGATTAATTTCTTTGCTGATTGGGAGAAACTGATATGATTCTTCTAGATTCAGTTATAAAAATAGAACACGTATTCAAACTCTTTTCTAAGAAATTATCTTCTTAGAACTCACGTCTCATCCGCATCATAATTTGTCGAACCATGATCAGGCTTGGGTTTGTTCCTCTTAAGTGACCCAAGTAAATCTTATTACTCAATCTAGCAAAAATATGATTTACGTACGAACTTTTCTCTAAAGGATTTGAACAAAGAATACAACTACGTCATGGATCACTTATCGCATTTTAATCTAATGTTGTCTTTGTAGTTATTTATGATTAATAATATATGTAACAAATGCTAATTACAATCTGAAGCATTGTAGTCTAATAAAATACTAAATTATAATCCCACTCACAAGAAATACAAATTTACTTCTTTTCTATAGAACTCATACATATCATATATGGTATTTTTAACGCCATACTGTAGAAGTCTATATACTTTATTGCATCTTCGACTTGATTGTTTGAGGGCTTCCTCCCTGCCCGTAACCAAAAAACATGATTTTGGTAAAGAACCTTTATTCGAGTGTGGTGATTTTAAGAGAGAAGGTACACCATGGAGCACATATCTGAACTGCATCTAATGCCAGACTAGATCCTTGTGAAAGGGAATTGCCCCTCCTAAGTTGTTTTGTTGTAGATGACAACATAATTATATGACTAACCTTGTGCTCAAGACCTAAGTGTTTTGGGTTTATCAGAAGAATTGCACAAGACGGTTTTTGACCCTCAAAAAGTGAAATAGCGAAGACGGCTTTTCGACGCTATTTTCATTTTCTTGAGGTGGTCCATATTGGAAGGTATGTGCGGAATCAACTCAAGTATGTAAAACTATATTTGCACCAAGCCAAACTAGACTCTTTGTGTCACCTTCATCGTCAGAGTCATAATTGAGTAACAACTGATTAGTGATCACTAGGCTGCGTTCAACTACCTCCTCGACATGAATGACAATCTGTGCGATGGTGCGCCTCTTCATCAGTGAGCAACATGGCGATGGTGTGGACCGGTCTTTAGAGTCCGATGAAGCAATGTTACAGGGCGGCGCTTATGGCTACGACAGCTCGACAATGAATTCCTCTGAATGTCATTCGAAGGCTCCTTCCTCCACCCAACAACTTCCATGTTTCAACTATCACACGACGGTAGAATATTCATGAGCTCCCCATCTAGATGGTTGAGCAGCCGACGGAGCGCCTCTGGTTCCCAAAATTTTTGTGCCAGCCGGTTGAAGCTCAATTTGGACAGAAATTCAAGCTTCGACGACGAGCCACCGCTTCCACGGTCCCATGGACTAAATTGAAAGAAATCCGCCACCTCACCTCACAATACGGGAATCATCCATGACCCTATCATAGTCATCACCGGAGAGAAACCTATCATGAAAATCATCCGGGGCGTGATGTTACCTCGACCGTCACGTCAAAAAGGCGCACACGGCAGTGAGCTTCCATCGCTTCCATCACTTAGTCCGACGACACGGGCTTCCGCTCCCCAACGAATGGGGCAACGGGCACATGGTCGCTGCACTGGATCAATTTGAAGGGGAAGCGACAAAATATGTACATGGTGGCTCTGGGGCTAGGGATTTGGTTTCGACTGGGCTTTATGCGTCACCTTGATTCAGAGATGGAATTTAACCCGATTGACTGTTTTATAAACATCTTGTATTATTGTCTCGAGGGTCTCCACGGAAAATACAAACCCCTACTCCCTAACACGTGAATTACCCTGGACCAGTTTCGCTCCAAAACACTTCACCAGAGCGCCATGTGGAAAGAAAAACTGACCTAAAGCCGGTTCACGATAAAAAAAAAGATGCTCGTAATGGTGAGTTTAGTTCTCGGTTTTCACATTTTGAGAGTTTAGTGAGCACCGATTCGTTTCCATGTTCTTCTTTTTTAGCATAGTCTCTGATACATTTTTTTAGGGAAGTAAATCTCTGATACAGCTAACAAAACTACTATATATTTTTTGAGGGAACCAAACCAAACGATATTTGGTCGAATCGGTAATGACATGGGCTGGATTCCAAAGAGTCAACTGGACTGCTATTGGGCTGTTATCAAATTCTAGGGTCAGGTTGAATTTGCTACCGATAGGCACCGAGAATCATGGTAGATCGGCAACACTTTGCCATCTAAAAACAAACTACTCTCTGTCTCTTCGCCCCTCGATGGAAATCCCTAGCCCACAGGCACCCAATACCTTGGCGGCAGCGGACGGCGGTGCTCTATCCGGCACATCCGCCATGTGAGTGGCTCTATTCCTTCCTTGGCTTGGTTTCTCGATGGGGAATAGTGCAGGAGCGGTCTAGGGTCTCGGGTGACTTGCGCTGGCGCCGGAGCTGGGGCTCGATCGGTTCTCGTGCGTTGGCAGTGAGCAACAACTCCGACGATGTCTTTCCTGTATCTCTCTCTTGTCCAGCACCCGCAGAATCTGATGAGAAGATCTCGGCCGGCCATTGTGGCTGTATTAACAATTGAACAATCGTTAGAGCTTCCGCTAGGTTCGCTCTGTCGATAACCTGATTTTCGCCCCGTCCTGTCGCATAGGGGCGCTGGCTTGGAGGCTGCTGGCTCTGTAGATTGGTCTGGAGCTTCCAGTTACCTTTGGTCACTACCAGGACAGGACTTTCTGGAGCTGTTTTCCAGGGATCTTGGCAACGCTACTGGTATGCTAGTTGTTAGTTCATCGAGGATGAAGATCGCAAGCTTCGACAGAGATTTTATTGTCATCTGTCAAATGCTTGGAATAGTGGTTTTCCTTGTTTCGGTGTCATTTTTTGTTTCTTTTGTGGTCTCCCATTGTAAACTGGTATCAAGTTCTTGGTTTTATTACTTTGATTGAAGCCGGACTGGGAGCCTTTTTCTAATATAAATTCTGACTTGGTTATGTTTCAAGTCTGGCTGGAAGCATCCAAGCATGTCCATGGTCCATTGCCTATTTTGATTATCCTTCACAGCATCCCTCTCTAATCACATCAACAATTAAGTTAACATACCAATTTTGTATTTCATTCTCTAAGTAACCCTTAAGCTAACTCTCTGTTTTGCTATAGGAACTGCTCTAACATTATTATTTACTTAAACGTAATTAAATATGTACGATACAAAATATGTTTCAGGCTCGTAATCCCTTGTACTGCAAGGGATGAAATCACGAATGTGTTTTTCATGCCTATGCCCAATGCAGAAACTGAAGAAGAGAGGAGGAGGTATAAGTGTGAGTCATTGATTTTGATCCCTCTCCTTTTGTGCACATATTTATATCTTGCTATAATTAATCTACGATGCACTCACTGTGGTGGTTTATCATGCCTATTCTACAATTAGTTAGAATGGCTCATCATGAGGAGATTCGTGCCGAAGAGCAGCGATTTACCGAAAGTCTGCCTCGAGCTGAAGATGTCTTGAAGGAAACTAGTTTTGAACAGAAACCATTTTATGACGAGACCAGCGCCACTGATTTCTCAAATTCAGATGTTAAAAATTATAAAGACAGTGTTGTCTCCATTGCTTTGTTCCATGGTGATTATGCTGCTATATGCTTATGAATTTTTTCCAAATTTATATTTAATCCTCACCACACACCTCACTTCTTTCTAGCCAATTCAACAATGATGTAAGTCACTATCTTGTGCAGGAGACAAGATGTTATTTGCATGCTCTGGCATAGCTCTGCCCCGAGGGAGGGAAAAACTGCGTGTTACAAGATTTGTGACTTCTGCACGTTTGATCACCGAATTTAATAAAAAAAGAAGCAAAGATGATAATCTGAGTGTTAGTAATGCTGCTCATCATTGTAATTATTCATATGTATACGCTATATTTGACTGTGGCTTACCTCTATCAATATAGATTCAAGTGCGACTTCCTGATAACAAAATTACTGTTGGATTCCTGGGACTGTATGATGGCAATATTGCTATTGTATCTGCCCTCCTCCTCTCATATGTCCACCCTGTGGATCTTGATCTTAGTAAGGAGGAGCGTAAATGTGAGCCTACTCACCTGATAGCAGCTGGCCTGGCGGCTAAACAAGACTCCACTTTGATGGTCACAGGAGTGAACACTCTTAGTATTGGACAGAAACGTCCACGCCGTCCTTGCGGTCCCACCCTTGTGTCAGTTTCTTGTGATATCACAGAGGTAGAATTCTATGCCTGCACTGAAGAAGTTTTTTATTTTTTTTCCTTTGTAATACCTGTTACTTTTCAGGCTGGACTTGGAGGGCCAGTTATAGCTTTTTGTCCTGAGACCAAAATTGAATTCTTGGCTGGGGTGATCATTAGTTATGACTCTAAAAAGAAGGTGGCCGATTACCTACCAACCAAGGCACTTTGTCAACGATTGAAGCATTTTCAGATATTCACGTAAGTCTACTTTCGTCCAGTGGCTTATATGTATATGTTCCAAATCCTCTCTTCTGTCCCAGTTGCCCCTCGGTAAGCCCTTCTTTTTGCTACTAATAACATTGGAGCCTTAAGGGTTTTAACATGACAATTTTTTTTGTTTGGTTCTTGCTACCTGCACCACATTTTCTATTTCTAATTTAGTGCTTTGACTTGAACGTTGAAGCTAATATATTTGTCAAGGAAGAAGAGGAATATAGATGATGCAACTCATTTTGTGACACCAGAGCTCAATTCTCATTTCTTTTGTTGAATACCCTGTTTCCTTTGTACATGTCTTGTCTATTTATTTATCCGAACGACTCTCTACTGTGCTCACTGCAGAGATAAAGCTATCAGCTTCCGCGGGTATTCGGTTCCTTCAGGTGTGCAATGTGTAATCCCTTCAGGTCCGGTATTATCATACAAGTCATCATTCTAAATGTTGCCTATTGCCCTTTGATCACACAATATCATCTCAATGTTATGACATATATCATGTGAGCACTCATATTAATCTCCTTATTGCATCAGGAATGTGGGTTTCCGTTCAGAGGTTCAAATCCTTGGGCTACCCCCCACCACCACACTGGTTTGCGAGTGTAAGTCTCCTTGCCCTTGATATTGCTAACTTCCTTGTGCATGTCTTGATTGCTAACTTCTCTACATCCTTCATTGACCAGTAAATGGGACATTGGTTAATATGTTTGAAGAGGATTTTGGTCGGCTTCTGGCTTGGGAAGGGTATCCTTTCGGTGTATCTCAACGTGGTTATGGGGAGGATGTATGGGAGGAACTTCCGAAGGAAGTTGTTATGAATATATACCAAAGTGTTGTCTCACTTGCTTCATTCAAGGGTGATTTTTACACGGCTCGTTACTTCTCCGTGCTAGCATTTGATCCTGAACTAATGATCAAAATTATGATGTGTAGGAGACGTGAGGTTCTTTGCATGCACAGGCTTGCTCATAAAGTGGCATGGAAGTCAAGAAACACAAGATGTCGTCCTAACTTCTGCCAGCTTGGTTAGAACTAATGGAGGCAAAATTGATAAGAACTTGAGGGTTGGTGATCCTAATCATATTTTCTTTGCTTTTAAAGTTAGATGGTAGTCAATTAGTGGGACTCACTCTATTGTTGCACTGTAGATTGAGGTGTTTCTCCCTCCAGAACAACGCGTGGAGGGGAAACTAGAACTATATCATGAGAATTATAACATTGCAATAGTTAGCGTCGGATGTCGTCTCAGTGCCATTGCTCCACAAGATATCTTGAGACCACTGACAGAACCGAAGTCACCTGAAGTGGTAGTAGCAATTGCTCGTAACCCTTGTAAAGGATTATTAATGGCCTCAAAGGGTAAAGTGGAGCCTCGATACAAGCATTGCAAAGTTAAGTGCAAGTCAACTTGTCAAATCAAGAAGGTACACCAATGAATTTCTTGTTATTTTTTACACGATATTGGTGATATGATTTAGATAGTTGCATTGTAATCTGCTTGATTTGTCTGTTTAATCTGTCACATTGGTATATCTATGTTTTCCTTTCTGTATTAGGCTGGGATTGGAGGCCCCCTTATTGATTTTGATAATGGAAGCTTTGCGGGCATGAATTTTTATGACGGAAGTAAAACAACTCCTTTTGTCCCAAGAAGCACTATTCTAAATGTCTTGAAGAGAGGGATTGATCTCCCATCCAATAGGTATATATTTGTTCACCAAAGTTACATATATCTTGGAGCACAAACTTACATAATATATGTTGGTGCAGAGGATTGAAGGGTCCTATAAGCCTGATGAATAATGTTGTATATAAGAACCGGTAATATATCGATTATGTAGCATCGTTTTTTTTTTTGTATTAGCGTATTCTGTTTATTCGGTGATGACCTTGTACCTGAAAAAATATTGTTGGATGACAGGTGGCCTGTTCCAGAGGCGTACTGGTATCATGGTGAACTTGATGTGGATAAGAGTGTTGTACTTCTACCCTGGCATGTCGGAAAAGTTTACCAATAGAGACACCGTATAAATGCTTTTGTGATCTGGAGTGGTCTATATAGAATTGTCTATCGTTGCCGTCAGTAGCAGATATGTAATTCGGACGTTTTGGAAGACGGTACGTAACCTCGTGCTCATTAGCTATCTTTTTTTTTTAAGAAAAAAGACATTAAGCCCGACTTTAAATTAGTAAAAACACATCGGCAACAGGCAACACAAGTGAAAAAAAAAACCACAAACCAACGTCGGGAACAAGAAGGCAATCGAGGTCATGAAGGAGGCACAAACAGAAACAAGTTGTCATTTTCGCCAACTGGACGCACCTAGACCGAAACTCTGTCATGTTGGCCAACTGAACATTTTTTTCAAGCCTCGTGAGCATCTTTTGAACCTTCAACACCTTTTTGGATACTGTGGAAAACTTTTCAAACTTGTGAAGTGAAAAATGTATTTTCAAAGAACAAATAATATAACCGCTGGGGTGCATGCTACATTTGGGCCGTCAAATTTTCAAACTTGTGAAGGATTTGTCCGGTCTTGGTGGGCCTTGGGCTGGGGTGCAGCTGTTCGTGAGCGAGACGAGACGAGAATATACGGATGCATGCTACATGGGGATGATCACTGGCATGGGGTTGTTTCCCGTTGTAAGCTCGGCAGCCTACGAAACAACGGCAAAGCCAACGAAGTTTGTCAATGCCGGTGAAGAGGGGAGGTAGATCGACACGGCGGAGTGATCGATCGAGTGGGGGCTTATTTGATGATGGTCTCCTCTTCTCTTCATCAGCCTGAAGGAGGTTTATCGCCTACTGTTAGCGACCCACAGGTCAGCCCACGCTCAACCAGCGTATTGGAGGCCCAAGGCCTCTCTCACCCCAAAAGCCCAGGCTGGTGGAGGAGGTTTGCCCACCCTTATAAGGTGGTGTCGGCTCTCCTCAACTGGCGAGGTGGGACTAAACCTTGGCGCGTCGCACTGGTTCGTCGCACAGCCGTGCCGTCCGTTCGTACGCTGACACCTACACGGCGAAAGACGCGTAGCAACCAATAATTGTGCCGTCCGCATGGGGAGAAAAGGCTCGCGCGGGGCAGCACGCGAAGGTCGATCGATGCTATGGCTAGCTAGCTGCATCATATACACCGAACACCATCATGCGTACATGCACGCACGCACAAGCCGCAACTACACAATCGCGCATCACCATCTTCATTCCGTAGAACATAATCCTCTATGCATATGCTGATATGGAGATCAGGATCGGCGGCAGACAGACCGGCGGCTGGATGGAACGCATGTTGCTTTTGCGTGATTTGATCGCCTTTTAACACGCATCGTACGTGCATGCCTGCCCGAACCTTGAGAGCATCTCATGCTCCGGATAGCCGGTCCGGCGACTGAGTCTGACGGAAGTTATTGGGAGAAAATTTTGATCTTAAATTCGCAAACAGAAGCATAAACCCGAAGCCTCGGCCACCGAAAACATCACAATATCCGGTCAGATATTACAACAAACGCATAAAAATCAAATTGGCTCCTCCATCGTCGCCCGCCGTCTTTGCTGACTCTATATCTGTCTTCCTAATCTGGAATTATATGAATCAGCGACTAAAAGCCTGTTCGGATCCTCTCTCCTCCGCTTCAGAATTTCTGACTTCGCGGAGCGCGTGGAGCTCGATTTTTGCCGCTCCGTGAAAATGGCATGTAACTCCTCCCGCTCCGCTCTTCTGGCTCCGCTCCGGGAGCGCAGTAGAGGAGCGGAGAGGATCCGAACAGGGCCTAATTAATCAACTCTTTTAACTTCATTTAGGGACAGACTCTTACAGAAACCTGACCACGACGTGATCAATCCTATGACTAACATGCACACAACTATGTACAGGCATGTCATAGGGGACATGGACGAAAAAAGCAGAGTGAAAGCAAAAGCTTCTGAGCCAATGAATGGCCGAGGAGATCGATCTCCGGTGCACTTTTGTCGCTGAGAGCGAGAGGTGAAGGCACATGAGCACATCACATTTGGTCGTTCTTTCGTGCTTTTGCACCGAGTCTTTCTCTTGCATCTATGCAAAGTGTGTGTGTGCAACCACAAAACAAAAGCCAGCCCCCTGCGCCCGCGGAGAAAGCATGCGGGAGAGATGGGCGTCGATCATGCATGGGCCCTTCCTTCCGATATATATGCTGCCCACCCACCACCACGAGCACATGGCAATGTGAGAAGAACTAGCTAAATATTTTGAAAACGAGGCAAAAGGCTTGCCGTTTCATTAAATAAGTGAGGAGTTTTAGAGGGTGTTATAGGCCAAGTCTTGACAAACCATGACGATTTCATCATGTGATCGGATCCGTAGAACCCGTGTTAGATTTGATGTTTCTCTCTGTGGTCGAGATCTAGTGGGCACAACAATTGACTTAGTGTTGACAAAGAATCTAGCGTTTCTGTTTGTCAATAAAATGCTGGCATATATAGATAGACAAATCTGAAGTTACACCTTTAGACTGTTGAGTTATTCAGTTGAGGAGAAAAATCAAGCAAGTCAGGACGGGGCAAATGACGAGGCAGCCTTTCTGTCCCTGCCATGTTGAAATGATACGATGGAGCGGAAAGATGGTTAGACCTTACTATTCTTTCTCTAACTGAGATGCTGCATGGGAAGAGGATTAAGAAAAGGAGGAAGGAGCTCAAGGGGGGTTTGGAATGTTCTCCGGCACTTTGGCGCCACAACTAAAACCCTGCTCCGGGTTCAGGCAGGCATGGCTGCTCCTTTTGACAGAGCCACCCGTATGGACAGCATGTCCCTGCTATGCTAGCTATAGCCTTTGAGAATTAGGCCAATAAGTAATCCGACAAGTTGTATTTCATATCCGTGTCCTCCAACTTCAAATTTTGCATCAATTTGGTTTAACTGTCCATGTGGTATTTTAAATGGACTTGTGAACTCTACGATCGAGATTATATGTCGTAAATATTAAACTTATATAGTTTGCTTGGTTTGAACACACACTACCCAGTTCACAGCTCTCACTGATCAGCTTCACCCGTTTGGGTGTCTACAGAAGATCATGCCTCCATATCTCTACTTGGAGCAAATTGGCAAAAGCTTTCGTTGATTTTTCACATTGGCATCCTTTTGGCTTCCTTCCAAACCTATTCTCCACATGGGCTCCTTCACTCTTTCTACTGTGGTCGTACATGGACTACCATATGGTGCCACTGATATGCGTGGGAGCAGACGAATGTCACAGGTCCTCGTTAAGCTTCTACACACAGGTCCAGAGAGGCAGATCACAGACACACCCTGCTTCACTCACGCGTGCAAGAATCAAGATCCAGGGATACTCTGGTGCTGCAAATCCTTGGCAGTCAGACCAACAGACGCTGCGACTGCGAGAGGGATTAGAATACGCAGGCTTCCATGCATGCGACTCACGTAGGTTTTTGGGGGCACGATAAGAACAAGCACGCCGGTCCAAGAGCAAACACGGGCATATATCTATCTAAGCAGCACCGTACTGAGCCGGCTGCCTCTTACAATATTACTTAGAGCAACCCCAGCCGTTAGAGCTCCCAGGACAATCGCCGGTGGAAAAAAAGGCATATCCTGGGGGGCAAACGCTTCCGCCGGTGGAAATAACATGCCCTGAGATGAGCACCTTCCCAGCCGCAGTCGAAGGAGAGAGCAGTGGGCAGGAAAAGAGAAGGGAAAGAAGGAGAGCAGCACGTGGGTGGGCCAGAGGAAAAGTACGCGTGGGGAGCTGCGATTGGGCTTTTCCTTCGCCGACACCCCAAGAGAAACCCAGCTGGTTGGGTTCGCCCTAGGTTCGCCAGCGAGATTTTGAGCTGCTGGGGGGCTATGGGGGGCTGGCTGGAAATATTTTTACACCTTTTGTATCGTCGGCGGCCAAAAAGTGCTCTGGGGCTCCTGGGCCCGGCTGGAGTTGCTCTTAGCGAGGCAGAAAAGAAAGATCGCGGTGGGCAGATGTTGCGCATGCATGGAAGACCGGGAGACCGCGTATCCGTGATAAACACGGGCAACGCAATCTGGACCTCACTCTATATATTCCGATCACGTATCTCTTCGTTGAAACTTCAGCGGGAGTCGGTGGAGTGCAGGCGTCGTGAGCCGTGACGATCTGACGGCGAGTACTGGGTTAGTAGACTTTGGGGCGAGTCGTCCCCTCAGTGATCACATCGACCTTGAGCCCTTCAACGCCAGTCGGTTTCTTATTCGCTAGCTGTGTACTTGAAGGAAAAAATATATGGTGACATGGTCTGCTCAAAGTCAGAGCTCCTTGCCTTGGCAAGAAGAAAGAGAAACGGGAGTCAAGCGGAATCACATAGATTCGCCTGCAGGCAGAATCAAACGCATGTCCGGTGGTGTGTCGTGCAGAACCAAACTATTGCAGAGGCGATCGAATTAACCGTCGATGGAAGTAGTATATACTCCCTCCGTCCAAAAATAAGTGTCTCAAGTTTGCTCAAAAGTGGAGGTATCTAGACATGTTTCATATATAGATACATCCATTTTTTTATCAACTTGAGACACTTATTTTTAGACGGAGGGAGTATTTTTTTTTCCAAACTCGCGTACGGCCTGCCTAGAACTTCCATTGAGGCTCAATCGGCAGAGGCAGAGACCATGATAACGCTCGGCCAGCCGATCCTCGCCGGCGGGAACGGGGGGACGAGGTAGGCCATCTGGCTAAGCCGTCACTTGCTCGGGACGCGCATGCTCGGCGGGGCGGGGTAGCCTGCCTCGTACAGCAAGCGCGCCTCCCCGTCCTGCAGCCAGTTTCGGCCGAAGCCGTTGGCCGCCGCGGCTTCTGCGGAGTACCAGTCCATTGGTGCTTCGACGGCGAGCTTGAGCTTGAGAGAGGAGAAGGAGGCGAGCTTGGGCGAGATTGGGCGTGGGAACGGCGGGGGGAGGGCGGGGTAATGAATACCGGCGGGGCAGTAAGTGTGGCGCGTCGTAACTCCGCCGCGTGTACGATTTGACTCGATGGCGGTACGCCTGACCGGCGGCAGAGCACTAATGCGACGCGGGAGACGAGGCGATGAGGACGACGTAGCGGTGTGCCGCTTACAGGGTGGGCCCGCCGGAAGCTTCGCGCGCTTCCTTCGGTTTCGCGCAATTTTCCCTTTCGTCGGCGTCCCCAGGCCGAACCCGGCGCGCTGTGTTCGGCCTGGGACGCCGGATAAAAATTGAGCCAAATCCGACAAAAAAAGAGTCCTTGAGGGCGACTACGAAATAAATGGGACGCCGACGTCAAAAGGAGGGTCCTGGGGGCTCTCGGGGGACGACTAGAGTTGCTCTTAACCCTCGCGAATCACCGGGAAGATGAAGCGACGCACAGCCTTTGTCTCCACTCTCCAGGCGGCAAGATGCAGCAGCTCTACGTGCCTCGATCTGGAAGCTGGATCACCATCATCGTCCACACACATCCCTCCCTGGTGCTAATAAAACGCATCGAAATCTCCTTCTTTCTTGTGCAAACGAAAACTGTGGTGGAAGGGGCGTATCCGTCATTCCTCGTTCGATGTGGCGGGCCACGGAGACACGACGACGCAGGAGAGAAGGATATTGGCTGGCTGGCGGCCTGACGCGAAGACGCCGGGGACATTTCGGTAAAACCCTCGGCGTGGTGGGGTCGGGTTCCGTGGTGGGGGCTGTTGACCACTGTCCTTTTTTCACCCACCGCGCAGGACGTGGCTACTGAACAACGCCGTCCGTTTTTCTCATTGCGATCACGGTGGTAACCCCAGTGCGAATGTGCGATGTGTTATTGCGCTTCTAAATTATTTTTTCAAACTATTATTGCGCTCCTAATTAATCTCGAGTAGTACCCGCAAAAAAGATCTCGAGGACTAGTACAAGTTCAAGAACAGTATTGTTGCTACGAATACGAAGAGAAACCAAGGAATCACCGATGTGGACTATCCAGTCGACGAGGCAACAAGCAGTGCTCCCTAAATATAAGGTACAGATTACTTACAAGTACTAGTACACTGGTCCAAACAACTCGCCAAAATTCGAAAATCATTTGTAGCTCCCGAACTTTCCCTTTGAAACAACGAGAAATTCATTTCTTGGTCTTAAAAATTCCAAAGCAAAACGTATTGTCATATATACATGTCTAGTGCATCGACCAAATTTATCTTATTATCATAAATAAGATGATGAAATTTATCTTATTATCATAAATACGAGGAAACCCTACCTCAATGTGAATAATAGCTCAGTGGTGGAGTATATCAGTGTCTCATCCTCCCTTACCACGACCTCCTAGCATACTACCTCCATTTTCAAATAACAGGACCTATAATTTTTTTAGAAGTCAAACTATGTAAACTTTGACCATTTTTTATTTTTTTTACATCTATAATACAATATCAACATAGTTTGATAGATCATGAAAAATGGTTTCCATATCATATCTATATAGTATACTAGTTGTTGATAGTTTTCTCCAAAAACTTAGTCGAACATAACATTGTTTGACTTTTGAACGTTTAAAAAAAGTTATAAGCCTTCTTTTTAGAAACGGCGAGTACTAAATACTAGTGGTGGAGCAAACATAAGGAAATGATTTCGTTTGGACCTGAAACACAAGAGTAGAAAACACATATAAATCCGACAAGTTTTGCATGTGTGAATCACCAGATTGCAAAACATAGTGAAGTCGTAGGAATAACTGTTGGGAGATATTGATATGTATCAAACGTATCTATATTTTTTTATTGTTCCATGCTTGTTTTATACCATTAGTATATATCTGAACCATCTTTATTTATCATTTTGAGGAATTTTATTGTACTAACCTATTAACAAGATGCCCAGCGTCAGTTCCTATTTTTCTGTTGTTTTGTATTCCAGAAAATCTTCTTCAGGAAAAGCCCTCGGAACTAGATGAAAATTTCCGGGAATTATTTTTAGGTCGAAACAAAGACGGTCCAATGGGCGACCTGAGGGGCCACCCACAGGGCAGGGGCGACCCCTGGCCGCGGCCTAAGAGGGACCCACCCCTGCTCCTGGGACGTCCCCTCGGCCTCCCTCAATGCCTATAAATTACAAGATTGTCTACATCGACTTGAGAATTGCTTGCAATAAACTCGGAGTCTGCTTACATGTAACAAAAAATATTATATGTACAAATATAGCACCTCCTGATTACATATTGTTTCAAGCAAAATGGGGATATGCTTCTGACTAAGTGGATTTTTACCAGCCTTTAAGTGTGGTTCAATGCTTTGGAAGGAATGGAAATGCTTCTGTACGCATGAAAATTAGCTTCCACCTTCCTTCATCCATAACCAGTGGTGGAGCTATGTATAGGGGGGGGGGGGCGCCCCCTACCCCCAGCCCAAGAAAAATTTGCCTTAACACTACATTTTTTAAATGAAGAGAGGAACTTCTGAAGGGGTCGTTGCATAGAAAACAAAAATTTTCCTACGCAGCAAGCGGAATAAACCCCAAGGATCTAGACCTACTAGATGGAGGTAGCGAAGATGAGATCCAATCTCTTACCCTTGAAGATCAACAAACGCGTTTTGTCGGTGCAGGGGTTGGCTAGTCGATCCCCGCAACTAGACTCATCTAGTCGCGAGGAGATGTATTTCCTCGAAGTCCAATCCGACGAGGTGCCACAAGGGGCAGCACCTCCGCGGTATCCACACGTACGGCTCGATGTAGATCTCCTCCTTCTTGATCCCGCAAGCAAGGTGGAGATGGCTAGATGGATCTCGGCACCACGACGGTTGTGGTGGCGTTGACGATGTTGATCTCCACGAGCATAGCTACGCCTAGCCAAGCACGAGGAGGGAGAGGACCATGGCGCAGCAACCCTAGCAAGGAGAGGTGGTGCGGCAAGGTGGAGGTGGAGGAGCATGGCGCGGCAGCCCTTCGGGGAAAGGTGGCGCGGTAAGGGGGAGAGGTGCGGCCAAGGGAGGGGGTGGCGGCTAGGGCAAGAGGGAGCATCCAGGGGTGCGGCAGCCCTCCCCCAGCCCCTCCTTATATAGGTGGCCAGGGGGGCTGCGCCCCTTGCCCTCTTAGGGCCGGCGGCTAGGGGGGAGGCTTGCCCCCCAAGCAACCCTCTAGGGTTTAGGCCGCCCCCCCCCCCCTTCTAGAAGCTTGGCCCGCATGGGCCATTGAGGGAGTGGTGCGGCTGGCCCAATAGGCCAGCCCACTACCCCTTCATGCCTTGTGGGCCCCATACTCCTATGGGCCCCACTTCTAGACCCCTCTAGAATCTTCTAGAACTTTCCGGTACTTTACCGATAAATTCCCGAGCCTTTCTAAACCTCCGGAAACCACTTTCCTTATATGAATCTTATTCTCCGGACCACTCCGGAACTCCTCGTGACGTCCGGGATCCTATCCGAGACTCCGAATCACCATTCGTTCATTCCATCAAAATATCTCATCGCTAACCCTAGCTACATCGGAGCGTTAAGTGTGTGACCCTATGGGTTCGAGAACATGCAGACATGATCAAATCAATAATCAATAGCGGGACCGGGATGCCCATATTGACTCCTACATATTCAACAAAGTTCCTTATCGATTGAACCACGATGCCGGAGATTCTTAATCTCATATACGATTCCCTTTGTCTCACCGATATTTAATTTGCCCGAGATTTGATCGTCGATATCTCCATATCTAGTTCTATCTCGTTACCTGGCAAATTCTCTTTACTCGTCCATAATATAGGATCACCGTGATTACCACTTAATCACATGGTTGCAACCTTTCTGATGCTATATTGCCGAGAGGGCCCAGAGATATCTTTTCCGTCACAAGGAAGGACAAATCCCACTCTTGATTCATGTCACCCAACAAATACCATCGGAGATACCTGAAAGCCACCTTTATAATCACCCAGTTACGAAGTGACGTTTGATGTCCACAAAGCATTCCTCCGGTAAACGGGAGTGACATAATCTCATGGTCTAAGGAAACTATACTTGGCATACTAAAAGTGTTGGCAATGAAACTTGTGTGACACGATCAATTGCAACTCTTTATTATTGGGTCTTGTCCATCATATCATTACTCCTAATGATATGACTCCGTTATCAAGTGACTATAACAAGTCCATGGTTAGGAAACTCTAACCATCTCTTGACTAACGAACTAGTCCGGTAGAGGCTTACTAGGGACACCTGTTTGTTTATATTCCACACATGTATTATGTTTCCGGTTAATACAATTATAGCATGGATAATAAACTATTATCATAAACATGAATATGCTAATAAACCATTTTATTATTGCCTCTAGGGCATATTCCCAACAGTCTCCCACTTGCACTAGAGTCAATAATCTAGTTTACATTTTCTCGATTCAACACTCATGGTGTCTAACACTCATGGAGTCTCAGTGCTGATCATGTTTGCTTTGCTCGTGGAAGAGGTTCTGTCCGTGTTCTGTACTATACAGTTCTTTATGTTCTTTGCAAAACGTCAACGTCACCTAATTTGACATTACTTTATCATCTCATGATAAACCTATTATCATCACATGATAATTCACATCATCACATGATGAATATAATATATTTGGTTAGAGAGTGAGATTTTCGTTTCCCTTTTATGCCTACATGACGTATGATCAGTCAAAAGGAACTTTCACATAGCATGTGCACCCGGAACTCACTCAATCTTGAAACAAAATTTCTCAAAGCATAATATTATATCTTTTAATCCTTGAATTAATCATATACTCCTATATGTTGTAGACTCACAAATCGACAGTGCTATCATGTCACTTCGATATTTTCGATCACGCTTTCGCTGCGCTTCTGACTTTAAGAGATCTCCAATCTAGTTTGGTTTTATGACTTCAACCAAGTCTACCAATCTCTAGATTCTATTATCTCATCTCATGTTAAAATGACTCCTCATTCTAACACGTTCTTCTAACCAAGAACTTGGGTCACATATCGTCAAATACAAACACATGGTTCTTATATGTTTTCGACCTATGAACAATTCATAGCGAATTCTAACATATCCTCCAACCATCATTTTTGTACTGAGTTATCAACTCAATGTTTCACCTATTTTTCACAAGCAGATGAACCTTTCTTCTCTTGTTTTATTTTGAACTCCTTCAAAAACTTACTTAGGTAAAACATCCTGACATAATGTTATCAAACATATCTATCCTCCATAGATACATCCATCTCCATGGATATTTGACGTTTCAAACTAACTTCATAAGTTATACGTTGGTTCCTAACTTATTTACAACATTTATGAAATCTCCATTTCACACAAACAAGATGTTGTAAACTCCCACTCAAATATACACCATACACATATTAAATTGTGAAACCACTTTGGCTCCCACTCAGAAATATGTTATCTCTATATTTGACCATGATTTAACTAGCTCCCACTCAAACATATGTCACCACATATTTTGATCTTGGAAAATAGTTTCTGCTCTAACTTAATATATGTCACCACATATTTTAATTAGATCACACTCGTGTATTTTCTCGATATTTTGGACACCTCCAAAATTCTTAATTAACTATTAATATCGAGAACTCTTTATACGAAACGCTAGTACTTTACTAGCTTTAAGTTTTATTTATTCCCAGCAAAACCCCTTTTGAAGAATAAATATGTGAAACATCACTTTCACAAAATCAAGCAACAATTACTTTGTGATTTAAACTTAACATCGAATGACTCTTAGTCACTTTCGTATTTAAGGCTTCTATTTCTTCTTTGTAGTTTCGTAGGTATGTCTTGTTTCTGAAACATGACAAGTAAATCATGAATATTATTTTGTAACCTGACAAAATACCATATTCTTGAATCCTACTTTTCTTTAGACAAGCTAAACCGAAATTCAATGATCACCATCATCAATTCCTTTATGTGTCAAGTTTTAACCAACATAGCACTTTACATATGTGCCACTTGATACATAAACAAGCAAGGTTTTAGCTTTTCCATTCCATCAATTCTTTTATCAATGAAACCTTTTCACGATAAATCCACTAAAACATTTAACACAATCAACAATTGATTTGTCCCTTTTAGTCTCTCATTGTGGAATCTCTATTCATAGTCACATATGAATATACTACAAACTTTATTTGCAATAGTTTCTAATTATCTCATAATTAATGAAACCACTGTTTCACATAACTCATATGCGAAATGCAAATCATTAAATAGATCCTTATTTCTAAACCGAGTGTTTATCAAATAAATCTAAATGCTATTATCAAACCCCCGAAATAAAACCCTTATTTGAGACCACACAATATCAAATAGTGTGTGATTACAATATCTTAGGACATATCAAACTCCTTTGAAATATTCTAAACATTGTAATTTGTGATAACACTTGTCACAAGTCCACATACTAACATATAACTCAAATATTTCGTCTCTTTTGATCAAATCATAAAGACTCAATTTTCTTGTTAACTTAATATCCTAAACTCCAGAATTTTTATTTGATCTCATCAAATATCATAACTTGAATAAATACACCTATTTAATCATTTCACTTATGATGGAGCGCACAAAATAATGACATCTAACATTTGCTGAAAATACAACCAACACTTGTGTTTATCTTCGGCAACTCATGACACACTTCCAAAGGGTGGCATTTTTAGTCATACTCCTTACAATAAGGCGCATTGATAAAACATCAAAATGTTTATTCAATATTTAGCACGACCAAAACAATTGTCATTATTAAGTTTTGGATATTTTAGTATGTCACATATTTTATAAATGTTTAACCAATTTATCATCTAGATTATAATAAGAATAATACACTTATAATCGAAACTTGTGATTTCCAAAAAGGATCACTCATGAAAATAGAACAACCATTGTCTTTAACATGAATAACCGTCTCACATAAGCAAGACACACTAATCAAAATCACACTTAATTCGATTACAAAACTTATTCAAATCCTCTAATCTAAACGATAAATGTAGAGACAGATCATTGCCGGCATCAACTCCTTGATTGCCACTATTCTGCAACGTCTTCCCATATCCTTTATGCAAATCTCAAGCAGCAGGTTCTGTTTTCATAAAACAGAATGAGTATCAAATACTTATTGAAACCGCCACAATTGCAATTTGGACTTAAACACTTATAACTTGTATATCACTATATACTTTCTGCATTGTCAACTTCTCTTGCTATGGGTTCCACTTTGACATGACGCAGCCGAGACACAAACTCATAGAAAGTGATCAAATCCCTTCCTATGACCTAGTCTCCGACACAATTCTTGAAGCTGGGGAGAAACTAGCGTATCACCCCATCTATTGCGAAACCGTCATTCATCTCGTGGTTCCAAACAAGCACTACACGATGATGTATCTCATGCATTATCCTCAGGTGTTGTTCCAAGCAAGTGTTCTCTTCCATCTTGAGTGAAAGAAAACCGTTTAGACATTCGAACCTTACAATTCTAACTTGTGCTGAAAAACTATTTTTCAGCTCATCAACAATCTCCATTGCAATCAAGTTCTTTGAATTGTTTACTTAGGTCAGAATTCATGAAGGTGCACATCATCCACTTGACTTTCAAGTAGGTGGTTCAAAACCACTCCATGTACTCTTCATCGCTTGCAGAAATATTTAGGTTTATCTCCTATTGGTTCTTTTAGCACGCAGAGCTGATCATTGGTGTGTAGGACTTCTTTCAGGACGCAGGTACTACTCAACAAATTTGACCCATCGAGACGCAGTTTTTCGGCAACGAAGACTACCGTAGCCAGCCATGATCTACAAGGATTTTTGCAAAGACATCTGGACTTTTGTTTATGATAATTTTAGTTCATCTTAATGAACTCCCACTAAACTCAACATCTCTCTGGTTGTTTAGTGACACACGATCCAAATCCACTACACCACAACCGATCATCACGTGAGATGATGTAGCTTCAATGGTGAACATCACCATGTTGATCATATCATCCATATGACTCGTGTTTAGCCTTTCGGCTCTTGTGTTCCGAGGCCATGTCTGTACATGCTAGGCTCGTCAAGGAAACCGTAGTATTTCCGCGTGTGTAAATCTGGCTTACACCCGTTGTATGTGAACGTTGAATCTATCACACCCGATCATCACGTGGTGCTTCGAAACGAAGAACTTTGGCAACGGTGCATACTAGGGAAGAACACATCTTGATATTAACATGAGAGATCACCTTATCATGCTACCGTCGCGATCACATCTAAGCATAACAATAAGGTGCATAAAAGGATTAACATCACATGCAATTCATAATTGTGATATGATATGGCCTTTCTTCTTGTGCCTTTGATCTCCATCTCCAAAGCACTGGCATGATCTCCATCACCGGCATGATCTCCATCATCATGGCGCCATCACCATGGTTGTCCACCAACAATTGCAACTACAACTAATGCTACTCTTAGCAATAAAGTAAAGCAATTACATGGTGATTCAATGACACGCAGGTCACATAAAATAAAAGACAACCATATGGCTCCGGCCGGTTGCCGTACTCAACGACATGCAAGTCGTGAAAGATTACAAACATGATCATTGCATACATTATCACAAATCACATATTGGCCATACCATATCACATGACCCCCTCTGCAAAAACAAGTTAGACGTCCTCTACTTTGTTTATTGCAATTTTTTTACGTGGCTTGGGTCAACGAGATAGAACCGTTCTAATCTACACAAAACCACAACGGTGATATAGTAGTTGCTTATTTACTCATCCTTTTGAAAGGCCTTCCATTGAAAATTGCATCCTCACTAAAGCAAGAGAAACAGACACCCGCCAGCCACTTATGCAAAACAAGTTGCATGTCAGTCGTGGAACCGGTCTCTCGTGCGTGGACGAGTAAGGTTGGTCCGGGCCGCTTCAATCTCACAATACCGCAAAGATGCAAAGTGCACGCGAGAAGGTAGCAACATAAAATATCAATGCCCACAACACTTGTGTTCTAATCGCACCAACATCTACGAATAGATCTAGGCTCTGATACCACTGAAGGGGTCGTTGCATAGAAAACAAAAATTTTCCTACGCAGCAAGCGGAATAAACCCCAAGGATCTAGACCTACTAGATGGAGGTAGCGAAGATGAGATCCAATCTCTTACCCTTGAAGATCAACAAACGCGTTTTGTCGGTGCAGGGGTTGGCTAGTCGATCCCCGCAACTAGACTCATCTAGTCGCGAGGAGATGTATTTCCTCGAAGTCCAATCCGACGAGGTGCCACAAGGGGCAGCACCTCCGCGGTATCCACACGTACGGCTCGATGTAGATCTCCTCCTTCTTGATCCCGCAAGCAAGGTGGAGATGGCTAGATGGATCTCGGCACCACGACGGTTGTGGTGGCGTTGATGATGTTGATCTCCACGAGCATAGCTACGCCTAGCCAAGCACGAGGAGGGAGAGGACCATGGCGCAGCAACCCTAGCAAGGAGAGGTGGTGCGGCAAGGTGGAGGTGGAGGAGCATGGCGCGGCAGCCCTTCGGGGAAAGGTGGCGCGGCAAGAGGGAGAGGTGCGGCCAAGGGAGGGGGTGGCGGCTAGGGCAAGAGGGAGCATCCAGGGGTGCGGCAGCCCTCCCCCAGCCCCTCCTTATATAGGTGGCCAGGGGGGCTGCGCCCCTTGCCCTCTTAGGCCGGCGGCTAGGGGGGAGGCTTGCCCCCCAAGCAACCCTCTAGGGTTTAGGCCGGCCCCCCCCCCCTTCTAGAAGCTTGGCCCGCATGGGCCATTGAGGGAGTGGTGCGGCTGGCCCAATAGGCCAGCCCACTACCCCTTCATGCCTTGTGGGCCCCATACTCCTATGGGCCCCACTTCTAGACCCCTCTAGAACCTTCTAGAACTTTCCGGTACTTTACCGATAAATTCCCGAGCCTTTCTAAACCTCCGGAAACCACTTTCCTTATATGAATCTTATTCTCCGGACCACTCCGGAACTCCTCGTGACGTCCGGGATCCTATCCGAGACTCCGAATCACCATTCGTTCATTCCATCAAAATATCTCATCGCTAACCCTAGCTACATCGGAGCGTTAAGTGTGTGACCCTACGGGTTCGAGAACATGCAGACATGATCAAATCAATAATCAATAGCGGGACCGGGATGCCCATATTGACTCCTACATATTCAACAAAGTTCCTTATCGATTGAACCACGATGCCGGAGATTCTTAATCTCATATACGATTCCCTTTGTCTCACCGATATTTAATTTGCCCGAGATTTGATCGTCGATATCTCCATATCTAGTTCTATCTCGTTACCTGGCAAATTCTCTTTACTCGTCCATAATATAGGATCACCGTGATTACAACTTAATCACATGGTTGCAACCTTTCTGATGCTATATTACCGAGAGGGCCCAGAGATATCTTTTCCGTCACAAGGAAGGACAAATCCCACTCTTGATTCATGTCACCCAACAAATACCATCGGAGATACCTGAAAGCCACCTTTATAATCACCCAGTTACGAAGTGACGTTTGATGTCCACAAAGCATTCCTCCGGTAAACGGGAGTGACATAATCTCATGGTCTAAGGAAACTATACTTGGCATACTAAAAGTGTTGGCAATGAAACTTGTGTGACACGATCAATTGCAACTCTTTATTATTGGGTCTTGTCCATCACATCATTACTCCTAATGATATGACTCCGTTATCAAGTGACTATAACAAGTCCATGGTTAGGAAACTCTAACCATCTCTTGACTAACGAACTAGTCCGGTAGAGGCTTACTAGGGACACCTGTTTGTTTATATTCCACACATGTATTATGTTTCCGGTTAATACAATTATAGCATGGATAATAAACTATTATCATAAACATGAATATGCTAATAAACCATTTTATTATTGCCTCTAGGGCATATTCCCAACAACTTCGTTTCGGCTTGAAGGTGTACTGAAAAGAGGAAGAGTTGCAACAACGTGTTTGGTGCCGTAAACATCCCAATGTACCCATTGCAAAAATATCATGCATCTTTCATTTTAGAAATACAAATAAGAAATATAGGAAGCACACTGTGTATCTTGAGTCAAGAGTATGTGTAGGAGATATAAGAATCAATGATGCAAACTTAAGAAGCATGGTCATGTTGTCAATCTACGCATAAGAGGAACATGTTGGATTTATTTATCTATATTAATTCTCGAATATCTGTAGGAAAATTATATCACAACATAGTGGAAGCATACAAATTTGAGAACTAAAACCAGCAGGCTTGCAAGTAAAGATATATGTAGGTGCTAAAAAATATAAACAAGAATCCTCTATGAACTAAAATCATATGACAAAACATGCATCCACTTGAGTAAAATTATGCTCGCAGCACTAGCAACCTTGTACTAGCCAATATCAGAGGATCAAGTGCTAAGTCTTGGTCTATGCTTTGACATCGATTTGAAACTAAAATACATGCAAATTGAGGATATGAGATAATTATTTGTAGAGTTTTTCGCTCCTTCTGCGACTGATGCCAAGATGTGCTCGCACTGGATGCGAGCTGCCACAACCACGTCCTGCTTTGTGTTTGGTTGTGTGGATTGCCGCTCTCTTCCTCAACCCACAACCCAAACCGTGTTGTATATGTAGGGATCAAGATTGCTCCAGTGAAAGGTGGAAGCAGGCAACGACCAAGCGCTTCTGGCGGATCGTATCTTTGTTGGCCCGGCTAAACCGCCTATCAAAGTCTAGCTGCTCTAGCCGCTGATCAATGATGGTTTGCCATTGTTTACCCGCTCGTGTTCCCATGGTGGAGGTGTCGGACTGGAAGGGAGGATTACCCTCGTTTCGTTAAGACGAGATAGAGGGGGTGAGCATTGTCACGGGGGTAACGATGAAGCACAACGATGAGGCTAAGATGAAAGGGAGCAATGTTGCGGACATAGTTGAAAAATCCGGACCGGACCGGCGGTTCGACCAAAAAAACCGGAACCGGCGCCTCAGCCAGACTGTTAAGCGCACTGGACCGGACAAGGAAGTGAATCGACAAAGGGAGGATTAGCCTCGTTTCGTTGAGACGAGATAGAGGGGGTGAGCATTGTCGTGGAGTAACGATGAAGCACAACGACGAGGCTAAGAGGAAAGGGAGCAATGTTACGGGCATAGTTGAAAAATCCGGACCGGACCGACGGTTCGAACGGAAAAAAACCGGAACCGACGCCTCCGCCGGTCTATTAAGTGCACTAGACCGGATAGGAAGTGAACCGGCGATTTTTCGGTTGAACCGGCGGTTTGAGGCGATTTTTCCAGTTTTTGTCCTAACGGAGGACGGGTCCAACCGATTCGAGCTAATTGCGGAATATAAAATTTAATGTGCGGCGAAGGGGAATCAAACCCTGGCCGCGCACATGCTCCGTTACTCACTCTGCAACACACAAACCATCTGTTCTGGACTAGTTTGTTATATATTGTACGTAAGATATTCTATTTGACCCTTATTTTCTTTATTGAACTACTAAAATTAATATAATTTTTTAATTACCGGTTCAGCAATTGAACCGACGAATCGGCGGTCAGACCATTGAACCCATAGCCTGACCGGTTCGATCATCTGTCCGGTTTTTTAAACTATGGTTGCGGGGGCGACGGCGAAGCACAACAATGATGCTCAGAGGGAAGGGGAGTAGTGTGGCGTCAGGGGAGTGGAGTTGTTGACTAAGAATAAATAAATGCAAAACGAAGTGTTATGATGGAATAGGAGATGGACAACATACCCTGGTATGGTTCCGATGATTTGTTTCCCATCAGCACCTGATATGTGATCTTTGTCCAAACATTATTAGCAACGATGAAGCACAACGACGAGGCTAAGAGGAAAAGGAGCAGTGCCGAGGGGGCGACGGCGAAGCAGGACTATGATGCTTGGAGGGAAGGGGGTTGTGTGGCGTTTCAAGAGTGACGTTAGGAGAGAGGAGTTGTTGACGAAGAATAAATAAATGCTAAAACGGGTGTTCGATGGATGGAATAGGACATGGACAACATGGTATAGTTCCGATGATTAGTTTCCCGTCAGCACCTGATATGTTGTATTTGTCCAAACATTATTAGCAAAAAAAGAATTTACCACGTTTCTCCACATGGATGGGAGGTGAGAGCTGCCAAAGCCGAGACGCGTGTGGGGCACGGCGTATGATCTCACAGGATCGCCACACAAGCAGGACCATCATTTGCTCTCACTGACAGGTGGGTCACCGCGAAAACTTTCCGTTTCCTCCCCTCGCTCCTCGTCCACCAGGACCAGGCCACCTCCTCTTTCCTTTCCTCCTCCTTCCGTCTCGGGCCTCGCCTCGTCGTCTTCCCGATCTTTACAAAAAGAACCCCAAATCCACACCTTTCGTGCCATTGTCCCCGACGGTTCCCTTATTAAAGGCCATCTCCCAACCAGACAGAGCTAGTAGTACTAGCACACCCGCGTAGCAGCAGCAGCAATGGTGGCTTCCTCTCCCCCATAAAGCCACAGTCTGCGGTTCTTGGCGTGTTCTTGGCCTCCCTTCCTTCCTCGTACGGACGCCATGGACATGCCCGGGGAGGAGGAGGAGTACGTCTACGAGTACGACAACGAGTTCGACCTCGAGAATCCCTTCACCAGCCCCGCCGACGAGCCGATCGCCAGCCTCCTCGACGCCGAGGGCCACCACTCGCCCTCCCTCTCCGCCGCTGCCTCCGCCGTCCGCCGCTACGCCGCCGGATTCATCTCCAAGGTAAGGGTCTCGCGGCGCCTAGCGGTTATTCCTCTTATGTCCCGCGGCCCTTTCTTGCGGACGGCGCATCCCCTTCCTATTTTGATCTGATCATCAGCCTTGGTCGGCTCCGCCCTGCAGGTGCGCTACGACGGCGAGCTCGCCGTGCACCCGCGGGTCGCCTACCTAGCTCTGAACTACGTGGATCGCTTCCTCTCCAAGCGCCAATTGCCGGTAAGAGCGCGAAAGGTGGCGTTTGTTCTGCCAAGATTTGTGCAAAGAATTCGGTCTGATCTTGTCCCCCGTGGTTTCGGCGCAGTTCGAGCACAAGCCGTGGGCGCCGCGGCTGCTCGCCATCAGCTGCCTCTCCATCGCCGCCAAGATGCAGCGCGTCGCCGCGATCTCCCTCGACGACATCCAAGTAAGTGCGACGAGCATCGTGTTTTCTTGGTTGCTCGATCTGCTCTGCCGCGATTCCCGTGTGGGGATTAGTTACTAATCAGGTTTCTTGGTGGCGTGGTGTGGTGCGTTTGCAGAGGGACGAGGAGTTCATGTTCGACGCCGTGAACATCCGGCGCATGGAGCGGCTGGTGCTGGGCGCGCTGGAGTGGCGCGCGCGCTCCGTCACGCCGCTCGCCTTCCTCGGGTTCTACCTGTCGGCGTGCTTCCCTCCGCCCCGGCATCCGCCCCTGCTCGACGACGTCAAGGCGCGCGCCGTCGACCTCCTCATCCGCGCCCAGCCTGGTACGTGCGCCTGTGCGCGCCGGCACACCAATGCTGCTCAACAATGCTGCTCTGTTTTCACGCCAATACTGCGTCAGATTCCTCAGCGGGGAGGCCGCTAAAAACTGCTCTTCTGTGTTTCCATTTTGCAGAGGTGAAGATGGCCGAGTACCCGCCCTCGGTGGTGGCCGCCTCGGCGCTGCTCGCCGCCGCCGGAGAGTTCGCCGGAGCCCACCTCCCCGCCTTCCAAGCCGGCGTGGCCGCCTGCCCCTTTGTAAATAGCGTGAGCATGATCTTATGAAACCGCACATTTTCGTTCTCTTTCCGTTCATAAACCCTCCTTAATTCTCCAGTAAATAATTCACCAGAATAACCAAACCACTTGTCACACTCCAGATCCTTTGGGAGAAGGGGACGTTCGTTTCTCCATTGCATTTACTACCAATATATACTGTTTACCTTTTCGTAGTTATTATTTCCCTCGTGAATTGGACCAAAGCGAGCAGCGATTGACCCCGGCCGGCCCGGCTAAACTTTGTTGTTTCCTCACCGGAGTTAATAAATTTCCTCTGCTCCGTTACAATGATTACCTGGCTGGCGCCGCATGCTACTGCTCCTCCAAAGATCATGATAATAGCAATGTCGAGCATAATTGTAAATACTGTACTCCAGAGATCCGTGCAGATCGCTCGTGGTGCTGATCTTTTTTTTTTTTTGCTGCAGGAGAAGCTGCAAGAGTGCGGTGAGGTGATGGCGGCGGCTTGCGGCATCGTCGGGTCCGGCCGGACGACGGCGGTGAGCGGTGACACGCCGGTGACGGTGCTCGGGCACAGGCACTACCGCAGCGCCAGCTCGGAGAGCGACCGGACAGTGGGATCGGTGGCCAACGTCGCGGATGCGAAGCGGCAGTGCATGGGCCCACCTTCCCAGTGGGGAGGATGACTCGATGCAGCGTGACAGCTGGAAGAGTTTACTCTTGCCCTTGTTCGTTTTTTCCTCATCATTCCGAATTTTTCTTCTATTTTAGTCTTGTCGAGGTAAAGCAGGATTGGAATGAACATTGGAGAGAACTGGTGGTGGTAGCTGTCGTTTAATTGCATTTTTTTTGCTCCCGTGGGGGCCTAGCTGGGGTGAATTCTGCGGTAGGGGTAGATGCTAGATTGGTGGATGGATATATTGGGCTGAGGAGGAAAACAACAATGTTTTGTTGCTGAGAATAAGAAGAAAGTCATGTGCCCTCTTACTTTCTCTTGTGTTCTTTTTTTTTTCTCAAATTTGAAATTCCTTAACATAGAGAAATACTACTCCAGGTGAAATTAGTAGGAGTACAATTTAGACGTTTTTGCAGGTTGAAATTCGTCTCTTAGAAAATTATTAGAAATCCCCGTCGGCACGGCACGGTAGGGCTGGTAACTGGCCATGCGCTCTGTAGATAGAGAGAGAAGGATATGGCGACGAGCGGTCAACGGAGAAACGGCACTTGTCGGGACGGAAACAGGCAGCGGCACCAGCCTTGTACTTTACCTTTACGGGCAGAGCCTCCTCCGTCCGCTAGATGGTCTACACGTGGCCGCACGGAGCTGCATCACGGCGTTTCCCCTGCGGCCGGCCAGCCTGGCTTCTCCCGCGCCTCCTGCATGCAGCAGCGTGCATGGCGCTGTACACGTACGTACACGCGTATACGTGTATAACGTCGTAGATGTAAACATCTCTCATGACATCACGCACGGGCACGAGCCAACGAACTGTGAGCTTTGCAAAAGCGAACTTACATGTGGGCCCAACTGCTGGGTCCACGGTAAAATCGATCGATTTTCACGCGTGCTAGCGATAAGCTACTTACCGCGCTTTCGAGGGCGAAAAAGATGTGGGTGACGCATCGTCACGCACATGCTACCCAATGTTGGATTTTTGTTTTCTTTCGCACGCGGTGGCAGCTGCCTTTCCCTGTCCAAATTACAATTCGAGCAAGACTGCAGTGAACATAGGTGGTTTGGACGTGACATTTTGACTCCATCCATGGCCGGCCGGGTGACAAGCTGCGTCCCACTTGCAAATGTAACTCTTCCCTTTTCCGACCGGAAATTCCGTGGCGATTTGTGTTGACGCGCTTTTTACTCGAGTGCCCTGCTTGAGTCACTGTGCAATAAATCGACCACTCGTATCATATGCGGTCGACACGCGTGGACAACTTCAAATCATTGCGTCGGAGGGTGTGTGCTGCCACCGTGATATTACGTTCAAATTATAAACGTACTACGTTGGTAGAAGTTACGTCTGCACTGGCTAGTATAGAAACCGTCCATCTTGTTCTTGTCATTGTTGTTCATCTGGTTAATTAAGTCAACTCAATAAACTAGGCACGTACGTGCATGAGATGAGAGTTGAAGGGTTATGTTCCTGATAAACTTTTAAGGCAACACGGTGTTGGTTGTTGTATGTCTTGCTGAGTCGGCGTACGTGCAACTTGGAGATGCTTAATTATTTTTTGCCGGTACATCTCGCAATGAGCGGGCACACGTTGTATCAAGGGTATTCAGCTGAATACCCATATTTTTTAGAAAAATATTCAAAGCTAATGCTAGACCATCAAATCTCGCTTCATTTGTATTACTAGCAAATGTGTCCGTGCGTTGCTACGGTTTGAGTTTTAATGACATGTCTATAACCAACAATCTAACAAACCTACTCTAGTCTCTCTGAATCTGATTTCTCTTGTTTAACCATGCTGTCTGGGTACGACTGTAATAACAACAAAACTTTACCAAATGACCAAGCAATACAATTGTACTTTGGTAGTGGAACCGTGATCCTAATGTAGTTACACACTACGGAAAACCAAATTAACCGGTCCAAAAGCCGGTGTAGAGTGTGGACTGTGAAACAATTAATTATTGGAATGGATCAGTAGCAAATCCTCCTACTCAGGTTGTTCTCAAAGAAAAGCAACTCATGCACATTATAGCAGCAGATAACAATAGTTGTTTCTTAGTTAAACAGTTTGTACAAACAAGGATGATCAATTGATATAGCTGGTTTGTTTTTTGGAAATAATAAAGAATCATAACATGAGACCGATCGAGTATATACGTACATATATAGTTTGGTTAAGCTGGCCTGCGTTGCATATATGTATCAGCTGTCCCCGCCGGTGCCCGGTGATGGAACTGACAGCAGTCGACGACGTGTAGCTCGACTCGTACCCCTCCGCGGCTGCAGTTCGTCGATCGCCACCGGCAGTTGGTATGAAAACGGCGCATCGAACTGGAGCACGCACTTGGCTTGAAGGATGGCCGGCCGGAAGCCGTACACCGGTGGTGCACGCACTAGAGTTCCACGACCAGTAGGCGAGCTCCATCTCCTGCGCATATATTCAACCTTTTCATTGATATAATAAATGTCAACCGCTCATCAGCTAAGCAACCCGGTGTGCCCCTTAGTCGAGACTCGAGTCAAAACACTACTCTGCTCACGATCAATTAGCTTCACAAGAAAAATTCAGTAGTGCTCGATCGTGATGCATGTGGCATGCCGCATTGCGGCATGCTGCCTGGGGCCCTGGAGTCTCCTTGCTCTCCAGGCATTGTCGCGCTCGCGGGCTCGCGGCTCGCGACCGAGGCACCGCAAGCTGCAGGTGACGGGTGACCTCGTCGCCGCAGCGGACAAACCACACGCGCGCGGGCTTCGCCGGCCAACATGCAACTGGCCTCTCACGCCATTCAGCAGGACGGAGGTGATGTCGTGGCTGGGGATGTGGTCGGTTCCGACCTCGTGTTGGCGGCGTCTTCCCCGATGTGGAGACTGGAGACCTGCTTCTTCCCCGACGTCCGTTGATCGGTCATGTGCTGCCTCTGTCCGGCGGGGAACCGCCCAACCACCGCTTAACCTGGACCATGGTAGAAGACGAACGGCTAGCTAGGCCTAGGTTGCAGTCCTCCACCACCCGTAGTCATTGGGCTCTGATGCTCTTCGGGCCATGGAGGCTGGAGCTAGAGCGGCGAGACCATGGAGGCGTGGCACGCTGGGTATTTTGTGTGGAGCCGGGCGGCCATGGAGGCGACACTGATTGACATCTCATCGTCTCGTGTCGTCCTCGGTGAGCAATTTGGAGGCGGAGGGAAGGATCCAGAGCAGACTTGGCTGATGAAGGGCGTGTAGCCGCCGATGCCCTTGACCTGTGCTGAGGAGTTGTTCTGCTCCAACATTTAGACCTCGATCATGATGGCGTGAGCTTCTATGGGTCCTTTCTAGAGATGAGTAATAGGCAAAACAACTCGGGACTCTAATGAATATGGCACACAAACCAGATCAGGACTCTTCGTTTTCCTTTTCGTGGTGGACTCTTTTTTTTTTTGAAATATTTCCGTTGTGGACTCTGCGTGCGAAATACCACAAGAATTTGCAAAGCACGATCGAGAAAGAACGAACAGGTACGTGGCAAAAGTAATATTATGCGATTTGGTGGGAGGGTAAAACGGTAAAAATACGGACGGACGAACCAAAGAGGATAAGGACGGACGAACCAAAGAAGCCTTATTGCCTTTATTATTAGGTATAGAAATCCCACATAATCTTCGCAATTGCTTCGTTTGTCCTTTTGGTTGGAACAAGTGCTGGGAAAGTCTTGGTTAATCGGATCGACTGCTAGCTCCGTCAATTATTTTTGCTGATTTCGTTGTGTATTTTTCATTTTGAATACCCATTGTAAAAATTCTGGGCCCGCCAACCACGGCAGAGAATTAAGCATGCATCTTCAGTGAAGCTTTCTCTATGAAGATCAAACAAACAATGTACTACTCGCGAAAGAAGATCCCGTGAGCAAAACTGGAACTAGAGACTTTCTTATTAGTAGTAGAACGCAACCAGTGGAACAGCAAAACACAGACACCATTCATCAGTGTGTCTCGCTTTAAAACGGTACTAGCAGATCTGGGATGGTGAGGTCGTCGATCGTGATGAGCAGTTCTCGAATTGAAGAAAATCTGCCGAAAAGCTGGGGGCTTTAACTAAAAGGGCTTGCTCGGGAGGCTTTAGAGCCTACCGTTACGGACGGCTTAATTAATGCCATGAACGTAAGGTCATTATCACTAAGGCTGCCTGTCTACCTAGCTAGCTCGTGTGTGTTCCTCTCTGTTTTGCTCAGCTCGGCAACAGAGTCACACGCGTGTTGGTGACATCGCAGATCCGTGCAGGATTCGTGTGGAGTTTGCTACTATGCATTGCATGGTTCGTGTGACAACATGGCCATTCCGCGCCTCCGTATATATCTGGTAGAAGTACATTATAATCCTTGAAATTGTAGATGTTAGAGAAAAATCGAACCCTCGACTATAATTCACTGAAGTTAGCCAATTATCAATTCCCGGTCTAAATCAAACCTTAGAGTGAAACCCAAACACGGATTGGTAACGTGGCATGGGGTGACCGTGCTGGATTCGTGGAGCTTGCCAATGCTCGGCTCGTGTCAACCTTAACAACATGGTCATTCCCCAGCTCGGTATATCAAATATAAATTCTAAATAAAAGAACGTAAAAAAACAACGGGTGCAAAATAAGATATTATACACCCTGGGTGCTGAATAGTGTTTCTATATATATATATGTAAGAAATACATTTTAATGCTTTAAATTTTAGAGATTAGATAAATTGATCCCACACTCTAATCCAGGACTCTAAACTATCAAATTCCGGTCTAAATCAAATAATGGATCATGTGCAACTTCATGCCATGAATCAGTTTGTAATTTACTTCTAGTCCCATATGTGTGTTTTCTAGACATGTAATGTTATATTACCAATTGTCCCAGGTTTATATATTCCTGGAGGTAAGGTGACTATGTTCCAGGTTTTAAAACTTTGTGTTCTCTGTTTGATTTAATATTTCAATTACACTATTTGTCCTAGCTTGCAAACTGCCAAAAATTTGGCACATATTGCAAAGCCAGCAATTGCTCCAGATTGTAAACATCCCACGTTGCAAAACATCATGTTGCAAACATCCCGGTTTCCAAATTGTCCCAGGAAAATAGCAAGTTTGCAGAAACATACAAAATGCCAGGAAAACCTATATAGCATTACAAAATATCAGGAATATTAGATGATTCAAATAAAATTGCATTTTCAAAAGTGCATTTCGTACAAACCAGTCAAACCAGACACAAATATCACAAATTCCACTCACTACACCAATAATATCTTTTGATACTTGATACGTCTCAAACGTATCTATAATTTTTTAGTGATCCATGCTAGTTTTGTGATATTGTCACATGTTTTTACTATCAATTATATCATTTTTATGCATTTTGTCGGACTAACCTATTGACAAGATGCCCACTTGCCCAGTGCCAGTTCCCTGTTTTTGTGCTGAAATTGTTACAGAAAGTTACTTCTGAAAATATTCTCGGAATTGGACGAAAATTTACGGAGATTTTTTATTGAAGAAATGAGGAAGGGAGCCAGAAGGGCGACTCCAGGGGACCCACACAGGCCAGGGGCGGCCCCCTGCCACGGCCTAGGGCCCACCAGCGGGTGGGACCCGCCCCTACCCTGTGGGCACCCCCTCGGCCGCCTCCGACGCCTATAAAATCACATCCGACGCAAAAACCCTAACCCCCAAAGGATTTTCCCAAATACGCAACAGAGCTCCGCCGCCATCGCCGACAAGTTTCGGGGGTTCAGAAGGTCCTGTTCCGGCACCCTGCCGGGACGGGGATCGACCGCCGGGGCCATCTCCATCAACACCGCTGCTTCCCGCGATGAGGAGGGAGTAGTCCCTCACCGGGGCTGAGGCTTATACAAGTAGCTATGTGGTTATCTCTCTCTCCCATGATGTGATCTTCGTTGTGATCATGAGCTTTGTTAGTGTAGTTAAATACATGATGTTTCCCTATGTGTAATGGATATGATGTTGCTCAAGTGGTGTTATTTAGTACAATTTCCGGAGCCACCGTTGTGATCATGGTACCTCGGTGACAGGATGGGTGCATCATATATCTCATGGAAAATGTATGTGATGAAGCTGAACTGTGAGATATATGATGCCGTGATCAAGGACAAGTATCCTCTTGGTGATGATGTGGAGGACATTGATATGGAGCTGAACTGTGAGCCCCATGGACGGGTCAAGATGAACCGGAAGAGTGCTCACCTCACCACCTCTTCTTCAGGCCGCCGTGCTCCAGGTGTGTCTCGTCCCTCTGGTACTGTTCCCGGGAGTTCTACTGCTGTTGCGGAGGCCCCCAAGAAGAGGTCATGGATCAAGCGTGCCTTGGAAAAGGTTGTTTGTATGAATGTCCACATCCACAAGGAGAACTACTCTGCTTATTGTGAGCGCCAGATCATTATGCAGAATCAGCAACAGATTATGGCACAGCTGAATTTGCCTCCACCTCCTCCTGAGCACGCCATTCAGCCCCATGTTGCCTACAAGAACTGGAACAACAAGTATGTGGATTGAGATCATCATGTGCTTGAGGAGGATGACATTGAGACCGACAGTGAGGCGGAGGAGGATGGGTCAGAGGACACGGCGTCGGAGTGATCTCCTTGGGACATTAGCATCGCTCTTTTCCATTTTTTGGTGTCTTGATGCCAAAGGGGGAGAAGTAGTTCTATTTAGGCTTTCGAGTGTGTTGCATGGGTTGGGCACAAGCTTTCTCGTCCTTCGTTCGTTCTAATGAGCTTGTGCCTATGTATCTTTGTTTTCTATCCGTTGAACTCTATGTGTGGTGTAAGACATGCAACTTGTGATGATCTACTTCTTGTCCACTTAATTATGTTGCTATCTATATCTTGGCTAAGCTTGCTCATATCTAGGGGGAGCTCCTCTCGAGGGGGAGCTTCGAGTTCTTGTTGCTTAATTATATATTGTTTTGTGTGTTGTCATCATTCACCAAAAAGGGGGAGATTGAAATAACATCTCTTAGTTTTGGTGATATAATGACAACACATTTTGTGGGATAATTATGTTCGTTAAAGTGTCATGTCAGGTTTTTTAGCTGGTTAGGCCCAGAAGGTGAAAAGATCAAAGATGGAGAAGTGAATCACTTTGGAGTGGTTTTATGCCCTTGCAGGACCGGAAGTTTCGGCTTCTGGCCGGAAGTTCCGGCCAAGCGAGAAATCGACTAAGTCCTTTTTGAGATTCCTCTCTGGAGGGGTCCCGGAACTTCTCCCCGGAAGTTCCCCCCAGAAATTTCCGGTGGCCTGGAAGTTCCGGCCACCAGGTCGGAAGTTCCGACCCTGGAAGTTTTCCGGTGGAATTTTGGCTAAGTCCTTTTGGGTTTTTCTCTCGGGAGGGGTCCCGGAGGTTTTGGGCGGAGATTCTCCCCAGAGATAGCCGGCTCGCCGGAAGTTCCGGTGTAAGCACCGGAAGTTCCGGTACATAACACCGGAATTTCCGGCCCCTCGCTTCTCCAACGGCCAGAATTCCTGGAGGGGTATAAATACCCCTCCACCTACCTTGGTTCACTTAGCTCTTGCAACTCTCTCTCCTCCATTAAAAGCAAAAGCTCAAATCGAAGAGATCTCCCAATCCCTCCACCCAAACCCGTTGATTTTTTGAAGGATTGAAAGAGAGGATGCGGATGAAAAAGTATCTTTTGAGTATGCCTTTGAGGAAGAGCATGAGACTCGGGTTTCTCTTCAGGAGAAACTCGAATCTATTGAGGAGTCTCACAACAAAATAATTGCTAAACTCATTAAATAACGTGACCATGCAATTGCTAAATATAAAGTCACGAAAAAGGAAAATGCTAGCTTTAAGGAAGAGCTTGCCAAGTTTTCTTCTTTCATTCCTAATGTTAATGATGCTTGTGCTACTAACTCCATTTCTTGTGAAGAATCTATTTTGAAGGAGAATGTTGAGCTACGGTCTCAACTTGAATTGCTAACTAGCAAGTATGGGAAGTTGGAAGAAAGTCATGAAAAACTATCTAGCTCTAATGATGATCTTCTAGCATCCTATGCTAGTCTAAAGTTAGCTCATGAGGCTATCGCTACCAAGATAACATCTTGTGAGCCTCATGTGGACAATGGCACAACTTTATCTAAAAATGCTATATTTCCATGTGCGTCCTAGTAGTTCATCCACTCACAATATTGGTACCTCTTGTGATGAATTACTTGCTTTGCCTTGCTGCTCTAACAATGATGCATCTACCTCCTCTAGTACTTTTGTTGTCACTAACCATGTAGATAAAAGAGATGAGCTCAAGGCCCAAACCACTTTTTTGAAGAAAGGCTTGGAAAAGCGTAATGATGGGAAGAGTGCACTTGACAACATGTTGAGTGTGCAACAATCCCCAAACGACAAGAGTGGACTTCTATTCAACTCCAATAACAAGAACAAGTCCAAGAGTAACAAGAAAAAGGGCCAAGAATAAGTCAAGAATTCGGCCAAGATTACTTGCTTCAAGTGCAAGATTGAAGGGCACCATGTTAGGGATTGCCCAATGAAGAAGAAGCCTCTTAGTGAGAAGCAACTTGGGAAGCGGCCTCTTGTTCAATCTCATGCTCCACCACGAGTTGAACAAAGACCACCTTATAAGAAGACTCAAGTCAATGCTCCTCAAGTTGAGGAGACTATTAAGAAGAAAGAGAAGAGTCGATGTTGCTACCTTTGCCATGGCAAGGCTCACTTTGCTTCTTTATGCACCATCGGTAACCTATCCAACCCCATCTTAATTGATGATGTTTATTCACTTAGAAAGGATAGAGTTGGCAATGTGTTTGCCAAATATGTGGGAACTCAAAGTGGTGTCAAGAAAAGAACCATTTGGGCTGCCAAGCCTATTGTGACTAACCTCTTAGGACCCAACTTGGTTGGGGACCAACAAGCTCAAACTTGATCAATAGGTGTTTGTGGAGGACATTGGAGACTTGGCTATGTTTAAAGAATTAAGGGATCTTCATGATTATATTTCCTCAAGCCAAGTCATTTGGATTATATTGTCATATTTCATATCCTATGTTCCTCCTTGCGGTAACTTGTATTTACATTATATATACATTGAAAGTTGGTTGCTCCCTTGCATGTGTTAGTTTTGTTCCTATCATGTGCTTGTATATGTGTGCTTCTTACTTACCTTGAGCAATCAAGATTGTGTATGTTAATTTGCGCACCATATATGTGTAAACTTTGTGTTGAGTCTTTATTGGATCTTGTGGTGATTTCAATTGGCTCTTTTGAGAGATTAGTGGACTATCCCATTTTGGGGGAGTGATATGCTTTGTGCACTTCACAAACCTAAAAATGTGTGTACATGAGGCACACCACCTAGTATTGATATTTCAATATTATCTAGTCACTATGTGGTATGTCATATTCATGAGAAAATCAAATTCTATAATGTCCATTAATTTATCTAGTTCGTGTTTATTTGCCTCTTGCCTTAGATAAAATGGATTATCACATTATGGGGGAGTAATAAGCTTTGTGCATATTACAAGCCTAGAAAATGTGAACATATGAGGTGTTGCCACTTAGTATTGATATTTTAAATTATCTTGTTTCTATGTGGCAAGTTGCTCAAACAAGTTCCAATTTGACCTAGTGTGTCTATTTGCTCTTTCTTTTGGATCTTATTTTTATGAGTTTTCTTGGTGTGGTTTTCTTCAAATATGCATTTCCATATCCTATTTGAGAAATCATTCGCCTCATCTTTCTCTAACCATGGCTTTGCCGGTTGGTTCGAGTAGTTGGAGCTACCAACAAATTCTTTCGAAGCTTTGTGTTTAAATCTTATCCTTGCCATATGCTTATTTGTTGTGAAGTTAGTCTTGAATATCATTCCTATACCACCGAGAAATATCTCCATATACTCCTTGTCCATGACAAGTGATACTCATAATTGTGGTGGATTTTGTAGACCATCTTCATATTGGCTCTTGCGTTGTATTGCCTTATTTATTGCCAAATGCTTATTTTGACTCCCGTTGTCTTCCTTGCCTCTTGCATGGATCCTAATTTTCAAGTGGTAGTGTTTAGTGTTGTAAATAAAATATGGAGAGTAATGATCCCTTGTGCGTGCATTTTGTATTCAAATGCAAATATCAAAGATAAGGCATGAATCTTGGGGGAGCATTCCTTTTTATTTAGAACACTATCCTATCTATCAATATTTGATCCTTTCAATTAGCATTTGATTTCTGGCTTATGTGTTTATGGAAGACAAACTTTTTTCCTTGATGCTTTGTGCCATCATAAAAGTGTAGAGAGTGCTTGGTTTATTTGTTGTAACCTTGCTCTCCCTTGGGAGTTTGCCTTCTCATTTCTTGATTTGTGTTGTATCTTCTTGAATGAGAAATGCCATTTGGGCATGTATCCTATATTTATCTTCTATGCCTTTTGGCTTTGCTTTGGTACCATCAATTGGTATTAATTGGAATTTAATATCTCCTTTATAGATATTTGTTTCAATTGATATCTCTTGTGGGAGCTTTGATACCTTATGTATTTGTTTTACTTTACTTGATTTCGGTCAAGTATCATCCTTCTCTTGGTATCCTTGCTCCTAGTTGGTATCATTTTTTTTCAATTGGTGTCTTATCGATCATGTGTTGTTTTTATTCGATCCCTATTGATATCTCACCTCATGTGTTGATGTGTTTTGGAATCAATCATATGTTGATTTGATTTTTCCTCAATCATGTGTTGATTTGGATTTTGATATAATTTGGACAACCTTTTTGTGTCGCACTTTGGTGTGCTCTCTTCTTGGTTTACTTGGTGTTTTCGTCCAAATTGTATCTCGCTTGGTTCTTGAAAGACTTTATTCTCGCATGTATATTCTCTAATATATATTTTATATGGCATGTTTGTCTTTCTAGTTCCAATATATAGGGGATACTCCACCGAATCCTAAATCGGCTAAGATGTGCATGAAATTCAATTTCATATCTATATGCACATATTTATGTGGAGTGTTTCCTATATATTGTAGTTTATCTAACTACTATGGGACCCAATGAGTTTGGGAACCATTTTGTGCTTGAATTTTGTTTTAGGTACAATGGATATGCATTGGAGGCTTGTCTCATCCATAAGGAAGGTGTTCTCACCATGTGATTATAAGAGTCAAGCTATGATGATTGTCAAAGTCTCATCTCCTTCATAACCAATGTCATATCGGTAACAACTATCTATCCCATGCATACCTTTCTAGTATTCAACCTTGTGTAGGTTGCCTCTTGGCATGAAAGCTTTTATGTGCAATTGTTGTGGTTTTGGCTTATTTCCTTCACTTGGTATATCTTTGTGATATTTGTGATGAAATTGCAAAAACCTTTTCTTCAATTGGTATGATTTCTTTGTGATTCTTGTTGCCTATCTCAAAGCATCTCCACTATTTCTTGTTCCCTTAGTGATATGTGTGATGTCTCTGATGTGTTTGAAGTTCATCTATATACAAATAAGATAAATTTGAGTTGTGTGCTATGCTTTTAAGCAATAATATTACTTGTGTATATATGACTTCCTTTTGGATACCTTGGTCTCTCCTTCATCGACCATTTCATATGTGCAAGTTTCTTTGTGGATGTATATCATCAACGATTTGTCTACTTAGAAACCTATACATATGAGAGAGGTCACCTTTTATTTGGTATCCTATTTCTTTTGAGCTACCTTGATTTTTATCTATAATTCTTTGGTGGCTCCAAATTTGCTTCATGAGTGCGTATCTTAATTTTATTTGCATCTTTGCACACTCATGTATTTATTGAGGATCTTTTACCTCATGCTTACCACGGTGAGTATGTTGATTCTTATTGGCTAGGTGCTTTCATAAGATTTTGCCTTTTTCAATCGGTTTCATTTTCCAATTGGTATCCTTAAGCTTGCGAACATCTCTTCTTTCTAAAGATCTTCTTTTATCTTGGTTGGGCCTATCTTATGATTGAATATTTGAAAATTGGTATCTCCTTATGGCTCAACCACATCTTTGGTGCAAGTGCTTTGTTTTGCTTTAGTTTTTACACCCTTGCACCTGTTGAGTGTTCTAGATGATTTTGGGGGAGTGAGGATTCCATATTTACGCACTCCTCAATAGTGCATGAACATTGGGGAGCTTCTCTATTTTTATTTAGAACTCTCGTTTTGGATCTTTTCGATTACCTATCTCCTTTGTGGAGATGTTTAGAATGACTTCCTCGTTTTGCAATCTTTAGATCCTCAATATAGTTTGATTTTCTCTAATTATTCGTCAATGGATATGTGCATTTGATTCCACTCACATCTTGAGAAATGCACACCTTTTTGAGGAACTCATATTATATTGGCCTTCTAAATTTTTCTTCCCATTTCGGCAATCGATGCCAATGGGGTAGAAGTTTAGAGGGTTTAAGAGAATTTGGGTCTTATGCTTTTGTTGCATTTGCCTTTAATGCACTTGCATCCTTGCTTGTTTGTCTTGCAAGGATGCTCTATTCTTTATATAAACCCTCTTAAAAAGGGATTGTCATCAATTACCAAAATGGGGGAGATTGAAAGTGCATGGTTGCCCCCATGTGTGGTTTTGGTAATTAATGACAATCTTTATGGACTAATGTTTGTATTGAGCCCCATATAGGTTGTGTCCATATGCGTTGCTTGATCTCCATTTGTTGGAGTCAAGGCTAAGGGAAGAAGATTATATGTTGATCAAGGCTAAGTGCGGGTTTATCAACACTTAAATCCAAGTGAAGATATGCCGAAGAGTGCTTCCCCCATATTGGTGTATGGGGGAGCAACATGTGAGTCTTCACCAAGCGAAGCGCAATCAAGAAAGGTGGTTCGTCTTGAGGAGATGAAGATCGTTTTCATCGACTTCAAGTGGATTATGCGCAAGGCAAAGGTATGATCTTAATAGGCTTTCTATTTTACCGGTCTCATGATGTTAGTTGAGAGATCGGGTTATAGGATAGATAGCCGTACTATCAAGAGGGGCTCTCGACCGAGTATCTTGATCATATCGTTCGTGGAGAGCTCAAACCTTTGCATCCTTGCAATCATCTTTATTGGTTCTTATTTGGATCTTATCATGGTGTGCTCTTGGTGCTTTTCATGCTCGTCATGACAAGACCAAGTTCATCAAAAACGGATTTCATATGCACATCTTGTTGCGTTTTTTATGTTGGAGGTTTTTCTGGTGTGTACTTTTAGAGAGGTCAAACTCTCTCCTTGTGACCTCCTCCTCACATGATGGACAATGATGTTTCTCTGCATGATCTTGTAGAGATTTTCGTTGCGAGTCCAACGAGCCCAAGATCATCGAAAACGGAGTCCGGATGTGAAAGATATGTCCGTTTTCGTTTGGCTGTTTCTACAGTTTTTCTCTGGGCCGGAAGTTCCGGTCCTTAGGCCGGAAATTCTGGCCCTCCGGATATTTCCGCCAAAAGTTCCGGCCCAAAGTTCCGGACTATGTCCAGAGAGCTTCTCAGGGCGTCCGGGTCGCTCCGGGGGGTCCGGAAATTCCGGGGTAAACATCGGAAGTTCCGGCCCGCGCAGGAAAAACTGCACATAACGGTTGGATTTGGTGGGGACCTATTTAAGTGGTCTTCTTCCCAATGATTCCCAAGTTTTGGAGCTTCTCTCACTCCTTAATTGTTGACCTCCAAAGTTTTGATTCCTCTCAATCACTCAAATGATTCTTGCCCAAATTTAGGGATTTAAGAGAGGAGATCTAGATCTACAACTTCACCAATTACTTTCTGCTCTTTGTGAGGGGAACCCTTTGGATCTAGATCTTGAGATTCATTTGTTGAGTTCTTTTTAGTTCTTTCTCTCTTCTCCCCCCACAAGCATTAGTTGCTTTTGGTGGGATTTGAGAGTGAAGGATTTGATCACTTGTGCTCTTACCATTGCATTAGTTGCATCGGGTTGTACTCTCCACGAAGATTCGTGGGATTGAAGTTCGAGAAACTTGTTACTCTTGGCTGTATTGTGTTCCCAATAGCTTGTGCCTCTTGGGTGCATTGTGTACCCTAGACGGTTGGTGGTGTCACGAAGAATTTGAGTTGTGAAGCTTCGGGCAAGGTTTGGGAGCCCCCGATTGGGTTGTGGGTATGTGCTCCAAGATCGTTGTAAATGCTCCGGATTCCGCCTTGAAGGATTCCGATAGTGCAAGGTGAACCTAACCCTTGGGGTGAGGTTCATCGAAGAATAGGGTGAGGCCTTTTATGGCATCTTGAGTAGGCTTTTTGTGGCGAGCTCACACCCCTCCAACGAGACGTACTCCCTTAACAAGAAGGAACTCGGTAATACATCCTCGTCTTCGCGTGCCTCGGTTATTTCTATACCGAGCTCTTTACTTATGCACTTTACATTGTGATAACCTTCGTGCTTCAAATTATATCTTGCTATCACCTTGTTATTATCTTGCTTAGCCTAAGTTTTTGGTGCACATAGGTGAACCTAGTATATTAGGTTTTGTTGGCTTGTTAATTTAAACACCTAGTTTTATTCCGCAATTATCAAGCTATAAATCGTAAAAAGTTTAAATCGCCTATTCACCCTCTCCCCTTCTAGGCGACATCGTTTGCCCTTTCAGCCTGTAATTGATAGTTTACGGTGCTAACTTGAGAGTGTTAGAGTTGGGGGTTCGATTTATCCGGCCTCTACAAGGTCAAGCTAGGGCCTCTTTGATTCGTAGGGTGGAACGAAAAATGCAGGAATGGGTAGTAGGTGATGTTTGGTTGCACCCCAAGAAAAATACAGAAAATTTGTATAGGGACAATGGAGACATATTATAGTTATAATAGGCACATAGTAATTTTTGCAGGATGTCTCACCTCTCGCTAGAAATCCTATAATTTTCCGTCGCTGCCTAGCTAGGTTTGGGTCATAGCGTTGGAAAAAACGTTGGACAGCACCGGACTTTTATCTCTTTGGCGATCCAGATGGACGAAAACCGGATTCCGTTTAGATCGCCGCATTGGAGATGCCCTAAAATTGAGTTCTTGCTTTATATATCTCGGCGGAGTAGGAAGGTAGTTGGCGCGGGGGGATGGCACGCGAGGCGCGCAGCGGCACAACGCTTCCGGCGGCAGGCTAGGTACAGTGCGCGCAGCAAGTTACTGCGACCAGCTCATGCATGCGCGCAGGCCGGTGGCGGGAGGGAAGGAGCGAGACAAGCGGAGCTAGCTGGGGGACGGAGGGCACATGAAGATCTGGCTGGGCTGGGCAGCCATTACCCGTTCTGATGGAGGCAGCTCGTAGTGAAAGGCTGCTCCTGCCTGCGCTGCAGTAGAGTAGCAACAGCAGCAGCAGGAGCAGTTGCATGCTCGCGTCTGGGTATGGCCTGCGTGCGCCTCTTGTGCTTCGTCCCGCATATCTTGGCTTTTCGGTCGACTCGCGTCTATCCACTCCCGCTGCTACCGATCGATCGTAATGGATCGTGGAGGACGTGCAGCAGGATGTTTATGGCTGCCTGTCACCGTAGTGTCACGGGACGTGAGGCGTGCGTATATCTATCGGAGAGAGAGATGGACGGCCGGACGGGCACAAGCGCGATCCCAACGTCGTATCCACGCCCCTGTCACCGGAGACTTGTTTCAGTACGGCGCGCGCGTCGCTGGCAGAGCGCGCGATGCGTCTTCGCTGTACCGTACGTAGGTACGTGCGGCAGATCGACTGGCAGGATCAACGGAGGATCCAGGCCGTAATAGGTTTTGACCCGATTTATTTCTTCCTCCCACAAAATCAACAATCGGTTTGAAATTTTTAACGTGCTAACTCGGAAAATCCTGCAAAAGGTGAGTTTGTTTATCGTTAGAGTCTCAAAGCACGTACGTTTTCCCGATCAAACGTACGGGTTAAAGCTCTTCATTGGACCATCCACTCGGTCCCTGGCTAAGAAAGCAAATCGATTCAACCAAGCCAGTGTGCACCCACTTATACTACATTTTGTACATGTCTAAAATTTTGATCTAGACATGTACAAAATGGAGTACAAGTGGGTCCCATATTCGCATCCTTAGACACAATGGCTTCCCTACAAAAGAAAAAGAAATGCAACATGTACAGAAAAAGAAAAAAAATAACACCTGTCGTGGGGTTGTCACGGCAAGTTCTTCCTCAGGGAAGATGAGTTCTGGGGCCATTGGTGATTGAAGTACGTAGGAACGGTTAATCTCGCCGAGGAACAAGGATTTACCCAGGTTCGGCCCCTCTGATTCGAGGTAAAGACCTACTTCCTGCTTCTATGTTATTGCTCTTGATTATATCTCGATTACAAGGACCCGGCTCCCACAACTCAGGAGCCGGCGACTTCTCTCTGGTGGCTAGGGTTTCTCTCTACTGGTTGAACTCATCGATCTAAGGTCCAGGACCCCGCTTATAAAGGCTGCCGGGTCTCTGGACTTACAAGCTATACCGAGTCACACTAGAACACGGAGTCCTACTCTACGTCTTGGTCTTCCAAGTTAGACTCCGGGTTGTACTTGGACTCCTTCTTTGGACGAGCCTCTTTCTCCACACGGGCCTTGGTCGGCTTGTCTCCAGCCCAGCCCATGTGACTTGTCTCGTGACTCGGCGTTGGCCTTCTTGGTCTTGGCGGGTCTACTTTCCGGGTCCATGGGCCTACCTATAAAGTATCCCCCCATCAGTAGCCCCCGAATTTATCTTGGGCGCAGCTTGGCGGCTCCCTCTGACTTGCTGGTTCGACTCCTTGGGTCGACTCCTTCCACTTGAGCCACAGGCTCCAAAGTCGCTTGCTGCTAGCTCCAAGATGAATTCCTGCATAAGACATAAAAAAGGATGAGTCTATCCTCTTTCCTTGTTCAAGTCATCACCCTTGCCCTTGCACATGCTGGCCGGGTCTGTCGTGACTCTTGTGAACAAGGACTAGACAATTTGACTTTCACTGCCACTGGACTCGCCACTCTGGGACAAGCCGGCTTTTTCCACTTCTGTGACTTTAACTTTTCTGCGCTATGCCCTTTCTATCTGTTAACCACTGAACTGCTTAATAGTGAAACGTTATCCACAGTTTACTGTGGACCTGCACTGTAACTCTTTAGGGTTTTACCCTCTTTATAAATACCGAAGGGTTAGGTCTTAAACCTCACTTCCCCCTCCAGCTCAAAATCTCATCTTTCTCCCTTCGCGCCCATCTCTTCCCGCGCCCAGCACACACTGCCCACACGCCATGGCTCCCAAGCGCGCAAAGACCGCATCCAAGGCCAAGGCATCCTCGTCGAGCAGGACGGTGGACATCGCCGCCGCGGCCGCCGCCGCCGCAAAATCCTCTTCCAAGCGATCGATTTCCGCCGATTGGGGTGGATCTGTGGTCACGGCGGAGCAATTGAAGACTCATAGGCTCTCAGGTTTGATTCCTTCTAGCGCTCAAGCTCGGGCCCCAGGGGATGAGGTTGTTCCCTCTCCCGCTAAGGGCGAAGTAGTTGTCTTCGTGGAGCACCTGTTCCGCGGATTTTCTCCCCCCGGCGATCTTTTCTTCCGCCAGCTCCTCGAACTCTATGAGCTGCGGATTCATGATCTGGCTCCTAATTCCATTCTCACCCTTTCCAACTTTGTGACCTTGTGTGAGGACTATCTCCAAATCAAGCCCGATATCAATCTCTGGCTCGAACTTTTCTACTGCAACCCTCAGCCCGAAACCTCTGGGGGCCCTCTTCTCCAATGTGGCGCCGTCGCTCTTCAACGGCGCCTCAACTCTGTCTTCCCTAAACCAGTCTTTCCCAATCGCATCAAAGATTGGCAAAAAACCTTCTTCTATTGCAAGGACACCTCCCCTGCAATGAACCAAAACTTCCCTTGTTCTCTGAGGACCGCCTCCGGCGACTCCTCTTATGAAAGCTAGGTGCCCAGAGGCCGCCCGACCAAGAGTCGAGTCTCTAATCACTCGAATCCGGGCCCTCCTATCTCACAACTTGGAGAATATGGATCTGGTCCGCTGCTGGACGACTTGGAGAATCCAGCCTCTGAGTCCTAGGACTCGGCTGATATGCTCATATACTAGATGCGCTGGTGATGACCTCCGAGTGACGGAGCAGCTGTCTGATGGACCCGAACTTGGTCGACTTATCAAAAAGTTGACTGGGAAACCGGTGAAGGACCAAGCCCACTTTGGGCTCCAGCCATTTTGCTCCACCAACCCAGCTCCTGATGTAAGTATTGCTCTCTACTTCATTTCTGTCTTGATGTCACTCGTACTGCTTACTGATTCACTTTTGTCAACTCTGCTGCAGCTCGCCGACTCCTTCTGGAAGCCGGCCTCTGGAGCTGGTACTAAAAACAAAGCTGAAGCTGAGGCTGAGGCTGAAGAAGAGACTCCTGCCACAGATCAAACTACTGTGGCAGAAGACACTGATGATGCTGATGAGGAGTCCTCCCAGGGGGCTCCCATTGAAGATGATGCTGCCGATGAGGAGTCCTCGCCAGAGGCTCCAACCGAAAATGTTGATGAAGAGGAGTCCTCTCAGGAGGCTCCCATTGTGGAGGAAATTGACGACGACGAGTCCTCTCCAGAGGCTCCCGTCACTAGACAAGCTGACACTACCTCTGCTGCTGCTCAGCCATCAATATCTGCGGAGTCCTCAGCTAGGAGTCACTCCTCTTCTTCTCCAGCTTCAAACAATAATGGCTCTCGAGAGGCTGTTCCCAAGGTACCACTCTCACGAGTCCTTGGGTCCTCTCGCTCTCCTACTAAGCCTGAAGAACACATGCAGAGTGTTATCGCCGCCAGGGAAGAGGAAGCTGCGCTCCGATGGGCCTGCAGATGCTCCTGAGCCTCTGCCAGTTTCACATCAACGGAAATCGGCTTCTCCTCCCCACAAGGACGACTCTTACCACTCTGGGATGTCAATGCCTTCTTCAGACTCTCAGGCCTCCTTGGACCTGGAGACCAATATTGGGTAAGGTTCCTTCGTTTCTATACTTGCATTCAAATGACTTCTGCTTTTTCCCTTTTCACTAATTCTGGTGCTGACTTCTATCTTTGTGTATTTCAGGGCTCGGCCTTGTGCTAAAGTAACCAAGCTCCCAGGCATGGCTGATGCCACCTCCGGTCGTGGACCTGCGCCTCCTTCGGCTTCCGAGACTACAAGCGCAAGGACAGGTCCTTCCATTGCTGCATCTGCTGGTACAGCGACAACTCCAACCATCCCCGAGTCCCCTTCAAGGACTCGGGCAACGACTCCAACAATAGCCCAGCCCTCCTCTGGGACTGGGACTCCTGATATTGCGCCTCAAGTTCACCCGGCTCCGGTGAAGCCGACTCCTGCAGCCTCTCCGTCCATCAAGATCAAGTCGTCAACTGATTACAGCCGACTTCGAGTAGCTGATAACATGTCATTTTCTGAAGCTTATGCTGAAGCGGTTGACTTGAACGATCAATCAGCGAGGTTGAAGGATGAAGAACAAGTGGCTCTTAGGTCTCTCCATATGGTTCATGAAGTAAGCTTTTCTGACTTCACCTTATATGCTTGCTAGCATCATCCTATCCCAGTAGCCCCCAAGCACCTGTCTGTGGTGACTTGTGACTAGGATAGGTGCTTTGATTTGAAACTGAACTCAACTGCTATATAGAAAAAATTTGCACACTGTAGCCCCCAAGCACTGGGTCCTTAGCTCTACTAGGACTCGGGGCTGCTAATTTACTGTCTGTCGGGTCCTTAGACCAAAAACTTTTGCACGAGTAGCCCCCAAGCGCCGAGTTGTCAGCCTGCGACGACTTGGAGCTATCAATATATGTTGCTTACTGATATCTTACTTGAAGAAAAATTTCTGTTCTGCGAGTAGCCCCCAAGCGCCAAGTTGCTAACTTGTGGCGACTTGGAGCTTATGACTTGTCGACTAGGACTCATGCCTGCTTTTCTGATAGAAAAAATTGACTCCTGAGTAGCCCCCAAGCGCCAAGTTGTTAACTTGTGACGACTTGGAGCTCATGAGTTCTTTATTTGACTTGTGGAGCTCACTTGTGCTTTATGACTTGTAATTGCAGTGCATTGTCTCCAAGATGAAGAGAGACATGAAAGAGCTTGAGGACCAGGCAGCTGCCAGTTCCAGGTCTGCCATAGCCGAAAAAGAACACTCCCTTCAGCTTGAGAAGGATCTGAAGACCTTGGCTGCTCAACTGGAGCAGGTAAAGAAAGAGTCGGCTGATGCCAAAAAGATTGCTCAGAAGGCACACAATGACCTAAAGGCTGTGTTCGACACTTGCAAAAAAGGCATTGGTGCCATGTGTCAACATATATTTGGTGAGTTTATGACCTTTGCTTGCTTCCTTTTGCACCTTTCTGAATTGCTTTTAGACTGACAATAACTCCTTGATTCTTTCTGCAGGGGCTGACTCCCTAAAGCTTAAAGCTGCCCACAAGCAAGCAACTATCTGAGATGCTTGATTACTGTCATGGGCTACAAGAGGGAGCCCGTGCTGTGGTCAAATATCTGAACCATAAAGGCAAGTGCCCCAAAGAGCCTGAACGTCTGGTGGACGAGTTGTCCAGAGCACCAGGCTATATGCGTCTGTGGAAACAGTCTTCAATGAGGAGAGCCTCCACCAGGATCTTGGCCTTAGCCCACAGCTACTATCCAACTGTCATAGAGCCAGCAATGCTTACAATGGGGAAGCCTGAGCAACATGAGGATGGCAAACCTTTTACTCAGGATGACTTCAAGGCCGAAGAAAAACTGGTGCGGCCATATGCTTGCGAGATTGCCAATAAGATGGACCCTGAGGTATGGGTTCATCACTATGATTTGGAGAACAAAAGAGTCGCTCCAGAAACTCCTGAGATAGTAAACTTTGGCCGCCCATCACAGGACCCAGCTGGTGTATTCTCTTCTTCTACCGGTCCGAGTTCATCGTCACCGGCGGCTCCTGTTCAAAGTGCCGAGCCCACTCTGAAGACTCCTGCTGCGCCCACTCCTTCTAGAGCTGTCTCTGGAGACGCTCAGAAACAAGCTGAGCTTGCTAAGCACATGAAGAGTCCCAAGGGTACTGGCTTTCAAACGAAGAGAGTCGCCACCAAGCCTCCATTGAAGCCGGCTCCTCCCTCTGCTGCTCAAGCACAAGGCAAATCTCCTGTGAAGAAGGGCTCCTCAATTCCTGCTGTTCAAACAAAGGACAAGTCTCCTGCTAAGAAGGACTCCCCGACTCTGGCTAAGGAGTCAGCTCCTGTTAAGGACAATTCTCTAGATGACTCTAGCTTGTAATGATGTACTTCTGATGATTTTAAACTATGTAGCTTGTTAGCTACTTTGGGCTGTAATGATGCACTACTGGTGCTTTAAACTATTGAGCTTGCTAGCTATGTTGAATTTGTGCCAATCGGCTTGGTTCTTATAACCCGTCTAGTTTTTCACTGATGAATAAGTAGGCCCTGCATGACTTCTCTTACAGTTTGTGCTGACAGGTTCTTAACTCATATGTTCCTTAGGATCCATAAGAGAGAGAAACAAGTCATGCCTGTAGATAGATCATATTGTGCAGGATGCATCTGACTTACCAGCGAGAAAACTAGGAAAATTTGGCTACTGTGCCGGGTCCAAGAGTTTAAGCTTAACTTTTTTCACTGAAAAGCAAGCCCCCAAGAACCTGATGATCAAAATTTAAAGAACAAAGCGCACTCACTGGGTGACTCGACTAAAGGACTCATGTTCACAAAAGCCGGCTTTATTTCATTTGATCATAACAATGCGATTACATCTAGGCATGGCTCACTGGGCTCTTTGCCTTGCAACTCATAAAACTATTACAACTTAAGTATAATATGGACGTAACTGAGCTATGTTCCAAGGCCTCTTTGCCTCTGCATAAGGATCTAGTGTATGAGCTGTATCAGCTCCTTTGCCTACACTTGCCGGCTCTCGCACATCCATTAGATAGTACGACCCGTTGTTCAGATTCTTGCTTATGACGAACGGTCCTTCCCATGGTGGAGATAACTTGTGCATCCCTTCCTTATTCTGGACAAGGCGAAGCACTAAGTCTCCTTCCTGGAAAGTCCGGGTCTTGACTCTGCGTGCGTGATATCGCCGCAAGTCCTGCTGATAAACTGCTGATCTCTCAAGGGCTAACTCCCTTGCTTCCTCAAGTGCATCGACCGAGTCCTGGCGGGCGAGTTCGTTTTCTGTCTCAACGTAATTGGCGACTCGTGGCGAGTCATGCAACAAGTCGCTTGGCAAGACAGCTTCTGCTCCATACACCATGAAGAAAGGTGTGAAGCCAGTGGATCTGTTAGGAGTCGTCCTGATGCTCCAAAGTACTGCTGGTAACTCCTCAACCCAACTCCCAGCGGCTCTTAGCAGGGGAACCCGTAGTCTAGGTTTAATCCCCTTTAACAACTCCTGATTTGCCCTCTCGGCTTGTCCATTGGACTGTGGATGTGCCACTGAGGCTAGGTCGAGTCTGATGTTGTTCTCACCACAAAACTTGGCCATCTCCCCAACTGATAAGTTGGTACCATTGTCTGTAATGATGCTATGAGGGTATCCAAAGCGTGTTGCTATTTTCTTGAAGAATCTCACAGCTGATGCACCGTCGACTCTGCTGACGGGTTCCACTTCCACCCACTTGGTGAACTTGTCAACTGCTACTAGCAGATGGGTCTTCTGACAAGGCGACTTTGAGAAAGGGCCCACCATGTCGAGTCCCCAAACTGCAAATGGCCAAGTGATAGGGATGGTTCTGAGTTCTTGAGCTGGCACGTGGTCTTGCCTTGCGTACCTTTGACATCCATCACAGACTCGAACTATCCTCTCTGCATCCAAATGTGCTGTCAACCAAAAGAACCCGTGTCTGAAAGCTTTTGACACCAAGGATCTAGTGGATGCATGATGACCACAATCTCCTGCGTGAATCTCTTGCAATATTTGCTTGCCCTCTTCTGGAGACACACATCTCTGGTAGACTCCAGTAACGCTTCGTCTGTACAACTCGCCATTAATGACTGTGTAGGACTTGCATCGCCTGATGAGTTGCTTTCGCTTGACTTCATCCTTTGGGAGTTCACCCCGCAGGAGATATGCTAGGTAGGGCTCTGTCCACGTTGGGATTGCTCGTGTTGCTGCTACCAACACCGACTCTGGGTCTGGAAAGGCTAACTCCTCCTCTGAGGGTAATTTGACTGAAGGATGATGGAGTTCATCCAAGAACACATTTGGTGGTACTTTCTCTCGACGAGAGCCGAGTCGTGATAACGCATCAGCAGCCTCGTTCTTGCGCCTGTCAATATGCTCCACTTGATAACCAGAAAAGAACCCGGCTATCTGTTCGACTGCTCTTCTATAAGCCGCCATGTTTGCATCCTTTGAGTCCCAAGTTCCAGATACTTGCTGAGCTACGAGATCCGAGTCTCCAAAGCACCTGATACGCTTGATGTTCATCTCCTTGGCCAAACGCAGGCCATGTAGCAAAGCCTCATACTCTGCCATGTTGTTTGTACAATCAAAATGCAACTGAAGGACATATGCCAACTTATCTCCTTTAGGTGAGGTTAACACCACGCCGGCTCCTGAGCCTTCTAACTGTCTGGACCCGTCAAAGTGCATTGTCCAATACTTGGTGCAAGGGGTACTTGGTGAAGATGTAAAATCTGTCCAATCATTGACAAAATCAACCAAAGCTTGAGATTTGATCGCTGTCCTAGGCTCATATGTGATATGATAAGGACCCAACTCAATTGCCCACTTGGCGACTCGCCCTGTTGCCTCTCTGTTGCGTATAATATCTGCCAGCGGTGCTGAACTCACCACCTTAATTGGATGCTCTTGGAAATAATGCTTGAGCTTTCTACTTGCAAGAAAAACTCCATAGACCAACTTCTGCCACTGTGGGTACCTTTGCTTTGACTCTGTGAGGACTTCACTGATGTAGTAGACAGGTCTCTGCACTGGGTACTCCTTTCCTTCCTCTGATCGTTCCACCACTACTACTGCACTGACAACTCTCTCGTTGGCAGCTACATATAATAGCATGGGCTCCTTATCTGTAGGAGCTGCAAGCACTGGTGCTGTTGACAAAGTTTTCTTCAACTCCTCAAAAGCACGGTCGGCTTCTTCATCCCATAGGAATTTATCTGACTTCTTCAGGAGTCGGTAGAGAGGACCCGCCTTCTCCCCGAGTCTTGAAATAAACCTGCTTAGAGCTGCCACACATCCAGTGAGCTTTTGAACGTCCTTCAGACAAGTCGGCTTCTGCAAGTTATGGATAGCCTTGATTTTCTCTGGATTTGCCTCAATGCCTCTCTCTGAAACGATGAAGCCTAGGAGTTTGCCCGCAGGGACTCCAAAGACACACTTGGTTGGGTTGAGCTTCATCTTGTACTTGCGTAGGTTCTCAAAGGTTTCTGTCAGGTCTGCTATCAGAGAGTCGGCCTTCTGAGACTTGACCACTACATCATCCACATAAGCATGAATATTCCTTCCAATCTGTTTTTTGAAACAATTCTGGATACATCTCTGATATGTAGCTCCTGCGTTCTTGAGTCCAAAGGGCATTGTTGTGTAGCAAAATGCTCCAAAGGGCGTAATGAAGGACGTCTTCAGCTCATCCTCTATGTTGAGTCTGATCTGGTGGTACCCTGAATATGCATCCAAGAAACAAAGCAACTCTGACCCCGCTGTGGAGTCGATGATCTGGTCTATGCGAGGTAGTGCAAACGGGTCCTTAGGGCAATGCTTGTTTAGGCCCGTGAAGTCGATGCACATACGCAACTCTCCTGTTTTCTTTGGTACTAACACTGGATTGGCCACCCACTCTGGGTGAAAGACCTCCTTGATGAACTCGGCTGCGAGGAGCCGAGCCACCTCTTCTCCTATGGCTTTCCTCCTGTCATCATGAAACTTGCGCAGACCCTGCTTAACTGGTCTTGCATTAGGATTAACATGTAAGCTGTGCTCGGCGAGTTCTCTCGGGACTCCTGGCATGTCAGATGGCTTCCATGCAAAAACATCCCGATTCTCACGGATGAACTCGACGAGCGCGCTTTCCTATTTATCAGAGAGGTGTGCCCCAATGGTGAACTGCTTGGAAGAATCACCAGGGGTAAAGTCGACTTGCTTTGTGTCCTGAGCTGACTTGAATTTCATCTTCTCCTCTGTGGCCGGCTTCTTAAGGACCGAGTTGTCCTCCGGGTCCACGTTTGCCTTGTAAAACTTCAGCTCCTCTTGAGCACAAGCTGTCTCAGCCATAGCTGCATCACCTAACTCACACTCCAATGCCATCTGTCTGCTGCCATTAACTGTAATGACTCCTGCTGGACCTGGCATCTTGAGCTTCAAGTAAACATAGCATGGTCTGGCCATAAACTTAAAATATGCAGGTCGACCAAAGAGAGCATGGTATGGACTCTTAAGATCCACTACCTCAAAAGGCATAATCTCTGAACGAAAATTCTCCACTGTGCCAAAAGCAACCTCAAGATAAATCTTACCAATGGGTTTGGCCGACTTCCCTGGTACTATCCCATGGAACACTGTCTCTGTTGGAATTAGCTGTCTATCTTGCAGCTGCATCCTCTTGAATGTGTCATAATATAAGATGTTGATACTACTTCCACCATCCATAAGCACTTTGTTCAATGTATAGCCCCCAACTTGAGGTGCCACTACCAAGGCTAGCTGCCCTGGGTCGTCGACTCTTGGAGGATGATCTGCCCGACTCCATGTGATGGTTTGCTCTGACCACCTGAGCCACTGTGGAAGGGCCGGCTCTACTGCATTAACAGCTCTAACCTTTAACTTCTTGGAACGTTTGGACGTACTTGTTGTGAAGACATGGTAACTGCCACGACTCGGGTTTTGCTGCCGAGTTGTGACATAATATTGCCCATTGCCATCATGGAGCTGCTTCGGGTTCTGCTGGAACCCGCCCTGCTGGTTACCTCCTCCTTGAGGTTGGTTTGGATTATTGCCGGCTCCTCCACCGTTATTGCCGGGTCCTCCGGCTCCATTGTTTCCTCTGTATCCACCATTGTTGTTACCTCCTCCTGGCCCTTGGAACCTGGCGCGCTGCAAATCTACGCACTGTCCCAAGGTATGACCGCATCTACCGTTCTTGGCATGTTTAGGGCATGGAATCCTCAAGACCTCCTCTGTGCTTGGAGTACGGCCTTGGTATCCACCAGAATTATTGTCCTTGCGTCTGACCCCAGTGTTTGTGTTGGCCACTAGGTCAGAGTTGTCTCCATACGGCCGCTTGCCACCACCTTGATTCTGGTTTTGATTCTGGTTCTGACTCTGACCGTTGCCACCTTGTCCTTTAGTCCCTTCCTCCTGATCCTTTGTTTTGTCTGTGGCAGCGTGCTTATTAGCACCTGCCATGATCTCACCAATCGTAAGGGGAATACCTTGATTCAGGCTCTCCTTCATACGACCTAGCTTCCAACTCAAGGGATTGTAACTGCAATTTCTCTCCATCGCCATTAGCACTGAAACTGGTGGGAGTCCTTGTGAGGAGTTAATGATCTCTGAGACTCGCTTCATCCAGTGCCTTGCTGACTCGCCCTTCCTCTGGACACACCACTCCAGGTCCTCGATGGTGCTGAGCTTTTTGCATGTGCCCTGGAAGTTCTGAATAAAAGCCGCCTTCAATTGCTCCCAAGAGTTGATTGACCTAGGAGGCAAGTTGCGCATCCAAACCTTGGCTGCTCCCTCCATCATAAGATACATGAACTTGGCACACAGATTACCTGTGGCATTGCGAATACTCATTGCCATCTCGTATGTACCCAACCAAGAGGTCGGGTCCATGTTGGGCTCATAGTTTGGAACCTTGCGCGGCTCCTTGAAACTGCTGGGGAAGGACTCGGACCTGATGGCATCAGACAAGCACTCTGGTCCTGTTAACGCTGGGGAAGCACCAGGAGAAGTCACCTCCTCGTGCACCCGGGTTGGCTGAGGCGGGTTGGCTGCACCCACTAACGCTCTGTCCCTCTCTGCCTCCCGAGCTCTTGCTGCTTCTCTTTCTCGTCGTTGCCTTGCTTCATCAACCACTAGCTGAGCTTGTGAAGTAGTTGGTATGTTTGCACGATTCCTCTCTAGTTCACGACGCCTTACACTCGTAGAGTTGGCCGGGTTGGACTCACCGTGCCGACTCCTCGTACCTGAGTTAAAGGGTGTTGAATGTAGTCTACTTGCATCTGGAAAAGTTGGATACAAAGCTTGCTGAGTCAAAGCTGTCTTCAGTAGCTCGATAGCCTCACGAGTCTCCTGTCCTGCTGGTCCCTCTGGTACCACAATATTCTCCAATCTCAGAGTCGCCGCATGAACGTTGTCCATAGGATTAGAGTAATGTCCCTCTGGAGTATGAAATCTGTTAGGCTGAGACCCTAAGCCACCAGATGCTCCTCCTCCGACTCCTCCTTCAGGCGGTGGTCCGTTGGTACGGCTGCCTCCCGGTCCTTCTGGGGTGGTGGTGGTGGTGGTGGTGGTGCTCCTGTTCCTCCTCCTGCGGCGCCTCCTGCTGCCGCTGAACCTCCTAGTCCGGCTCCTCTGCCTGGACCATTAGGTGTGGTGAATAAATTGGTTGGATTGATGTGGACTCCATCATGCAAGCGACTCCTGGCTCTGCGGTGTTGAATTGAAGTAAGCTCCTCGCGGCGCCTCCGCACAACTTGAGCTTCATCCTGGACTCGGGCCCGCTCTTCGGCCAATCTACGGTTTGCTTCTGTGATATCAGCTAGTTGCCTCTCCAACGCAGTACGAGCATTGGTTAACTCAGCCGCCCTCTCTGCGGCATTACTTGCATTAATTTCCTTTGTCAATAGAGTCGGATCAAACTGATTCCCAGTGTTTCCAGACATGTAGACTCCCACAACACGAGCGCGTACTGGCGACTCCTCATAATCCTCTTCCTCTATCCCATACCCAAGCCGATCTTCAAACAAGGGTAGGATGGACTCTGAATCTGCATCGTAATCTGAATCTGACTCTTGCAGCATCTCTGGTTTCTCAGCTAGGGGTTCCTCAGACTCGGCGATGATGCCGACCTCTGAAGTTCCGACCGACTCCTCGCCATCGGACTCGACGACAACGGTTGGCTCTGATACTGACTCCGCCGAGTTCGCGCGAAGACCCGACGCGCAAACCATCCCGACGAACACGTTGATTCCTCCAAAGACAAGCTGGTAGCCTTCGTCGACTTCGTTCATCTCCGAAGTCCAGCCTGAGTCATCGATCTCGGTCTCTCCATGCTCATCAGTGTAGACCCGCCCGATGGCGAGTTTCTCCATAGCCCGACGAGCAGCTCCAACGATCTCAACTCCTTTTGTCACCATAGGCCCCACGGTGGGCGCCAACTGTCGTGGGGTTGTCACGGCAAGTTCTTCCTCAGGGAAGATGAGTTCTGGGGCCATTGGTGATTGAAGTACGTAGGAACGGTTAATCTCGCCAAGGAACAAGGATTTACCCAGGTTCGGCCCCTCTGATTCGAGGTAAAGACCTACTTCCTGCTTCTATGTTATTGCTCTTGATTATATCTCGATTACAAGGACCCGGCTCCCACAACTCAGGAGCCGGCGACTTCTCTCTGGTGGCTAGGGTTTCTCTCTACTGATTGAACTCATCGATCTAAGGTCCAGGACCCTGCTTATAAAGGCTGCCGGGTCTCTGGACTTACAGACTATACCGAGTCACACTAGAACACGGAGTCCTACTCTACGTCTTGGTCTTCCAAGTTAGACTCCGGGTTGTACTTGGACTCCTTCTTTGGACGAGCCTCTTTCTCCACACGGGCCTTGGTCGGCTTGTCTCCAGCCCAGCCCATGTGACTTGTCTCGTGACTCGGCGTTGGCCTTCTTGGTCTTGGCGGGTCTACTTTCCGGGTCCATGGGCCTACCTATAAAGTATCCCCCCATCAGGAGCCATGTGCTGAAAGAGAAGCGGGGCATTGCGGAAGACGGAGGCGTTGGGGGAAGTGTGCAGTGGAGTATCTGGCTGGAGTGACGGCCCGCACTGCATCGCTGCGGCGCGGGCTTTAATGCCTTTCCAAGGGCGTGGCGGGCCCTTCCGACCAGCCACCGGAACGACCCGTTGAAGCCGAGGAGTCGTGGGAGAGTGAAGGGCGCATTAGCGCCGACTTATACCCCACTCCCGAATCGTGGCGGGCCCGCCACGTCGCCCGTTGGGCCGAGGAGACGTGGCCGCGCGTAACCGCTGCGCCCCACTGCCGGTCGGGGCACGTGGGCCTCGACGCTTTTATGGGCGTGCCCATCGCGGGCCCGGGGCTACTGTCGGCACAGTGGAAACCAGGGTACCAGGGCGGCCTGCCAGGGCCCACGAAATTCCTCAGGAAGTTTCGCTAAGGACCAGGCTCTCCAAGCCTAGCGACCTCGCGAGGGTTTTTCCTCACGAGGGACCTTTCTCCTCGCCGAGGGTTTTCTCCCTTGGCGAGGGACCTCTCCTCGAGAGGCATCTCGGACCGCCAGCAATTCTGCCAAGGACCAAGCCGAAAGGCTTGGCGAGGCTTTTCGCCTCGCCGGGTTTCCTTCCTCTCGAAGCCAGCTCTGCCCCCGCGGCGGAGCGCACATGGGCTCTGCATCCTCCGCAGAGTGACGACCGCGCCAGCGCGCGGTGACAGCAACGCCCCAGTTGCCTTTCTTGTGTATAAAGGAGTCAACAAAGCTGCCTCAAGCAAAGGAGCCCCAAGGATTGCCACTTTGGTGATAAGGGAACCGTCTGCAGCTACCCTCTAAGGACGACGTCACCGTGGGACCCATCCTGCCTCAGCAGCGCCAGCCACCGTCCCATTTGGATGGTGGCTTTTCCAGCTTTGGTGACGCCGCCCCTGCCGTGGACCGCGTCCATGGACCTTACCTTTATGGTGGACTCCACCTTTTGGTGCACCGCGCCTCCTCCTTCGTCGCCATGTGGTAGCCCTTCCCGCCAAGATGTTTTGGGGAAGAGGCCCGAGACGCCTATAAAAGGAGGAGGAGCACGCTCGGGCAAGGGGTCGAGGTCTGGTTGAGGATCTGAGATCTAGGGTTCCAAGTTCCCAAGCTCAAGATCTAGGGTTAGCCATTGTTAGCCACCTCGAGCTCGCCAAGCTCTCTTTGTATTGTAACCTCTCCAAGCAGTGCAATACAACCAAGGCAGGACGTAGGGGTTTTACCTCTCCAAGAGGGCCCTGAACCTGGGTAAACACCGTGTGTTCATCTCTGCAGTGCCGTCCCCCAGCGATCTCTGCGAGCACCGTCGCCGAGGCACGTTGAGGGTTGTTTGATCCCGTGTTCAGCCCCTTACTCGATACCTAGTGAGACACACCCAGTTCCTGGGACAGATCTCCGACATTGTGCTTGTGTGCAAGGGGGAAATTCTTGTTTCTAACGACATGACCCCTCTCTCTATTGGTGTTTCTATTGTTTTGCAGGATTTTGGTGACGTTTTTCCGGAGGAAGTGCCCGCTGGTTTGCCTCCATTGCAGGGTATTGAACATCAAATTGACTTGATTCCCGGCGCAACACTTCCAAACCGAGCTCCCTATAGAACCAACCCGGAGGAGACAAAGGAGATACAGCGACAAGTTCAAGAGCTTCTTGACAAAGGGTATATTCGTGTGAGCTTAAGCCCTTGTGCTGTTCCTGTCATTTTGGTTCCTAAGAAAGATGGTACTTGGCGCATGTGTGTAGATTGTAGAGCGATAAATAACATCACTATTCGTTATAGACACCCTATTCCCCGTTTGGATGACATGTTAGACGAATTAAGTGGTGCTGTTATTTTCTCTAAAATTGATTTGCGTAGTGGTTATCATCAAATTAGGATGAAAGAAGGGGATGAATGGAAAACTTCCTTTAAAACAAAATTCGGTTTATATGAGTGGTTAGTGATGCCTTTTGGTTTAACTAATGCACCTAGTACTTTCATGAGATTGATGAATCATGTTTTGAGGCATTTCATTGGTAAATTTGTAGTAGTCTATTTTGATGATATATTGATTTATAGCTGCAATGAACCTGAACATACTGATCATATTAGACAAGTTTTGCAAGTGTTGCGTGATAATAAGCTGTATGGTAATCTTGCTAAATGCACTTTTTGCAAAGATAAGGTCATATTTCTGGGTTTTGTTGTTTCTAAGCATGGAGTTGAGGTTGATGAATCTAAAATTGAAGCAATTAAAAGTTGGCCTATTCCCATGAATATTAGTCAAATAAGAAGCTTTCTTGGTCTTGCTAGATTTTATAGAAGTTTTGTGAAAGACTTCAGTTCTATTGCTGCACCTTTGAATGATTTAACTAAAAAAGGTGTTGAGTTTGTGTGGGGCGCAACCCAAGATGTCGCTTTTGATGAGCTGAAACGTCGTTTAATTTCTGCACCTTTGGTTATGCTTCCTGATTTCAATAGGCAATTTGATATTGAATGTGATGCTAGTGGCATTGGAATAGGAGGTGTGTTGATGCAAGAGGGTAAACCAATTGCATATTTTTCGGAGAAATTAAATGGTGCCCAATTGAACTATCATGTTTATGATAAAGAATTGTATGCACTTGTTCGTGTTCTTGAGGTTTGGCAACATTATTTGTGGCCAAAAGAATTTATCATACATTCTGATCATGAAGCTTTGAAATATTTGAAGTGCCAATCTAACTTGAATAAACGTCATGCTAAATGGGCTGAGTTCATTGAATCCTTCCCATACATTATTAAGTATAAGAAAGGCAAAGAAAACGTGGTTGCTGATGCACTCTCTAGGAAAAGCATGCTTTTGACACATTTGGATGTTCAAGTTCCTGGTTTAGAGAGTTTGCGTGATTTATATGCTAATGATACTGATTTTTTCATGCCTTTTGCTAAGTGTTCTGCTGTGAAAGCTTGGGAAAAATACCATATGCAGGATGGATACTTGTTTAGAGCTAACAAATTATGTGTGCCGGAATCGTCCATGCGTTTGCTGTTGTTGCAGGAATCTCATGGTGGTGGTTTGATGGGACACTTTGGACGTGAGAAGACATTACTGATGTTGGCTGATCACTTGTGTATGATTAGGGTTATTGATAACACAAACATTGGAGGAGGACCTGAGGAGCAAGAAGAATCGGAGTACGACGTCACCTATGGCGCGAGGGAGGAGCGGGAGGAATGCGCAAAGAAGGATGAAGAAGAGAGTCCAGACAGCTCGGCCTTGGGCCGGCCTCAGCCCGGCCAGGCCGGCCAGGGACCCAAAGCTTCCGGCCTCCAAGTCGCTGGAAGGCCGGCCCCAGCCCGGCCTAGGCCGGGCGTGTGCCCGAAGCTCCCGGCCTCCAACTCGCAGGAAGGCCGGCCTCAGCCCGGCCTAGGCTGGCCAGGCGCCCAAAGTGGCCGGTCTCAGCCCGGCCTCCGCCCCGGCCAGGCCGGCTAGACTGCCATGCAAATCTTGGCCCGGCCTTGCCCGGCCTGCGCGCCAGGTTTTCGGCCGAACCCACTTTTGGGTCGGTTTGTATCCGTTTGAGTCCGAACCAAGTTAGGTTTTCAAGTAGGTCGGTTGGCCCCCTTTATATAGCTAGGGCCGGCGGCTATAGAGAGGTCAGACCACGTTTTTGATTAAAACCCCTAGATTGGATTGCTAAGCATTCATCTATACTAGAATTCCTCTTTGCTTCGATCGAGAATTCACCCCTCCACTTTGTTTCGATCTGGAGGTTATTGCTACCAAAGTTTGAGTGTGATCTGTTGCTCCACTGGGAATTAGTAGATTGCAGAAACCGCTTCGTGGTCGGCGGCTACGTTGCATCGGTGTGAGGCGTCGCGAATATCCATTGGTTTGAAGAGCTGTTGCATTGGCAACAGGGGAGCAGCCGGAGAGTTCGTCGGAATCTCGCAAGTTACCTACATCATCATCCATCTACCACCGCTCACTAAGAAGATCGGGCCACCCCTTATCACTTTCCCATACATTATTAAGTACAAGAAGGGAAAATACAATGTTGTTGCTGATGCTCTCTCTAGGAAAAATATGTTATTGACACATTTGGATGTAAAAGTTCCTGGTTTAGAGAGTTTGCGTGATTTATATGCTAATGATGCTGATTTTGCCACGCCTTTTGCTAAGTGTTCTGCTGTCAAAGCGTGGGAAAAATACCATATACATGATGGATATTTCTTTCGAGCTAACAAGTTGTGTGTGCCAGAATCGTCGTTATGTTTGCTATTGTTGCAGGAATCACATAGTGGCGGTTTGATGGGACACTTTGGACGTGAGAACACGTTGTTGATGCTGGCTGATCACTTCTATTGGCCACGCATGAGGCGAGATGTGGACAGGTTTGTAAAACGTTGCATCACTTGCAATAAGGCAAAGTCCAAGATGAAGCCTCATGGTTTGTATACTCCTCTTCCTTCACCCACTTCTCCATGGGAAGACATTAGCATGGATTTTGTGTTAGGATTGCCTAGAACCAGGAGAGGACATGATTCTATTTTTGTGGTAGTTGACAGGTTTTCTAAAATGTCACGTTTTATTGCCTGCCACAAAAGCGACGATGCGTCGCATATTGCTAAACTGTTTTTAGGGACATAGTGCACTTGCATGGAGTACCAAGGACTATTGTTTCTGATCGGGACGTCAAGTTTATGAGCTATTTTTGGAAGTGGTTGTGGGGGAAGCTGGGAACGAAGCTGCTATTCAGTACAACTTGTCACCCCCAAACATATGGGCAAACGGAGGTGGTTAATGGCATGCTCTCCACATTGCTGCGAGGAGCTGGACCTTATAAAGTGCTAGCAAAAATCAATGACAATGCGTACAAGATTGATCTTCCTGCTCATGAGTTCGGTGTTAGCAATTATTTCAATGTTGCTGATTTGACACCATATACCGGAGATGATCTTGACGCGTCAAGGATGACGCCTTTTTAAGGGGGAGAAGGATGAGGACATCCCTAGTCCTTTACCATCTTTTCCTGATGATGATGTTGTTGCACAAGATAAATCTAATGAAGTAAGGATTGGACCAATAACAAGAGCTCGAGCCAAGCTACTTGAGCAACAGGTGAACTTACTCTTAATTGAATCTGATGTTTGTGTTGATAAGAACTTTATGCTGCCTAAGTCTATGCATTTATGTATGATCAGGTTTGTTGATAACACAAGCATTGGAGGAGAAGAGCATTGCACCAAGAACTGATTCCAATATCAGTGCGCGAGGGAGGAGAGGGAGGCAGGCGCACAAGTCATTGGAGGGAATCACCAAGGCCACACAAGTACATCAAGTGTTGCACCAAGACTTCAAATGTATTTGGGTGCAACCCATGTTGGGCCTGCGTGCCACATAGTTGGACCGAACCCTATTGGGTCGGTTTGTATCGTAGGAGTCCGAGTCGAACCATGTTTGCTGCTGGCTGTGCCGCACCCCCCCTCCTCTCCTTAAATAGTTGAGGGTTGCGAGGTGATTAGGGGAGACTACGTTAAAACTGAAACCCTAGAATTCTAGATCGAATTGCTTCAAGCATTCCTTTGAATTTATCCCCACCAATTCATATCGATCTGTTGGTTTACCTACTGCAAAGTTTGCGTGTTATCTACTGTTCCATTGGGAATAAGGAGGTACATGATTGTTTCGTAGTCGACAGCTGCGTTGCGCAAGTGTGTAAGGCTGCGAATATCCATAGGGTTCGGATCTGTTGCATTGGCAGCGGGGACTAGCCAAGGAGAGATCACAATGTTCCACAAGTTATCAATCATCCACCATCAAGCTCACGAGAAGATCGGGCCGCCCCTTATCAATGAGGTAGCATGAAAGGGGGTGACAAAGTCACACATCGAGAGGAGCGAGTTCACCTTTTCTTGGATCGCCTTTGCACGTGCTCTAGGCATTGGCCCTATGGGTCTGTCTTGAGTGTCGATGGACGGATGTGGGTCTACATCATCTCCCCCCCCCCTTGGGAAAGAGTCGTCCTCGACTCGTGATCTTCCTCATCACTTTGCTCTCCAAGGTAGGGTGATAGGTCGGAGATGTTGAAGGTATCGTCGACCATTTACTTGGATTGAGGAATGTCCATCTTGTATGCATTGTCATTGATTCGCTTGAGGACCTTGAAGGGCCCATCTCCTCGTGGTGATAACTTGGATTTGCGCTCATGTGGGAATCGGTCCTTGCGGAGGTGTAGCCACACAAGGTCCCCCTCCTCGAACATCAATGCCCTCTTGGACTTGTTCATTTTGTTGGCGTGGCTTGTGGTGTAAGCTTCAATAGTGTTGCGTGTAGAGTCATGTAGTTGCTTGATGTAGTCGGCTCGCTCGTCGAAGTCCATGTTGGTGCGCTCGTGTAAAGGAAGTGGGAGGATGTCTAGGGCGGTGTTGGGGTTGAACCCATAGACAAGCTCAAAGGGGCTTCGCTTTGTTGCACGTTGCATGGCTCTATTGTAGGCAAAATCGGCGTGCGAGATGCATTCCTCCCAATTCTTCAAGTTGGGTTTGATCAATAGACGTAGGAGTGTCGAGAGGCTTCGATTCACCACCTCGGTTTGACCGTCGGTTTGCGGATGGTATGTGGTAGAGAAGAGGATCTTGGCTCCTGGCTTCGCCATCAATGCCTTGCAAAAGTAGCTCGTGAAATTGACATCGCGGTCCGAGACAATGGTCTTTGGCACTCCATGTAGACGGACGATTTCCCTAAAGAACAAGGAAGCAATGTGCGAAGCATCGTCCGTTCTATTGCAAGGTATAAAGTGTGCCTTTTTTTAAAAGCGATCAACAACCACGAAAATGGAGTCTTTGTTTGATTTGGTGCGTGGTAGCCCTAAAACAAAATCCATGCTAATGTCGGACCAAGGTGAATGTGGTATGGGCAATGGCATGTAAAGACCATGAGAGTTGGAAGTGGACTTAGCTTTGAGACAAGACGAGCAACAATGCACCAAGCGGTCCACATCACGCGTCATCTTGGGCGAAAAGTAGTTTGTTGCGAGCATCGCAAGGGTCTTATCACGGCCAAAGTGTCCCATAAGTCCGCCTCCATGAGATTCCTGCAAAAGCAACAAGCGAAGCGAAGACTCGGGGATGCATAGTTTGTTAGCCTTAAACAAAAAACCCTTGTGCAAGTAGAAATCATCAAATCCTTTGTTCACCGTGCACTTAGTGAAAATAGGGCCAAAGAAAGGATCGGAAACATAGAGCTCTTTAATGTCATCAAGACCCAAAACATTGATTTCAAGTTGTGTGAGAAGAGTCGACTTGCGGGAAAGAGCATCCGCGACTATATTATCTTTGCCTTTCTTATTCTTCATAACATAGGGAAAGGACTCAATAAACTCAACCCATTTTGCATGCCTCTTGTTCAAATGTGCTTGTGTTTTCAAATATTTAAGAGATTCGTGGTCGGAGTGTATGACAAACTCTTTGGGACACAAGTAGTGTTGCCACACTTCCAAAACACAAACTAAGGCATATAGCTCCTTGTCGTAGATTAGGTAGTTGAGGCGAGCACCATCAAGTTTTTCGCTATAGTAGGCAACGGGACATCCACATTGAGTGAGGACTCCTCCGATGCCTAGGCTACTAGCATCACATTCAAGTTCGAAGGTTTTCGAGAAATCCGGTAAAGCAAGTAAAGGAGTCTCGGTCAATCTCTTCTTGAGTTCATTGAAATCCAATTCTTGAGCGGTGCCCCAAATGAAAGGTACATTCTTTTTTGTAAGCTCATTTAAGGGGCAAGCGATTGTGCTAAAATCTTTGACAAAACGACGGTAAAATCCAAATAAACCAAGGGCACTACGAAGTTGGGCAAGATTTGTGGGCGTAGGCCAATTTGTGATTGCCTCAATCTTCGAGTTGTCTACTTCAATTCCATTGGAAGAGACAACATAACCCAAAAACACAAGCTTGTCGGTGCAAAAGGTGCATTTCTTGAGGTTGGCGAAAAGCATATCATCACGAAGAGCCAACAAAACTTGTTTCACATGATTGACATGGTCGTTCAAAGTTTTGATATAAACAAGGATATCATCGAAGTAAACAACCACGAACTTGCCAATGAAGGTACACAAGACGTGATCCATAAGACGCATAAATGTTGAAGGGGCATTGGAAAGGCCAAAAGGCATCAGAAGCCACTCATATAGACCAAGATTGGTTTTAAAGGCGGTTTTCCACTCGTCACCTTCATGCATTCGAATTTGGAGATAGCCACTTTTCAAGTCAATTTTAGAGAAAATAGTGGCACCACTAAGCTCATCCAACATATCATCAAGGCGGGGAATTGGGTGTCGATACCTTACCGTGATATTGTTGATGGGACGGCAATCCATCCACATGCGAAGCGTATTGTCTTGCTTAGGGACAACGATTACCGGTACGGCGCATGGGCTCAAGCGGACATGTTCCTTGGCGTGGAGTTCTTGAATTTGGCGGTCAATCTCTTTTGTTTCCTCGGGATTTGTGCGGTAGGGCACTCTATTGGGAAGAGGAGCACCGGGTATGAGGTCAATGCGGTGCTCAATTCCACGAAGGGGAGGAAGTCCTTGAGGGAGTTCGTCCAGGAAAACATCCTCGAGTTCCTGCAAAATAGACAACATAGACGGAGGAACTTGGGTGAGGTCGTTAGTGTCTTTGCCATCTCCTTTGCATAAGAGCACAAACTGGAAAGTGGATGGGTTTTCTCTCACTGCCCTCAGCTCACTTTTTGATAAGGGGCGGCCCGATCTTCTCGTGAGCTTGATGGTGGATGATTGATAACTTGTGGAACCCTGTGATCTCTCCTTGGCTAGTACCCGTTTCCAATGCAACAGATCCGAACCCTATGGATATTCGCAGCCTTACACACTTGCGCAACGCAGCCGTCGACTATGAAACGGTCCTGTACTTCCTTATTCCCAATGGAACAACAGATAACACGCAAACTTTGCAGTAGAAGAATCACCAGATCGATGCGAATTGGTGATGATAATTTTAGATGAATGCTTGGAGCAATTCGGTCTAAAACTCTAGGGTTTATGTTTAACGTAGTCTCCCCCAAAAGCCACGACTTACAAGCCTATATAAAGGCTGCTGGACGTCAAACTTAGGGTTGGGGTCGAAATCAATCATATCTCTAACTTTCCTAACTTAAAAGGACTCTATTTGGAAACTAGCAGAAAACTGGCTAATAAGACTACGCCGGGACTCACTCTTTTCCCTTTCTCGCTCATGTTTGGCTTATGGCTCTCCTCGCGTGAAGGTGGTTCTCTCTCTCACCACTCAACTCACTTGAAGATTGTTCTTGTTGTGCTCTCACAAGTGTCTTGGCATTGTCGGCAATGATTTGGCTTGGAGTCATTGGGCAGAGCATTAGGACCTTATTGTTCCATTTGAAGCTATAGTAGTTGGTGCGCCCATCATGAGTAACGGCCTTGTCAAATTGCCAAGGACGGCCAAGAAGTAAGTGGCAAACCGACATTGGAGCCACATCACAATCCACTGTGTCCTCGTAAGAGCCAATCTTGAAGGATACTTGGACCGTGTGTTGGATCTTCACGGTGCCGGAGTCACTAAGCCATTGTACATGGTAAGGATGGGGGTGCTTCTTGTACGTCAAGTTGAGTTTCTCGCATAGCTCCTTGCTTGCCAACAGTGGCGGCGCCAGGTGTATTCACCTGTATGCATTTGAATACCCATGTTTTTGTGCAAAAAACATTTACTATACGTGTTAGGCCCAACCACGAAGCCCAGGACCGGTCAACCCTTCGTCCTTCTCCCACTCTCGCTCGCTACTCGCAGCCTCGCATGCATACGCAGACAACCCTCACCCTTGCGGCCTCGCCGATGACCGAATCCACCGCTGGCAGCAGCAGCAGCTAAGCAGGAGCTGCGCCTGCGCCACCGATGGTGCTCCCGCAGGTCTTTCCATCCCCGCGCTCGCGGCGGTGGCTCCCTCTCCAACCCTAGGCGGTAGCAGCAGCCGAGCAGGACCAGCAACGGCGCCGCCGCCGATGGCGCCCCCTGCCCCTGCTATCCTGCCCCCGGTCCCTGTCACCGCGACTGCGGCAGCGGCGCCCCGCCCCCTGCGCCCCTCCGATTCACCCCCGCACGACAGCGGCTTAGAAGGTGCATCCGTGCCGGCATGCCCCAATTTTATGGTTTTTTTATTTGCTCTTACTAATTTATCTGTTTATGTATGATGCAATAGTAGATATAATTTACTTAATTTATGTTCCCCTTGTTTTCTTGTACTGTTTTTAGGTATAGAATTGTATTTGAGAGCAAAAAAAATTAGAATAAACTAGCCATCATCCCGTGCACCTGCACGGGCTAGCTATTTGGAAGCACAAATGGATAATAACAATTAAATAAGAGTCCATGTGTTGGAATTAGTTTTAACAAATCTACTTAAAATTGGTTTAAAAATGAATTATTTGGAAATCTAGATTATTATATATTTGAATAAAATAATATATAAAGGTATCAATTGTAATTCGTACGACGAAAGTCAATATACTTCTTAAATTATCCCTCTGTTTCAAAATTCAATGAAAATAGACACACTTCACTAAATAGTAGTCACATTTATGATTTCTCATGTTTGAGGTAGTGAGAAAATTATTATTGAATTTTCTCACTCTCCTTTCATAGCAGAATCCTTATGCATTCATTGATTGGAACATAAAATTGAGTATGCTTATTGATATGCAGAGGATCGAGTAGTACCGTGTAAAATAGTAGTATCATATAAGAATAGTACATCAATAGGTAGTTCAATATCATTATATAATATACCCTAGATCATTTTGGCTATTAAGTGGGAGACTAACATCAAGTTACCTGATGAACATCATGTGTTGACCCTGTCTGCTTTTTTTTCACTACAGTTTTATTTATGGGAAATCGGGTAGAAGGAAAAATGACAGTAATTTTATGGCTATTGAGAAGTGTGTAGAAAAAAACTATGTAATATTAAATTTGGATGACACTTACCTGACATAGCTAAGGAAGGGAATACCCAGCTAACACCAACTCGTCGTGCAACACCGAAAAATACGCATCCATAGATTTTAAAAATATAACAGAAAACAGTAGGGGCATATAGTGTGAGCTATCTCAAAGGAGTTTATTAATAATAAGAAAGGACCAGAGGGTCTAGATGCAAACACCAGAATCTTATCATGTTATTACAAAATTGGTCAAGTTATTACGAAGAAAACATCAACATGTGAAACTTGTTACTTGAGTTGAATATGGGGAAAAACTGCATAGAGGTGATACTTTTGAGAGCATCCATTGTAGACAGATACTTTTAGAACCATCATGGCGGAAATTATTAGGCCATTAATAAACATGTCTAAGTACTCGACATAATTTTGCTTCAGGGCACATATGAAAATTAAAAGTACGATTTCTTTTTCAAATCCATTCCCACGATGCTACATGGTATACCCAACACCGGTGCGTGAATTAAATTGTCAAATGAAAAGTAGACAGAAAAAAGTTATTGTTTGAGTAAAAGGACCTGCTGGTAGGATGCTCTAAATTGACACGATGTATGGATTCTGAATTTCTACCAAGAGAAATAAATAGTCATCACGTCAGATCCCTTCCAAGAAAAGAACGCAAAGAGAGCCTACGAAATAACACACAAATATTAATTGTACTACTTCGGGGATATATAAATGACAATTCCACCAGTTCACCCTTACAGTATACTATATGTGGCGAATTCCAGCAAGTAGATGGTATTCAGCTACATATTAGCAAAACTGGAATAAAGTTACAACCGGTCAGATTTTTAGACCAAAACAACAGGGGATCCGAGCATCATGAGTTTCTCAATATAGCTATTTTCCCTCCTACATGTATAAGGGAAAAAAAATAGCCGTACTATATCGTACCGTGCTTGTATATGCAGGTATGAGCAATTATACAGGTGCAACATCTTTGCATGAAACCAGACTCTAATTATAGAAACAATAAAAAACAAATCTCCAAGCAACAGCCAAGCAGGCTTTCAGCATGTAAAGAGTAGTAAATCAAATGTAAACACTAATCCAGCACTAATGCACGTGCAGACGTTTTAGCAGCAGGTTTACCAAATTTTTCATGATGACATGAGCTTATTTGCCCACGACTCAAGGCACTGGCTTTAGACGCCGGCGTGCAGACGGAGCTCATTGCTCAAGTTCAATATGTCTTCCGTCCCGGCCACCATGCGTCGGCCGCTGGACTCCTTGCCGCAATGCTTGGTACTGCACTGGTGGAAAGAGACAGAGAGGATGTATGGGAGAAATTCTTAGTTCCCCGACCAAAACAACAATCCTATCTTCATCAAACTGTATCTCTACATCAGCTCCTCCGTCCCATGTCTGTCTGTCCATTGGCTCCTCCTTTCCAGGTCTGCATCAATCATCATGAGGATATGATCGGACCAACGGAAAATTTAGATTGCAACGTGGTCAAATATTGAAAAATAGGCAGATTGAAAGGTCCCTCAGGAGCACAACCGGTGTGAGCCTGGATTGGATCGTTGCCTTCTTTTGTAGATCGATCTGATGAATTAGGACATCACAATCAAGTTGGAAGTCAATGCATCTATTCAATTAAGGCCAGCCATCATGTGTCCATGTGAGACCAGAAGGTGGGAGGTGCGATCTCATCTCATGCTTGCTGACAGAGAAGGTGTATCAACGCTCGTGTTGTCATTGGGGCAGACCAGCGCTGGCCTCCTGTTGAGGTGTTGTAGCTCCGCGTGTCTAGGAAGAGATGAGTATGCGGAAGCTTAACTGCAGCAAGAGATCGTGGTGGCCTCGCGGCGCGCTGGGGCTGGAGACAATGGAGCTTTCGCCATCATCGGAGACGCCAAGGAGCAATCTACAGGCAGGCCACGCCACCATGGGACATGTCGTCAATGCGTGCGGTGCGGGGACTCGTAGGGCCGAACAAAAATAATTTTTAGATGGGATCTGGAAAAAACTCTATTCGATAGCCATGCGTGCGGAGAGTCTTTGCATCCAACGGCTGAACAGAAGCAAAAGTTAGATTCGATGGTTAATTGGGTAGTTTCTCTAGGATTAACGTGGAGGCTCCTATGGTGCCTCCAATTAGTAAATATAAGATACCCAGCACCAATTTCCTGGCGCCGCCACTGCTTGCCAAGTTGTGACAACTCCCACCATCGATGATTACCTTGATTGATTTGCCATTGATGCCGGCTTTTGTTTGAAACAAGTTGCATCGTTGAGCATCATCACCATGGTTGTTTGTAGTCAAGATGCGAGTGAAAACTAGTGTGGGGTTGGGATCACCATCACAATAGATGTAAGCATCGCCTTCATCCAAGCTTTGCATCATGGCCACCTTGTTCAATGCTTTGTATTCATCTTCGCTCATGGACTCATAGTCGCCATTGTCATTGACTATCATCACCTTCTTGTTGGTGCACTCAAATGATTTGTGCCCTTGACCTCCACACTTGTAGCAAGTGACATATGATTTGGCGGCTTGGGGTGAAGGCGCCGTCTTCTTGAAGGTAGTTGAAGGTTGGGTTGTCGCCTTTTTGACATTGCCTCGAGCATGGACTGGAGCCATGGGTTGTGTTGATGATGATGCTTTGTTGGCAAAGAAGGACTTGGCCTTGACGTACTTGAGCTCTTCCGCGATTTGGCGCTCGGCCTTCATGGCTTGATGCACTAGCTCAACAAGGTTTTCATAAGGTTGGAATTCCACTATCTTCTTTATGGGGTACGTGAGGCCATTCAAGAAACATTCCATTGATTGTTCCTCGGACTCGACAATGTGTGCACGAGAGAGGGTTGATTCCATTTCCTTGTAGTATTCATCCACCGATTTGATGCCTTGTTTGAGCTCTTGCAATTTCTTGTACAAATCTCTAGCATAGTGGTGTGGCACAAAGCGCTTGTGCATCTCCTTCTTCATGGCATTCCATGATTCAATAGGTACTTCTAAGGACTCTTGAAGTTGCTCCCAATAAATTTGCGCATAGCCCTCGAGCTCCAAGGAAGCAAGGTCGACTCGCCTATCACTTGGCACCTTGTATACACGGAATAGTTTGGAGACCTTGGATTCCCATGCAATGTAGTCCTCCGGGTCGTTGGTGCCGTGAAACTTGGGAATGACCATCTTGGGAGGATTGCAACGTGGTTTGCGCTCCTCATCTTCTTCATCACGGTGGCGATGGCGGTCTTGGTGGCGATGCCTTGGTTGGTGGCGTGGTATATAATCCTCATCGTCTTCAAGATCAACACGATTGTTGGCCAATGGCACTCGGTGGGCTCGATGTGGCGGTAGGTCATGACGATGATGTCGATGATCCTCATGGTGGTGTGGCGGATCCAAATTCGCATTAGGGTTTGGTATTTCTTGACGATGGTGCTCTTGATGTGGTTGAGGTTCCACGGTTTCTCCTTGCCGTTGGCGATCTTGATGTAGTTGAGGGTTCGCATGCTCGGCGTGTCGATGGCGTGACCCTTGACCCAATTCACTTGGCGCGTGGCTTCTTGAGCGATGAGAGCTTCGCGAACTTGACCTTGAAGAGGTGCGATAATCTTGATCAAGAAGCTTGCTCGTGGAATCTTGGATTTGAGCGAAACACTCATTGTTCTCACGTTGCGCAGCGTGATGGCCCTCCTCATAGCGGAATAAGTTGTCGTCGATGTACCTCTTGAGAGCCTCTGTGATGTAGCCCAACCCAACGTCACCACCATATCAAGCATTCCAACATGTGCCAAGTCACCATCGACATCAAAGGTGAACTCAATCCTCTCTACGAACCCCAATATGCCGCCTTTGGATGGTATACTACCTAAGCGTCTACCCTTGTACATTACTAGGTGTCACACGACGAGTACCGATGCCAAGGGAGACGCCGAGGGATCCCAAGAGTCGAAGCCATCCAAGGCGTACGCATGGAAGCGGAGGAAGAAGAAGCGGAGACAAGACGAAGATGAAGAAGGAGGCGAAGCCAGTCTGGCCGGCCTCCAGCCCGGCCTAGGCCGGCTCCCAGGCCGGCCACACGCCAGAGACCGCTGGCCTCCAGGCCGGCCTAGGCCAGCTCCTAGGCCGGCCTCCCTGTAGAGGAAACCGGCCTCCTGCCCGGCCTAGGCCGGCTCCCAGGCCGGTCACCCGTCAGAGCCTGCCGGCCTCCAGCCCGGCCTAGGCCGGCTCCCAGGACGGCCTCATAGCAGAGGCGCCCGGCCTAGGCCGGCTCCCAGGCCGGCCACGCGCCAGAGCCAGCCGGCCTCCAAGCCGGCCTAGGCCGGCTCCCAGGCCGGCCTCCCAGCCGAGGCAACCGGCCTCCAGCCCGGCTTAGGCCAGCTCCCAGGCCGACCACTCGTGTCCTGCACTCCCTTTTTGTACTAAGATTATAAATAGCACTCCCCCTATTCCTTTCACAGACATGTAAGAAGTAGGAATAGACCTAGACACTTGGGCTTGTGCTCATCCCTCCCTTCGTGGAGAAGATCCCCTTGTGGATTCAAGGCTCCTCCTTAGATGTATCTATTGGAGTGAATCAAGGCCCCTCTTTGCGCGGAGTCTCTCTCGTGTGTGATTCTACCTCACCGTCTCTCACTCACGCTCACCGATCTTTCACATAGGGATTCTACCTCGCGGTCTCTCCCTTGTGTGACTCTATTGGGCCGGTTGGACCGACCGGTGAGGGCAACGCGTCAATTGTATCGGGTTTGTGTTCTTGTGTTCTTCGCGTTCTTCATGTTCTTGCGTGCGTTCGTCCCCTCGATCGTCAATCCGTGAAGGTCGGGCCACCCTAGAGGGCTTTGCTCGCATTATATGGTATCAGAGCTTTAGGTTGCCACGGATTTGACTTGTGTTGCCACCAATTCCCCCAAATTTTTCTTTGATTTTGCCAATTTTGAAAATTTCCACCAAAAATAGCCCCAATTTGCTTTTGGATCCATCTGATATTTTAGTGCATTTTGGTAGGTTTTGATCCGTGGATCCATTGCTATACTTGTTGATCTACCTCCCTTTGCGTTCCCATGGCCTAATTCCACCGATTTCCCCTCCGATTTGGTGTTTTTCGGGCCGTTTTTCCGCCCATTTTCGCGTCACGGGAAGGTCGGCGCCCGGCCTCCGGCCCGTCCTAGTCTGGCTCCCAGGCCGGCCCCCCGGCAGAAGCAGCCGGCCTCCAGCCCGGCTCAGGCCGGCCCCCAGGCCGACCTCCCTGCAGAAATTTTGTTTTGGCCATAACTTTTCACTCCGGACTCCGTTTTTGGTGATTTTCGTCTCTAATCGAAGCTACGGACAAGCTATACATCACCAACACGGTTGATCCATCTTCTATCGCCACCATATTTCGTGATAAAGGAAGAGGCATTCCACTCCAAGGGTGAAGAACATCGACAAAAGGTATAACATCCCCCAATTCTTCTCCCACCTTGCATCACTTGTTAGCCAAGCCATTTGTGCCTATCTATCCTATTGAAACTTGCTCATCTATGATTGCTTGGGCTTTGCACACTTTATACCTCGTAGTGTTCCGAGCAAACTTGTATGCGCTAGTTGAAATAGTTCTTGTTGGTAAGCAAAGTGAGAGGCAAAAAGTGAAAAAAAAAGAGAAGAGTAAGAGGCCAAAAGAGAATAGAAAAGAATCAAAAAGAGGAAGAAATAAAAAGAAAAGATCCTCATTGCCTAATCTCTTATAGTAGCCGCGCAAGCTCGATGAAAAATTTGTAGGTGTGGTATCTTTGTGCAAATCTTGTAGCCCACCAATAATTTGCAATCGAGTTTGTTTCTCTTGTACTTTCGCAACTTGAGCTTATAGTCTTCGCTAGGTTCATCATTGGCTCATCTTTGGTTGCACGAGTCCTACTTTTCAAAGCGCGTGTTTGTATGAGCTCTACTATTATCTTTTGAGATCGACTAGTTTTGCTTTGTGGTCATTGTGGATCTCTACTTGCCTTTACAATATCTGGGTTTCCGGCTGTTCCATTTGCTTTCCACAATCCATACCTATCCACTCAAAGCCGTGTGTGTTTTGGAGCTTGCGTTTGCACATTTGAACACAAGCCACTTTACTTTGTGCGTTGTTGCCCTTTGTCGTCCACGACGTCCAATACTATCATCAAGGTGAGATTGTGTTCTAGTTCCCTTCCACCTCATATATACACTTGTCTTGTGACTGATCATGTCTAGTGAGAGCGGAGCATACTATGGAGGCCATGATGATGAAGAGACGATGAGCTACACCGACCACGACGCTACAAGCATAGAAGACATGGGGAACGGCTCCTACACCGACAATGAGCCCCATGACATGATGGAGCACTACACCGACCCCGGCTCCCCGAGCTTCCACGACATGATGGAGCACTACACCGACCCCGACTCGAAGAGCATCGACAACATGATGGAGCACTCCTATGACTACAACTCCGACGACTTGATGGAGCACTACATCGACAACGACACCTATCGTGGTATTGTCGAATCTAGCCGCGGCAGGGGTGCCATCGAGCTAGGTAGAGAGAGGGGTTTAGGAGACATGGGGTGTTCCAGTAACGGGATGACAAAGGGTTTACCCAGCTTCGGATCTCGCAACGGTGGCGAAACCCTACGTGCTGCTATAATTCACTATAAGTCAATATGCGCCGATTACAATGAAAGGTGTCTAGGGCTTCTGAAAGTATGCCCTAAGGCGTCCCGTAGGACGGCTTATAAAGGCGTCCGGTCCTAGGGCTTACAGGAGGAAACCTAACCAACTAAGTCACAGAGTTCTACTCTAATCCGGCTTGGGCTCCGCCTTGTGGGCCAAGTCTTCCTCAATGTGGGCCGGCTTCTGGAACCTTCCCTTAGCCGGATGGGCCTCCTGCGCTTCATCGCACTGCGCCACCCGGTTAGCCGGAATTCGGCTTACCACCACTATGGGCCACCCTGGTACGCTAGCTTTAGTCGCCTTCGTGAAGGTACCTGTTCGGCATAACCCCAACAGTAGCCCCCGGAAAGCTTCAAGTACTTCAGCGGTCGGTTTCAATTTTCCAGCAAAGTGTTGTCCGGGAAATTCTTCATCCGCCGTCAGTCTTGGAGCATTCCCAGAAACCTGGAATCATGCCGAACTTCTTTGTCGTCCTCTTCATGCCGGCTTATCATGCCGGAAAGCATTTGGACAAGTAATGACACGCGTTCGCCGATTGGATGGCTCTGTCAGACCCAGCAGTGTGAGTGGAGAAGCATTTTTGAATGCAGGGGCTAACTCTATTTTTTCCGCGCGAGAATCGAGGAGTCGAAGGAACGAAATCATCTCACAGCGGCTTGATCCGTGACGCGTGGCGAAAATCTTGGCTCTTGACCGTTGCGAGGATCTCGGCGCATCCGCTATAAATTCCGGACGCCTCGCCTTCGACGTGGTCACAGGCCATTTGCGAACCCTAGCTCTTTCTTCTCCCAGATCTCCCGAGCTCCGGTTCTTCAAGTTTATCACCGTGCTCCATGATATCGAGCGTCCCCAGCTCTCCGGTGATCGACGCCGCGCCTCTGACTCGGCTCCGCCAATGGGAGGCTCCGCATCCACAGCTACCGCCAGCGGAGAGCCAAACACCGCTGCACCTGCATCCTCCCCAACTCCGGCGAGTACCTCCACCGCTTCGGGCCGCGATGAAGTGGCTTTAGCAAAAGCTGCAGCCGAAGACACCGCTACGGTGGCCGCCGCTTCTGCGACCGCTGATGTTGTAGCCGGAGGCTTTAGTGCCGGCGAAGAAGAGGAGGAAGAGGAAGCCGGCAATAATAGAGGAGCTGCCAACAACCCGACCCACAACTGGGTCACCTCTGCTATGGAAGAAGGCGAGCTCCAAGGCATGGCCTCTGACGGCGTCCTTCCTCCATCTTCCGCTTCTGCGCCGGCTTGGTGCTCCGCCTTAGGCGACCCGTACCCGACACCGATCAGTGATGAGCGGGTACTCCTCTCTTCCCATATCTCTAGGGGTTTTTCTTTGCCGCCGTTGGCTTTTTTGATAGAGATCTTAGATCACCATGGCCTTCAGCTCCACAACATCACTCCCAACAGCTTGCTATACATCTCCGGCTTTGTAGCACTCTTTGAAGGCTATTTAGGCATAAAACCTAGGTTAGACTTTTTCGAAAGATGCTTCTTAGTCAAGAGGCAAACTGTGAACAAGGAGGTGTTGGTGGTCGGCTCTATCAGCTTCAACTGCCGCCGAGATATGAGTTGGTACCCTCAAGTGCCAATCGTCGATTCGGTAAAGGGGTGGGCATCCACCTTTTTCTACTTCAAGGACGTGGCGCCGCCAAATCGGCTACAGGGGCCTGCCCCTTTCACAGACGAGGCCGGCACGCCCCTGCCCTTGTGGAAGAAGAAGTTGTCAGCTAGAATGCCGGCAGACCATGCCGCCATTCAAGCAAGGATTTCAGAGTTGACCTCCGGCTCTCCTCCCCTAACTGGGGAGGACACCATTATATGCTGGGTCAAGAGGTGGATCCAGCCCCTCCAGCACCGTACTCGCCTCTTGTGCGAGTACACCAATAATGCTGATCCCATGACGACCAGCAAAGAAGACCTGGAAGAGGAGCTCTACCATGCGCGTCTCAACCAGCTTATCAAAGCCTGGCCTAACGAAGGCTGGCAATATGAAGAGTTGCTGCCGATGTATACGGCAGCCAACCCTCCCCCAAAGGTTCTTTGCCGAATCCAAAGTTCAATTATTCAAGGTATTTAGATTCTATGCTTAACAATCTGACTTGTGTTTATTCTTCAGATTCCCGGTGTTGCCGCCTCCGGGTCAGCTGGCACGTCGACCAGCAAAGCGACCAAGCGGCCAGTCACCTTTTCTTCGGCTCCTGCAGAGAGCCAGAAGAGGAGAAGCCAATCTGAAACGATTGGCGCCAAGTCATCGGAGGATGACGATGCTCTCACTGGGCTCAATATACCCAGCAAGAATTAAGTCGGCTGACACATCTCCTCCTTACTCTGCAACAATGCCGGATATGCTAAGCTTAGCCCTTTACCTTTGCAGGATAAAGAGAGGCGCCACCTTAATGCAAAAGGTATGCGCCACACGCAAGAAAGCCTCTCCAGCCGTTCCTCCCCCAACTCCTTCGGCTTCAAAGCCAACTCCAGCGGAGGAGAGCTCCCCCCGAACCATGACAGCAAGTCCAATTCTCGGAAGAGCCGGGATTATTCCTCCGACCCAATGGACAGAGATGATGGGGAAAGCGACTGAACCTTCCTCTCCACCAAGGGCTGAAGCTCCGGCTAATGATGCCCCAACCTTTCCTCTGATTAAGGCGGAAGCCTTCAACGACGAGGGACACAACAAGCCGGAGTTCATGAGCCGGTTCATGAAAGTACCACGGCTTCCCCGGAAGAAAGGAACAAAGCCGAGATCGTCCAAAGCCTGGGCGGTGAAGCCGACGAAGATGTCGAAGCCACCGAAAGAGATCGTAGACCAGCCAGCGGGATCCTCCTTTGCCGGTGTCCAAAAGCCGTCGTTGAAGACGTGGCCAGCTCCTGTCTCGTCGAAGTAGCTCACCAAGCCGACCGCGATGGTGTCGCCGACTCCGCCCGTAGATCCCGGACGGAACGAAACTCCGGACATCTCTTGCCCCACGGTGGGCGCCAACTATCGTGGTATTGTTGAATCTAGCCGCGGTAGGGGTGCCATCGAGCTAGGTTGAGAGAGGGGTTTAGGAGACGTGGGGTGTTTCGGTGACGGGATGACAAAGGGTTTACCCAGCTTCGGATCTCGCAACGGTGGCGAAACCCTACGTGCTGCTATAATTCACTATAATGCAATATGCGCCGATTACAATGAAAGGTGTCTAGGGCCTCTGAAAGTATGCCCTAAGGCGTCCCGTAGGCCGGCTTATAAAGGCGTCCGGTCCTAGGGCTTACAGGAGGAATCCTAACTGACTAAGTCACAGAGTTCTACTCTAATCCGGCTTGGGCTCCACCTTGTGGGCCAAGTCTTCCTTAATGCGGGCCGGCTTCTGGAACCTTCCCTTAGCCGGATGGGCCTCCTGCGCTTCATCGCGCTGGGCCGCCCGGTTAGCCGGAATTCGGCTTACCACCACTATGGGCCACCCTGGTACGTTGGCTTTAGTCTCCTTCATGAAGGTACCTGTTCGGCATAACCCCAACAACACCTCAAGCATGCAAGAGGAGATGGACCATGCTTCCACCATCCACCAGGTCAACTACCCCAAGCTTGCAAGAGGTGCCACTTACGACCCATCAAGCCCAAGACGGAGCAACATGAGGACCACCATGAGGTCATGCTACCAAGCTCCATCAACATCAAGACGGCGCCCCAAGGAGGACATCACCAACATCACCAAGGTCGTCAAGCATGGACAATCTTCATCAAGACGGCGACCCAAGAAGGATACCAAGATGGCTCCCAACTATGCCAAGCTTGAAGCCGAGAACTACACACTCGCCAAGCTTCGCCATACTTCTCCAAGCCCAAGACGGAGCCACAAGTCAAGGTCGCCAAGGCACCCAAAGGACTTTCGATGACACCCCTCCCCACAAGAACATCATCAACGACACATGGAGGAATCAAGAACGTCGCATCATATGGTGTCTCCTCCTCGTGCCAACTCCAACATGGCGCCCATGAGAAGCTCAAGCTCCAAGAAGGACAAGCAAGCCCCCATTCACATGGCACCCAAGCTCAAGTCAAGGTCGACGAAGGATGACCCTCATCAACGGAGTCTCCTCCTCGTGCCACCACGAAAAGGGCGTCCAAGAGAAGTTCACGCCACGAGAAGGACAAGGACATCCTCACCAAGCTCTTGACAAAAATCGACACCTTCCGCAAGGAGCTCCATGAAGACATCAACAATGGCAACACCTTCGGCGACACTTCTACGAGCATATGGTCCACTACACTTGAAGATGGAGGAAGACAAGGCCCCATATATGATGATGATGCCGGATTAAGCCTACTTCCACCTCTACACCAAGATGAAGACCTCCTATGTCCTATGTGCAATGGCCATGATCACATCATGTGGGATTGCCCCAAGAGCCAAGACATGATGGATCAAGATGGCGACAAGGTTGAGGAGGTTGAGCATGGGAGTTTCCCTTCACCAAGGAGGCGAATGGAGTTGATAATATTGAGCCTATCCCTACGTGCTTGACTGATGAGATGGTACCAATCCCACGTGAGCATGAGAGCCACCTAGCCCACTTGAGTGAGAGTGCAAGTGAGTTGAGTGCCTCCACCATATGTGAGATTGAGTGCTTGCACTTTGAGGGAATGAGTGATACACCACTTGAGTTGTGAGAGGTAGTTGATAGGTCAAGTGAGGCCATTTCAATTTCTAACAACTTACCCTCTACCTCTAGTGTGTTATCTCATGTTTTGCTAGGTTCCATGGATGAAGATACGCCAAGCCTCGACATGACGGAGCCTCAAATGGAGAAGATGTACATGGAAGATGAAGGCGATGCCACCCAATGTCTACATGACGAACAAGTCGGACGCATGGATGCCGCTACCTCTACAACAACACCTACATCTCATGAGCGGGACTATAACGGTATGTATATGGGTGTTGATGATGCCATGATCCCACTAGTGGACATGATGACTTGTGATTTCTTGCATGATGTGGATGTTTCCTTCGATGTCACCTATGATTCTTTCATATTCCCATGTGATACCTTGTTCCAAACCAATGCTGATCATGTAGAATTTCCTATATGTGATGATCTTGCCACATGCATGCCTTGCTATGAATCTTTCCAATTTTCTCCCATTGTTGCATGTAATATGTCGAACAATTTCTCTTTCATATGTGTTGCTTGCAATGATGATGAAAGTCTTGATAATGAGTTTGCCCCCATAGCATTCTCAATTTTTGGAGATGGTTCCTTTTGCTATGTTGCGAATTTTCCTTCCTTCATTTTGCATGTTGACCATCCGCATATTTCAAACTTTCATATTGAATTTAGTGCGTTTGGTGATGTGCAAATGAAAAGACGCATCATGATGGATTATATGTTCATGTACCATGCATATAATTTCTTCATGTGGAATTTCGTGTGTCATGGTCACCGCATGATAATGTCAACCTCAATTGAACATGAGTTGACAAAACAAGCTTTTGCGAGCATCATACTTGTGAGTTTCGGTTTGAACCCGGCTCTCATACCTTCCGCATGTTGTGCATCCAACAAATTAAACAATTGCTCTTTCCTTTGGTTAGTTTGCAAGCATGTGAGTGATTTTGGGTCCCCTTGTGACATACATGTTTCCATGAGCTTTCATCTAGATGATTTATGTGTTTCCACAAACTTGATGAGCAATTTCTCTTTCCTTATGTTTGTTGGCCACCATAATGATATTTCGATAATTTCTTGTCTGATGTAGCCCCACATGTGAAGATGAGCAAGAGGAGGTCCAAGATGATGGAGAAGATGACGAAGAGAAAGATCCAAGAAGATGGTCAAGGAGAAGAGGAAGAAGGAGGCGGAAACAGGCTGGCCGGCCTCCAGCCCGGCCTAGGCTGGCCCCCAGGCCGGCCACCCACCAGAGCCAGCTGGCCTCCCATCCGGCCCAGGCCGGCCCCCAGGCCGGCACCCAGGCCGGCCACCCACCAGTTCCCGCCGGTCTCCCGGCCGGCCTAGGCCAGCCCCCAGGACGGTTCCCCACCTGCGCCCGCCAGCCTCCCAGCTGGCCTAGGCCGGCGCCCAGGCCGGTCCCCCACCTGCGCCCGCCGGCCTCCCAGCCGGTCTCCCGCGTTTTGTACTATGCCTATAAATACCCCCATGCCTCCGTCAGATCTAGGGTTAGACTAAGATTGAGACTTGAGAGCCATGCTCCCCATCCCTCTTTGCTAGGGTTCCTCTTTGAGGATGGATCTTGTTGTTGCTACTCTTTAACTGCGGTGTCTCTAGTAGTGTAAATCAATCTCTCACTGCGGTGATTCCATTGGATCGGCGAACCGGCCAGTAAGAGCAATCGGTTTCATTAAGAGTAAGATTGGCTTTGATTCTTCGATCCAAAGGCTTCTCTTGTGAGGGTTGTTGTTGGGTGGAGATCTCTGCAGGTTTTGCTTGTTATCCTCTTTGTTTGCCCACGTTCCCCCCCCCCCCCCCCGATTTCCACCTCGTGTTCATCGTGTTCATCCCCTTTTCCCCCTCAAATCCGTGAAGATCGGGCCAACCCCCTACATCATATGGTATCAAGAGCAAGGGTTTCCACGGATTTGGATCGTGTTTCCACCTTTTATTAGCCATTTTTCCACCAAAATTTTTCTTTTCCATACCAATTTCGAAAATTCACAAAAAAAATAGCCCATATGGATTTCATTCGATCTCTTGATTTGGTGAGAGATTTGTGGTTTTGATCCACGGATCTATTGCTTAAGACCTTTCCCCACCTTCATTTGGTGTTTCCTTGTGCCAATTTTGCCCAAAATTTGTCAGATTGAAGGTTTCCCGGAGCCAATTTCCGCTCCCAGCTCGAGCAAGTTCGTGCAGAATTGGGGCGATCGGTAGTACCGCTGGCCCAGCCGGTACTACCGCCAGCACGCGTCTTCACCAACGTGCATTTCGTGTCGCTTCCTCGCTTCCTTGACACAACCAAAGGTATAACTTGCGACACATCCCTTTCCTTTTCGCGAAACTTTTTCCTAGGAGCTAGTTCTTCAAAGTGTGAGCATTACACTAGTGTGACACCAAGTGAGCATATCATAATCTTGCGAGAATCAACATGTAGTGGACTCGGCTCGGGCAAAAGCATAAAGCAAAAAGAGAAATAGAAAAGATTCAAAAAAAAGAGAAAAAGAGAAAAGCCGAGCCGTGATCCTAGTCATCCTTACCACATCAAAGCTCCAATACCCAATAGAGAAACGTATCCACTTGTGCAAATCGGGTGCTCCCTCCTATACGCTTGAGCTAGTTGTCCTTCGAGCGGTGGTGCAGCACGAGCATAGTCTTCATTAGGTCCAAGTTGCTCATCCCCATAGTCGCACCATCCACGTTTGTCTCCACGTGTGAGTTTCCTTTGTTCTACGATTGTGTGGTTAGTCTCTTTTGCCTCTTGATCTTTGTGGTTATCCTCCACTTATTGCAATAGCCTTATCATTTGATTCGTTTCGATTTCTAGCCACTTTGCCATACCTAAGCTCCTCATAAGTGTGTGTGTGAGTCGCTTTTGGATTGCTAATCAACCAACTCTTACTCTTGTGATACCTTTGTCTCAGAAGGCGAGTCCACTTGTCCAATATTATCAACCAAAGGTAAGAGCGGTTATTAGCCACCCCATATTCCACATATCACTTGTGTTATCTTATAATGGCTAGGGAAGAACAAGACGCCGGCATGAGCAAGCAAGAGGAGGCGCTCAAGAGGTACATCGATGACAACTTACGCCGCTATGAGGAGCGCCATCAAGCCGCGCAACGTGAAAACAATGAGCGTTTCGCTCAAATCCAAGATTTCATGAGCAAGCTCCTCGACCGAGATCATAGTCGCTCTTCAAGGTCAAGTTCGCGTAGTTCTCACCGCTCCACCACAAGAAGCCATGCACAGAGTGAGGATGAACAAGGATATCGCCATCGTCAAGAACGTCATCGCCAAGAGTTGCCTCATCAACAAGCGAACATGGATCCTCAACAACACCAAGACTGACATCGTCAAGAAGCACCTCACCCTCAAGCGAACTTGGACCCCCAACACCATCAAGATCGCCATCGTCAAGTAATACCAATCCCAAATGCTAACTTGGATCCCCCACACCGCCATGAGGATAATCGACATCATCATCATGACCTACCTCCACATCAAGCACAACGAGTGCCATTGGCCGACAATCATGTTGATCTTGAAGATGATGAGGATTATGTTCCACGCCACCAACCAAGGTATCACCATCGAGACCGCCATCGACACCATGATGATGATGATGATGATGAGGAGCACAACCCATGTTTCAATCCTCCCAAGCTCGTCGTTCCAAAGTTCCATGGCACCAACGACAAGGTCTCCAAACTATTTCGCGTCTACAAGGTGCCACAAGACAAACGAGTTGACCTCGCCTCCCTAGAATTCGAAGGCTATGCGCAACTTTGGTGGGAACAACTCCAAGCCTCCTTTGAAGATCCAATCGACACATGGAATGACATGAAGAAGGAAATGCACAAGCGTTTTGTGCCACATCACTATGCACGCGATTTGTACAAAAAGTTGCAAGAGCTCAAACAAGGCCTCAAGACGGTTGACGAGTACTACAAGGAGATGGAGTCAACTATCTCCCGCGCACACATTGTTGAATCTGAGGAACAATCAATGGCACGCTTCTTGAATGGCCGCACGTACCCCATAAAGAAGATAGTGGAATTCCAACCCTATGAGAACCTTGTTGAGCTAGTGCATCAAGCCATGAAGGCCGAGCGCCAAGTCGCGGAAGAGCTCAAGTACGTCAAGGCCAAGTCCTTCTTTACCGCAAAATCTTCATGATCAACACAACCCATGGCTCAAGTCCACGCTCAAGGCAATGTCATAGGTGCTACACCTCAATCTTCAACAACTATCAAGAAGACGGCACCCTCACCCCAAGCCGCCAAGTCATATATCACTTGCTACAAGTGTGGAGGGCAAGGACACAAGTCGTTTGAGTGTACCAACAAGAAGGTGATGATCGTCAATGACAATGGAGACTATGAGTCTATGAGCGAAGCCGAGTACCACGCATTGAACAAGGTAGCCACGATGCAAAGCTTGGATGAATACGATGCCCACATCTATTGTGATGGTGATCCCGACCCCACACTAGTCGTTACTCGAGTTTTGACTACAAACACCCAAGGTGATGATGCTCAACGATGCAACTTGTTTCAAACAAAAGCCGGCATCAATGGCAAATCAATCAAGGTAATCATCGATGGTGGGAGTTGTCACAACTTGGCAAGCAAGGAGCTATGCAAGAAACTCAACTTGACGTACAAGAAGCACCCCAATCCTTACCATGTGCAATGGCTTAGTGACTCCGGCACCGTGAAGATTCAACACACGGTTCAAGTATCCTTCAAGATTGGCTCTTACGAGGACACGGTGGATTGTGATGTGGTTCCAATGTCAGTTTGCCACTTACTTCTTGGCCTCCGTTGGCAATTTGACAAGGCTGTTACTCATGATGGGCGCACCAACTACTATAGCTTCAAATGGAACAATAAGATCCTAGTGCTCCGCCCAATGACTCCAAGCCAAATTATTGCCGATAATGCCAAGACACTTATGAGAGCGCAAGAAAAACAATCCTCTAGTGAGTTGAGTGGTGAGAGAGCGAACCACATTCACGTGAGTGAGAGCCAAAAGCCAAATATGAGTGAGAGAGGGAAAAGAGTGAGTCCCGGCATAGTCTTGTTAGCCAACAAAAGTGAGATGAGTGGTGAGCGAGCGTACCTCTACGAGAGTGAGAGCCACCTTGTCCATTGGAGTGCAAGTAAGTTGAGTGACTCCACCATATGCGACATGGAGTGCTTCCACTTTGAGAACATGAGTGATACACCATATACATTGAGAGAGGTAGTCAATAGGGAAAGCAAGGCCATTTCGATTTCTAACGACATAACCTCTCCTTCTAGTGTATTTTCTTCTGACGTGCTAGGCTCCATGGAGGACGATATGCCTCACCTTGAGAAGATGTACATGGAGGTCGAAGATGAAGCCACCCCATGTTTACATCGAGATGACCGAGTCGACCGCATGAACGCCGCTCCGACCACCACAACGCCTACTTCGCATGAGAGGACATACAAAGGTATGAACATCGGTGTTGATGATGCCATGATCCCACTAGTGGACATGATGATCTCTAAGCGCTTGCACATTGTGGATGCTCCTATGGACATCACATATGCTACTTTCTCTTTCACTTGTGATACCTTGCCTAAAAACAATGTTGATCATTTGGATTCCCCTATTTGTGCTGATTGTTCAATGAGCATGCCTTGCTATGCATGTTTCCGTTTCCCTCCAACTGTTCATGCAATATGTCGAACAATTTACATTTCACATGTATTGCTCGCAACAATGATAAAATGCTTGATAATGAGTTTGCCCCAGTAGCATTATCACTTTTTGGAGTTTGTCCCTTCAACAATGTAGAGAATTACTCTTCCTTCTTTGTACATGATGACCATCCGCATACTTCTCACCTTCATTTTGCATTTTGTGTGTTTGGTCATGTGCAAACGAAGAGACACATCTTGATGGATGATGTGTACATATACCATGCACATATTTACCTTTTATGGAATTTCATGTGTAATGGTATATGTACATGAGTTTACCGACTCTATTAGCTTTCCCACGTTTACCGACTCTATTAGCTTTCCCACGTTTTGCATCAAACAACTTGCAAACTTTATTTTTCTTTTGGTTTGTTTGCAAATATGTGGATGGTTTTGCTTCCCCTTGTGAAATGCATGTTTCCATGATCTTTCATCTACATGATTTCTGTGTTGCAACAACGTTGTTGACAACTTGCTCTTTCCTATGTTTTGTTGGCACCCATGATTTTGATGAGAGCATTCCACCTTGTGTTTTCACCACTCTTCCCTCCGTTGCCAAAGGTATCTTCCCGATGTTTGGAATACAATGGACATCATATGGTTCCAATTGAGATAGCTATCCTAGCATTCTCATACCTTCTTGGAGATTTTGTGCTTTCACATCATGAGAATTTTCTGAGGAATTGCTTGCACATTGCACTCACCTTTGTTTTTCCTCCAATGCACGTGTGTTGTGCTAACGGTGCTATGATTAACCTAAGACATGTTATCAATGATGTGCTCCTATATCATGCACACACATATTTTGCTTGATCTTTGTTGTGTGAAGGTACAAATGAGTGGATCGCCACCCACAACTTCGTGGCACTAGATTGCGCATCAAAGGAATGTTGTCGTCTTGATAAGGTGATTTCCTTCTACTTAAGTGCCCATGTCATGAACTTCAAGAATTGGCTACTCTTTGAGTGTTGTTTCGTCTTCTTTGTGAGCTCTCTAGGTTCAATTCAAGGCGAAAGAACATTGCAGAGCGGCCATACATTTGGCGTCGAGAAAAGCTCCATGGTGATTACTACTACATCAACGTCAAGCCATCTATCCCCTTCACATGCTGAGAACGTGCTAGCGTCGAGGACGACGCTTTCCGAAGGGGGGGGATATGATGTAGCCCCACATGTGAAGATGAGCATGATGATGGAGAAGATGACCAAGAGAAAGATCCAAGAAGATGGTCAAGGAGAAGACGAACAAGGAGGCGGAGACAGGCTGGCCGGCCTCCAGCCTGGCCTAGGCCGGCCGCCAACCAGTGCCCGCCGGCCTTCCTGCCGGCCTAGGCCGGCCCCCAATCCGGTTCCCCACCTGCGCCCGCCGGCCTCCCAGCTGGCCTAGGCCGGCCCCCAGGCCGGTCCCCCACCTGCGCCCGCCGGCCTCCCAGCCGGCCTAGGCCGGCCCACAGGCCGGTCTCCCGTGTTTTTTACTACGCCTATAAATACTCCCTGCCTCCCTCAGATCTAGGGTTAGACTAAAATTGAGACTTGAGAGTCATGCTCCCCATCCCTCTTTGCTAGGGTTCCTCTTTAAGGATGGATCTTGTTGTTGCTACTCTTTCACTGCGGTGTCTCTATTAGTGCAAACCAATCTTTTACTGCGGTGATTCTATTGGATCGGTGGACCGGCCGGTAAGAGCAATCGGTTTCATTAAGAGTAAGATTGGCTTTGATTCTTCCATCCAAAGGCTTCTCTTGTGAGGGTTGTTGTTGGGTGGAGATCTCTGCAGGTTTTGCTAGTTATCCTCTTTGTTTGCCCATGTTCCCCCCCCCCCCAATTTCCACCTCGTGTTCTTCGCGTTCATCCCCTTTTCCCCCTCAAATCCTTGAAGATCGGGCCAACCCCCTACATCATTGTCACAAGTGCTTGTGTTTTTATCCCATCAATGATGATGTTTTCGACATCCCTCTTCTTGTATTTTTGCCAAATTCTCCTCTTATTGCAACAAAAATATTGACCAATTTCTCTTTCCGATGCTTTGCTTGTGATAATGCTCATATGTTTCAAAATGAGATAGCTATAATGGTTGTTTCAAATTTTCTTGGAGATTTTGTGTTTTCACATCTTGAGAATGTTTCGATTAGTTGCTTGCATTTTAACCTTGCATTTGCTATGCTTTCCATATATTTGTGTTGTGCTAATGGTGTAATGCTCAAGATTGGACATGTCATGGATGATGTGCTCCACTATCATGCACACACATTGTTTGCTTGGTCTTTGATGCATGTAGGTAACAATGGCGACATCGTGACATCCGCTCCATCGGCAAACCATCTACCTCCTTCACATGGTGACGACGTGCAAGCGTCGAGGACGACGTTTTCCAAGGAGGGGGATATGATGTAGCCCAAACCAACGTCACCACCATATCAAGCATTCCAACATGTGCCAAGTCACCATGGACATCAAAGGTGAACTCAATCCTCTCTACGAACCCCAATACGCCGCCTTTGGATGGTATACTACCTAAGCGTCTACCCTTGTACATTACTAGGTGTCACACGACGAGTACGGACACCAAGGGAGACGCCGAGGGATCCCAAGAGTCGAAGCCATCCAAGGCGTACGCATGGAAGCGGAGGAAGAAGAAGCGGAGACAAGACGAAGATGAAGAAGGAGGCGAAGCCAGTCTGGCCGGCCTCCAGCCCGGCCTAGGCCGGCTCCCAGGCCGGCCACACGCCAGAGACCGCTGGCCTCCAGGCCAGCCTAGTGTAACAGGCCCAGTTTGGTACCCTAAAATATGGGCCAAATTTAACTTTTTGCTTTGCAACATTTCATCATGGCATCCATTTAAATTGCTAATTTAAAATAAAGCAAGATTTGAAAGCATTAAAATGAAACAAAATCCAATCCCAAAATCTCCAACCTCAATGCAATTGCTCAATCTGGCAAAACCAAATTGTTTTGAACTTCCAATTTGTCCAGGAAGTTCCTAGTTTGCCTTTCATAAATATGTGTCCAAGGCAATTACTTGTTAAGCCAAGAAATAAATTTGATATTTCAAATTGGTTCAAATCAACCCTTATTTTTGAATCCCAGTTAAACATTTCAAAAATTCAAAATAAAATTATGGGGAGCTTCATTAATATATTGGGAGCCTCCATAAATATTTTCATTATTTTTGAAGATGCTTAAGTACTCCATGGAAATGCCTTTTGGAAATTATCAAATTTGACCATATCTAAACACTATGAATAAATGTTGCTCAAAACAATTTATTTTGGAACACCAATTTTTTGTGGAGCTTCTTCATGTCATGGGGAGGCTATATGAATTTTTGCAGAATTTTAGAAAATGGTTAATGCCTCATTTATTTTCCCTAACAGCCTGCTAGACCCATTTATAAATAAAGTTAAATGGTGCCAGGGGGTTTTCGCAAAACCACCTTCTTCTTCACTGTGGCGACAGGGCCAACACTGGCGCCATGCCGCCACTTCCTCGCCTGCGCCGCTCCCTCCCCTCTCGCGCTGCCTGCTCCCTGGTGGAGGAAAACGGGACCCCCACCTGCTCCCGTATCCATTCCCCACCTGCTCCCTCTCCTTTCTCCCTCCCGTGCTTCCTCCCGAGCTCCACCACTGCCGCCATGGCTGCCGAGCTTGTCACCGTCGTCTAGGTCCACCCCGAGTAGATTGAAGCCGAGCTTGCCGCCATGGCTGCCGAGCTTTTGCCTTTATTTATGAATTATTAAAATGGCAAAAATAATACAAAGTTGGGAAAAATAATAACTTCACTTTGGTGATCAGCATTTCATAACTTGATAAATAATAACAAAAAATTGTACAAAGTTGGGAAAAATAATACAAATGGCAAATCATAACTTGATAAATAATAACAAAAAATTGTGAATAAAATATCAAAGTGATCAGCATTTCAAATGCTATTTAATCATGCTAATATCACATCATGACAACAATTTCACTTTGGTGTAATTTCTTTAATTGGTTAAAAGAATTAAATTCAAATAATTATTTAATTTGCTATTTATTCATCGATACTCGGAAAACCGCAAATGAGGTACCAAAACGATCAGAAGAACAATACCTACCTATTCATGTCATGTTCATGCATATTTAAGCCACTTCTTAGTAATGTAACAATTTATGAACAATGTGGTCACTAAGTTAAATATGGATTTGCTTCCAAATAATTGCACTGATTATTTGGCACTCCATGTAAATGGTTAGATAAATTATATGATGATATCATTGCATAAACTTGACATGTCATCATGATTGCGCATTGCACCTTGTCTTCGTGTGATTTATTTGTTCTTTTGTTATTCGTTTGGGTATCAATAGATTCAACAGTCGAGGGTTCCCCTACCTACCCCGACGAGCCGTACTACATGCCCCGTCAACAAGGCAAGAGATAACCTAACCTTCTTGGCATATAGCATCCTACTGTTTTATACAACTATTTTATCCACCATAATATTGCATTCGATTCCAATGTCAATTTTTGGACAAGATATAGAGTATCCTATGATATGTATGGTCCCCTAAACCATCACATGTTTCCCCTCCTATGAACCATAGGTTTGAGGTGTTGGCCTGAGATAAAGATATAATTGTTGTATATATATGCTTAGCTATGCTTAGTCAATTGCTATATTGTTCGGTGATTAAATTCCATAATTATGATGTTGATGGAATGTTCGGACATGTTGGTTACTTGTGGTACATAATTAAATTGCTTAAAAGGCTTGGATGAGTTGCCATCGGGGATGGTGTTTTGCCTCATTCTTGCCCCTAGGTGCGAGTTCTTGTCTCTAGAACCAAGACTGAGCGTGCTACCAACAGTGGGGACATATGGAATCCTCTGTAACTAAATAACTTGTGCGAGCGTATCCCAGGGTCCTCTACTTTGCTATTTTCCATTTGCGTGTGAGTGTGTAGGTGGAAAAAGAAACGATGAGGATGACGGTGTTTAGGATGTGGCGATGAGGGCAGGGGCTAAAATAGGCTGGATAAACTTGTCCTATCACCACAGATGACTCTTGGATAGTCTCATGCGAGGTAAAGGTTTAGCCGCGCCCACTTGCCAGCTTTCCCCAGAAGAGAGCTAATCAGGTGAGCCGGACGGTACCAATGGGTAAATTAGTACACCCTGCAGGGTTTAATCTTTTCGAAAAGCCGTGTCCACGGTTATGGACGACTTGGGAACGGATATACGAGACCATAGAGAATCTGAACATAATTACTAAAATCTGGCAGCTAGAGGTTGCAACTCAACGTGTGTTAAAAGGTTTATTCCCTCGAGGGTGATTCGAGAGAGTGCCTTGGTGGAGGTGAGTGGTTTCTGACTACAAGTTGGTTCAAGGTGAGCCGAAGATGAAAGTTGCTATCTTATCCCCTTTATAAAAAAAACTTTCTGAGTAGTCGATGCCTTGGGTCTTTTGTATCTTTATAAATGAAAACTAGCTTTATGCAAAACGAATACTATACAGCTTTAGAGCCTTGTCATCATTGGGACTATATCGCCCTACTAAACTTGCGAGTACGTCGTACTCAATCTCTCCTTGTTGATTATTACTTGTTTCAGAGGAGGACGACACCGAGCAGACAGGTGGGTTCTTCATGGACATCGACGAGTAGTCTGGTTTCCCAGGTGGCAGCTTGGGACGTCTCGGAACAAGCTGGTTGGGTTTATGTTTATCTGTAGGCCTCTTAGGCCATATTTTGGATCTTGTTGTATTAGACAACTACCTCGCTTCCGCATGATGTACTGTTGGGTCTGTGACCTCTGTGTGTAATTTGTATCTTTCTCGCTATATGAGTTGCTATAATGTCTTTTGTGTCGTAGAGTCTGTGATGTGCCAGTTGTTCCACAAGTCTTGATCTCTTTATTATACATTGATAGCTATGCCAGTGTTTATGGCATGATCGAGGTGTTGCGTGGGAGCGGTAACCCCATGCCCTTCGATTGTGTAGCATAGCCTGTGGGTTACATAGCGTCCCTGTATAATTTCGGGGTCGAGGCACTACAAGTTGGTATCAGAGCAGGACTGCCTGTAGGAAACCCGTTCTATTGGTCGATGTCGAGTCTAGTGTCGTGAAAATTATTTATGACCTAAAAATGAGTTGTGAAAACCCTCTTAGGATTCTTTTACTCCTTACCCAACTCGCTCTACTCTGAGACATCTTACCTCTATTTGATTTAACAGTTCTTCTGATCGTCGGCAAATTCTAACCTCTAGGTTCACGGGGTTGGCTTCTACCTTTAGTTTACTGGTTAGCTCTGCTCGTCTGCCAAATCTAAAGACCAAAGAGAGGAAGTATTGTGGTTCATCAAGACATTCCCTTGCTTTAGCCCAAGATCTTGAACCGAAGGTCCCGGATTGTGCTAGGGCTCTGTTGTAATGATTCATGAGGGTTGTCATCCTTATGAGCATTATTCTATTGTGAGTCCCAGTACATGAAGCTGTTCTTTAACCCAAGATCTTTCCCGTTGAACCCTGATGTTAATTGTCAAACCCTACATCAGGTTGGCAAATTCTGAAGTTAGTCTTCAAACTCGTGGTTGCAGCCGTAATTGACTTGCTCAGCAATGCTCTTCTCTGTCACTAGCTTTAGCTAGATTCTCTGTCAGGGAACCATCTGAACCACAACGGAATTGCTCTTATCGAGTTTTTCCATCAATGTTTATGATTCCTCCATTAACACTCGTTCGTGAAACCCTTACGGTACTAGTTGTCGGAAGAGTGCTAACAAGGGCTTCTACGATATCTTGAGATTGTTGTTACCTTTTCCTTACTCTAGATCTGTCGTCCGACCTCTATCTGTGTGTTGACAGTCAAGTTTTATCGTGCATTGGGGTGTTCTGATGCATGTTATTCTTGTGGTTCGTCAAGGGATTCCACTTCGGGATGTCAGAAGAAACAAACTCCGGTACCTTGTCCATCTCTCGGCCAGGTCAAAGCATTGTGATTCGCAGAATAGGAGCTTGTCTAGCTTTTGTTCCGTTCCACCTTGGAGTGTCACACTCTTTTATATCAAGAGGTCGTGCTTAGTCTCATGACGTACTTGATGAAGTGATGCTCTTGCCCTTCCTTGTCCATCTACCTCAGAACTACTCAGGCTCAAGAATGTTGAGGATGTATATCGATGTGGTAATCGGATATTCTTAGCAATTGTTATAGCTTTGAAAACCCAAGGACTTTGATGGCACTGTTAGCATGATTGGTAATCATATCATCAAGCCGAGTTGTCAGGAGCTGCCAAGTCCATTCGTTCAGGTGCCCACCTTCGGTCAACGAGTTAGGTTCATGTCGGAACTCTCAAGACCACATCTTTTCCTTGAAAAGCAATATTCCTCTCGCAACCAGTGACATGCGGTGGTTCGTGATATCCTGGTGTCTTTCCAGAAGTACTGCCAGGTTGTCCCCTGACCGTGTTGTCGAGTAATATCGGAAACTTGTCATAACCATCTTCGTGTCATCACTTAGTACGTGTTCTGGATGTTGGGAGTGTTCTTCTCTGGTCCATGTGCCATGTTGACTTGTGTCGCCATGGGTCCGAGTGAAGTTCACTAATCTCCCCGAGAATAATCACAAGTTGGTCATGCATGTGCGGATTGTTGTTGAGATGGTAGGTTGTTACCTCCAGTTCTCTAAATACGTCATGTATGCCACTGACCGAGTTGTTCTGGAATAAGAAGAAGTTGTCAAATCTCATCATCTTACCAGTGCTCCCAATCAGGACTCAGTGTGCTTCATTGTTTGGAGTTCATGCTGGTTCAATTTTCTCTTCGTAGTCGTGACCCCATGGAACTCCCAATCTAGCTCGTGCTCTAGAGCTTGACACTCTAGCCCATGTATTGAGAAGCTAGTGACCCTACCTTCCGTTAACTTGCGGAAACTCCCCTCCATACCTACTAAGCCTGGAGTATCTGCATGCCTAACCAACTCGGAACCTCAAGCAGAAATGAAGCTTGGTGTTCATCAAGAGCATGACCTAAGCTTACTAGTAACCCGACAAGTCCGATGTTGTGGTTCACGTACCTCACCGGAAGGTCTTTTGACGAAATCTCTTAACTCTTTCAAAATCAACTACTATCCATGAGGATCATGTGTAACTCATTCTAGGAATTCCCCATATGGTCTTCTCTCTATCTTCAAGTACGACCTTCGCATGATGGTCGGTTGAAGGATTTCCCGAAGCCTGAGTGCGATATCTAGAACCTCAAGGAGAACATTACCACGGAGTTGCTAACTATCTATCGGTCGATCCCCCTACTCCTTGTATCTTGGGAATAGCTCGTGTATAAGGTTTGATCTCTTTATCTAATGGTGGATCAGTGCTATATATTTCCCTCCTAGGTGAACCCAAAGTTTTACCCAATCCCACGGACAGTGTGTGAATTCATCAGTCACGTTAGGGCCCGAGTTTTCAACCTGATGGAAACATCTGGTATATCGAAATCTTGGATTCCGGAAATTGTCCTTTCTCCTCACGGCGTTTCGAACCTCTACGGTCTACACATCGGGGTGGTTTGAAGTGATGTCTTGGTCTTGGACAAAGATCCTGAACTGATCGGTTGTCCTATCCTCGACTCGACCTTTGTTTGGTCAAGTCGTTCCTAGTTTCCTCAATGGCTTATGGTTTTGGGCAAGATTCATTTTGTCTGTCAATTTAAGCTATCTTCTATTCTTTCCGCCGCATCAACATGTCATGCTGGTTATCTTAAGTTCTGCAACAAGGAAGATCATCGTGGGATCGAGAAGATCGTTGAAGTTAAGGGTTGCCAAGTTTTCCTCATCCCTCTTCTACTCTAGAATCTCGGGACGAGATTCCTGTAAGGGGGGTAGATTTGTAACAGACCCAGTTTGGTACCCTAAAGTATGGGCCAAATTTTCACTTTTTGCTTTGCAACATTTCATCATGGCATCCATTTAAATTGCTAATTTAAAATAAAGCAAGATTTGAAAGCATTAAAAGTAAACAAAATCCAATCCCAAAATCTCCAACCTCAATGCAAGTGCTCAATCTGGCAAAACCAAATTGTTTTGAACTTCCAATTTGTCCAGGAAGTTCCAAGTATACCTTTCATAAATATTTGTCCAAGGCAATTACTTGTTAAGCCAAGAAATAAATTTGAGATTTCAAATTGGTTCAAATCAATCCTTATTTTTGAATCCCAGTTAAACATTTCAAAAATTCAAAATAAAATTATGAGGAGCTTCATTAATATATTGGGAGCCTCCATGAATATTTTCATTATTTTTGAAGATGCTTAAGTACTCCAAGTAAATGCCTTTTGGAAATTATCAAATTTGGCCATATCTAAACACTATGAATAAACTTTGCTCAAAACAATTTATTTTGCAACACCAATTTTTTGTGGAGCTTCTTCATGTCATGGGGAGGCTATATGAATTTTTGCAAAATTTTAGAAAACTAGTCGTCAACCCGTGCATCCGCACGGGCTCACATTTTTTGTAATTCACGATTTGTTATTATTTGGAAATAACTTTGACCTAATTTTTTTTACCATGCATTATCATTATTAATGGTTTGTTTCATATAATACTTATGTTATCCGTCACTCTAATTTTTGGAAAACTGAATGTGGGAAAGTTTCTATGCTTGGAAGCGTCATGGCCCCCAAACTCGTGACATTGGAGAAAGATGTGGTGACTAATATACATGTTTTAGCTCATACATGCAGCTTGCGAACTAAAGTGGAAATACCTTGGCAGCATAAAATTCATTCTCACTGTATGTTAAAAGTTCAAATAAGTATTATCTATTCAAGCTAAAGCATATGCACGCGATGACGCGGCCAAATAATAAAGCAGATTGACTGAAAACACAACCAAATTAAATGTTTCCTAAGCAATATAACATGGATCTATGATGGTAAAAATGAAGCTCAACTAACTTAAATAGTACTGCAAGGTGTGGTGTTACAGAATTAGTTGTACCTTACTCACTACATAACATCAGAACATGTAGAATCACTCACAAATCATCCCCAAATCGCCCATGTACACTGCTTCGGTTCTTTCTTGTTGCTCCAGATGCCTCGTTGTTCTCCACCTCGCTCTCTCCCTTGAGTCAATCTTGAAGTTTACCGTTTCACGGTGGGCTTACTAATTTACATAGTTCTGCAAGAACACCAATAGAGTAAATATAGAGAGCCATAGTAACTAACAATTGTAAATTCATACTGATGCTCAAGAATATAATTCAATTGTGACATCTCCCTTTCCAAAATCCTAATACTGGAAAATGCAAAAAAAAACATCATTTCTGTACTGGAAATAAAAGTTGTAAGAAGACTATGCAGCAGAACAGAGCTATACGAAACAATCATTCCAAGGTTCTATACTCAACATAATTCATTATACTACAGGTGAGTTGCTACTTCTGCCGATACAAATTTTGTTGTGCACTCAACAGGATTCATTAGCTGTAGTATATCACAACACATCTTCGAAAAGTGCAAAGTAAACTATAAAATGTATACCTATGGAATCTCATATGTAATCAAAACATGTATCAATCTCATACTTGAGTTTAGTAACAAAACAGTAGATGCCTGATAGTTGCACATCTCTGTCAACTGAATACACGCATCTTTAATCATCTAGAGCCACAAATTTAGCCTTTCTCCGACTCACATGACTATGTCCTCTTTATAACATTTGATAGCACCAAACCATATAATTTACAGCCCAAACAGTGCTCCCTCACATTGAACATAATCTTCAGATAATGATATATGCGATGAAGAGCCAACTCCAATCTTCCACCAAACAGACAACTATCTCGATGCAACTGAGTATAATGGAGGAAATAGGAAGCAGTAAGATTTTTCTAAGAGGCCAGAGAAGGCAAGAATTAACTGGGAAGATTGCAGAGGAGGAACATGGAGAAGTTTCCTATTTGGATATTTGCCTAGATTGCAAGCATCTATACTCCTGTACCTCTGTATTATCAAAAACAAAAACTCCTGATCTATACTCCTGTACCTCTGTATTACCAAAAAAATACTCCTGGACCTCTCATAAGGCAGCAGCGCCATCATCTATTGACTTCGCTCGATAACAGCCATCATTTCTATAATACTCTGAATTATCTCAAACTGAATAAATGTATAAATTTAACATAGCATATGCGTAAATAACAGCGCAAATAAGAATAATGTTTAAACAGGTGGTGATGCATCAGATACATTAAACCCGAACCATAGAAGTCAAGGAATGTACTGCGCCAAAATTCCTTACGTGCAACAATCAACATGAGCTGATTCTAATATATACTGTTAGCTATCTGTCTAAACAGAAGGAGTGTGCCGTATAGATCATTCCTTGCCGTGGCCGCCGGATCGCCGCCGCGCGCTAGGTCGATTTAGCGTCTGGAATCCACCGGCCTCCCAGTCGCCCCCGCAGGTTTGCCGTCGCATGGGAGCCTCTCCGTCGCTGTTCTCCATCGGTGTAGATTGAGGCGATAGTCAATGGAACTAGTACTGTTTTGACTGAATCGGTTTCCAGGCAATCTGTAAATGGAGGGGGTTATTAGTAAAATTGTGTTAAGTGGCTTGTGCGTCCCCCACTTTGGATCTAGGCTGTGTATTTTCCATCCGATGGCAGGGAAAGGAAGTTTTCAAGTTTTCACCAGAGATCGGTTTTCACCAGATACTTCGCCAAGATATATACCATACATACACTCCAAAGTGCAAATTGTAGATATACATCAGGATCATAAACGTAACTACCGCCATGAACCGCCAACTACAGAGATCAATCTACATGCATGTATTATCTACATGACGCCTCCATGGGTCCAGATACATAGATCCACATGCTCGTACAGTCGTACGTGGCTGCCGGAAGACGACGGACAGTCCGCCGTAGTTCATTATTGTCAGGCGGCCTCACGAATGGCTGTCTCCATCGAATCTACATCAAACAGCCTTCTAAACACAACTCCTCTACTGCAATACAATCGTGGGAGAGATTGATCTGATGTACTGCAGCTAGCATGGTCAGAACATGGAAGCTGGTAGGATTCAAAGAATAGATAGGAAGGGGAATTAGTGGAGACGGAGCTGCTGGACCGGATTCGATCTACCTGATGGCATGAAGAGGAGACGCGGCGAGAGGGACGATGAGGAAGAGAGACGGTACGGGTCGCTGGATGAGTCGATCATGCATGCGGGATAGATTTGTGAGGATCGTGTGGTATTTTTTACCCTGATCTAGCGTGCGCGTGGGAAACGGGGGACTCCGCGAGGCATTGATCCAACGGCTAAAGGTTGCTAATAGTTGGATCGGACGGATAGCTATCACACTTTTCCAGGACGAACGTGGAGCTTCCTACGGTGCCTCCAATTAGTAAATATAAGATGGTTTAGTGCCTCATTTCTTTTCCCTAACAGCCTGCTGGACCCATTTATAAATAAAGTTAAATGTTGCTAGGGGGTTTTAGCAAAACCACCTTCTTCTTCACTGTGGCGACAGGGCCAACACTGGCGCCATGCCGCCACTTCCTCGCCTGCGCCGCACGCCGCTACCTCCACTCTCGCGCTGCCTGCTCCTTGGTGGAGGAAAACGGGACCCCCACCTGCTCCCATATCCATTCCCCACCTGCTCCCTCTCCTTTCTCCCTCCCGTGCTTCCTCCCGAGCTCCACCACTGCCTCCATGGCTACCGAGCTCGTCGCTGTCGTCTAGGTCCACCCCGAGTAGATCGAAGCCGATAGGAACCACCGCCGCGTCCACCTCTCCCTCCCCTCCGGCGGAATCGAGCCGGGACGCTCGGGATCGATGCCGCCGTCCTCGTTTCTGTCCACGTCGGCCGAGCTCCGCCGAGCTCAATTGCCGTCCCCTCCGTCCACCTCCGGCGCCGCTGAGCTGCTCCTCGCGCTCAGGGTGAGCTCCGCTTCCTCCTATGCATTTCCTCCCGCTTCCCCTCCCTCTCCCTCTCGTTGCCTCGCCGTCGGGCACCGCCGCCGGCGTCGTCGTAGTGTGCCTGGCCTGGGCACCGGCCCGTCCGGGCAGGAGGCCGGCTTGCTCGGGCAGGTGCCCGACCTGCTGTCAGTCTGGGCCGGCCGGAGGCCGGAAGCCTCGGGTACAAGCCCGGCCTGGACGCCCGGTCTGGGCCGGCAGTAGGCCGGTTGGTTCGGGCCTATGCCCGGCCTGTGGGCTGGCCTGGCCGAGTTGAGGCCGGCCTGCCCGTGTTTTTCTTTTTCCTTTTTGGAAATAAAATCAAATAAAATAATTGATAACTAATTAAATATTGCTCCAAATTTAACAAATGATATATCAACTTGTTCAGAAAAACAATACCTACTTGTTGGTAACATTGCCATGCTCTTTGAGTAATATATTTTGGGAATTATTAAAATGGCAAAAATAATAACAAATTTGGGAAAAATCATAACTTGATAAATAATTAACAAAAAATTGTGAATAAAATATCAAAGTGATCAGCATTTCAAATGCTATTTAATCATGCTAATATCACATCATGACAATAATTTCACTTTGGTGTAATTTCTTTAATTGGTTAAAAGAATTAAATTAAAATAATTATTTAATTCGCTATTTATTCATCGATACTCGAAAAACCGCAAACGAGGTACCAAAACGATCAGAAGAACAATACCTACCTATTCATGTCATGTTCATGCATATTTAAGCCAATTCTTAGTAATGTAACAATTTATGAACAATGTGGTCACTAAGTTAAATATCGAGTTGCTTCCAAATAATTGCACTGATTATTTGGCACTCCATTTAAATGGTTAGATAAATTATATGATGATATCATTGCATAAACTTGACATGTCATCATGATTGCGCATTGCACCTTGTCTTCGTGTGATTTATTTGTTCTTTTGTTATTTGTTTTGGTATCGATAGATTCAGGAGTCAAGGGTTCCCGTACCTACCCCGACGAGCCGTACTACACGCCCCGTCAACAAGGCAAGAGATAACCTAACCTTCTTGGCATCTAGCATCCTACTGTTTTATACAACTATTTTATCCACCATAATATTGCATTCGATTCCAATGTCAATTTTTGGACAAGATATAGAGTATCCTATGATATGCATGGTCCCCTAAACCATCACATGTTTCCCCTCCTATGAACCATAGGTTTGAGGTGTTGGCCTGAGATAAAGATGTAATTGTTGTATATATATGCTTAGCTATGCTTAGCCATGCTTAGTCAATTGCTATATTGTCCGGTGATTAAATTCCATAATTATGATGTTGATGGAATGTTCGGACATGTTGGTTACTTGTGGTACATAATTAAATTGCTTAAAAGGCTTGGATGTGTTGCCATCGGGGATGGTGTTTTGCCTCATTCTTGCCCCTAGGTGCGAGTTCTTGTCTCTAGAACCAAGACTGAGCGTGCTACCAACGGTGGGGACATATGGAATCCTCTGTAACTAAATAACTTGTGCGGGCGTATCCAAGGGTCCTCTAGTTAGCTATTTTCCATTTGCATGTGAGTGTGTGGGTGGAAAAAGAAACGATGAGGATGATGGTGTTTAGGACGTGGCGATGGGGGCAGGGGCTGAAATAGGCTGGATAAACTTGTCCTGTCGCCATAGATGACTCTTGGATAGTCTCATGCGAGGTAAAGGTTTAACCGCGCCCACTTGCCAGCTTTCCCCGTAAGAGAGCTAATCTGTAACATCCCAGAGTTATTATAAGTATTATTAATTCCAAAAATGTGGGCCAACAATTTTTTATTATTATTTTATGTGGGATTGCTTGTGTTTTGTTGCTTGATGTGTGTGTTTGCTAAGTAGAAATATGAAGTTAGGAAAAAGAAACAAAATACAAACACCCACACATAAAATCATGTGACAAATGTCACACAAATTTCTCTAAATAAGAAATTAATATCTTCTTTCCAAACAAAATTCAGTGGGGTGACATAGTGATCACTCCCACTTTGCTCTTATACCTTTTCCCTCTTCAAAATATATTTCTCAAAAATCTAAATTTAAAATTCTATTTCTTTCTTTATTCTTTCAAAATCACAAAATGTGCTATGAAGCACTTATCAATTAAATTCTATCATAGCACCAAAAATCCCTATTAATATATATACAATCAATTGTGGAAACAAATTTCAAAAATAGGAATTTAAATTTGGTTCAGACATTTTGTCGAACACCTGGAGGGCAGAGCCTGTGTTCTTCCCCAATCCGACGAACTCAAGATCAAATTGATGGATTCGGGTGTTTGTTCTTCGATTCCTTGCACCACTCCACCTCTCTCCACCTCGCGGACCTGCCCAGCACCTCAAACCAGCAAGGGAGCCACCCTAGTGGACGCGGTGATCGTCGACACCCGGGGAGCAGCAGCACTGTTGCCATGCCGCTCCTGTCGCCGACGTGTAGGAGGCACCGTAGCCGCCCACCTAGCCCTAGCGCCGCGCCCTGTCTCTCCTAGCACCGCACCGCGCCCCCTGGACGCGGGAATCGGTCGCCCCCGACACCACACGCCCGTGCCTGCGCCGCCCCACACCGCCCGAGCTCTCACAGAGTGCGCCAAAGCGTCCCCCCTGCCGAGCTCGCGCCACGCCACCCCCACGCTCCCATTCTTGCTCCCTGGCATGCCCGCACCTCCACCGCACCTCCACCGCCCCTATGGCGAGCCCGCGTGGCCGCTACACTGCTCCCGCGCCCTGTCCACCATGGACCGGCCGCCGGCTATAAAAACCCCGCCCGAGCCCCGCAATTCCACCACACCACGCCACCCCAGCACCTCTCCCTCACTCCACCACCTCTCGTGCACCGCCAGGAGGGCGGAGCCACTGCCGCGGAGCCGCTGCTGCCCTGGTTCTTCCCCGAGCCCGTCGGAGCCGAAGGTTGCCGTCGAGCACGAATCCGTCGTGCCGCTGCTTCCCTCTTCCCTCGGACCCCTCCACCGCACTCCCCATGGACACCGCACTCACCCGCCTCTTTTTCCCCTCGTTATTGTGCGCAGAGTCGTCGCCAGGAGCTTGCCAGAGTTGCGCCGTGGCCACGGACGCGACGGGAAGCTCGACGCCGACGAACCTGTAACATCCCAAATTTATAATAAGAATTAACAAGACCCAAAATTCAGAACCAACAAAAAAACTTTTTGAAATACTTCACTATTGATTGTGTTTTCCTGTATATTGTTCTGTTTGACCTTGTGTGACTTGTTGTTTAAGTTGTTTGACTAGTAAATATTAATCTAAGAACTCAACCCAAGTAAAAATATATTAAACTTGGTGCTCATGTTATGACAAGAGTAGATTCCATATATCTTTTCCAATCTTATTTTGGCCAAAGTCTATTTCAATGATGTTTGGTTTCAGTAACCAATAAGATACCCTTTAGTGGAGAAAGTAAAAGTATTTCCAAAATTATGTCTTCCCAAAAATATGGAGATCTATATGTTATCTCCTATCTAATTATCAACCTTGATATTTTGCATGTGAATGCAACTCCCATTTCATAAACTCTGATTTCCAATCCATTTGAAAATAACCCTAGTGGGAAATATATTACCCCACATATTTCTCTTTATCAAACCTTTTTGAAAACTATTAAGTGGTGAGTTGAGATATTCTTTAAACACCATCTTGTCATAATTGAGTGTGATCATTTTTACAAGATAGTATTGTTAATTATGGAAATAGTGGTATGATTAATTCTTGTGGTTTGAACTGTGTGGTCTTGATTTTGATGTTGACATTGTTGTGTTTGTTGCTTGTGAGGAAAATTCCTTAGTTGTGCTTAATACTTAAATAGCACCCACTTGACAACAAATTTGGAGGGTGACTTGAATAAAAACAAACCCTCTAAAATTATTCACACCTAAGTTGAAAACCTAAATTAAGGGAATAATCCTATTTAGATTCCCTCTCTATCTATTCCTCTATTTTATAAAAAACAATTATATTTTCCTTATTCTGGGAACGAGATGAAATAATAATCATCTCAACTCCATATCAGTCATTCAACAAAAAGGAAATTAAGATCATGAAATAAAGGAATGATCTTAATAAATACATTTCCCTTCAAATTTATTCCACCACTTTCCTCTCTCATATTATTTTCAAGAATGCAAATATAAATTTCCATTTCTTTCTTTAACCTTTCTAAATCACAAAATGTGCCATGTTGCAATTGCACAATAATTTCCAAAATAGCACTACAAATCTTGAGAAACATATGTGAAGCAAATTAAGAAAATAAATTACAAAAATTTGAATTAAAATTTGGTTCAGGCATTTCGTCGAGCACCTGTTGAGCAGAGGTGTCTTCTTCCCCAATTCGATCTCCTCCCGATCAAATTCGAGCAGAACCCGGCGAATAGCTACACCCCATTGTTTCCTCTCACCTCACTGACCTCCGTCTCGCGCCAGGGAGCAAAGGAGGCATGCCAATTTGGCCGCATCGTTCGTAGTCACCAGGGAGCAGGAGCTCTGTAGCCACGCCGCCATGTATCCATTGTGGAGGAGACACCGTAGCCGCCCAGCTAGCCCAGCGCCGTGTCTTGTCATCTCCCCGCACCACACTGCACCCGCTGGTCGAGGGAAATGGTCGCCAGAGACACCCACCCGTGCACCTCGCTCGCGCCGGTGCGTGCGTGTGCCATGGCAGAGCGCCACTGCCGGCCCGACAACCCCCGTGCACCCCTCGCCCGCCCGTCGCCGTCCAGCAACTCCCCGTGTTCCCCGAAGCCTCTAGGGCAAGGTGGCACCACCCCTAGACCTCTATCTCCCTCTGCACCTCTCCTGCACCGTGTCCACCATGGACCGGGCTTCGGCCATATAAGCACCCCAGGCCGCCGCGACCGATCTGCACCACCCCCGCATCCATCCGAGCCCTAGGTGAGCCGCCCGACCGCCGCACTCCAACGGACGCACGGTTGCGCCGCCCAGTTGCGGTAGTCGCCGATGCGCGCGTCGCTGGCCGTTGGATCTTGATCCAACGGCAACTTACCGTTTCGTTTAATTAGATGAATAAAATCAAAACTCTGAAAAGCAGTACTGGACTCCACTTTGAAATTCAATATCTCGAGATTTACATGTCCAAATAAATCAAACTCAAATTTTGTGGAAATCTTATGAAAATCTTCAACCAACAAAAGTGGTCTCACACTGTTTAGATTAGTAAATAAAGAGTAGTACTAAAAATGCCACAGAAGGTTTAAAATGCCAAGCTATTTGTTTATGAAAATATATTAACCCAAATGATGCCAATCCAATTTTGTTAGCTTAGTATTGTGATCACCTAGCTCCTCTAATTTTTGTAGAATTAATTAATCATTATTAATTATATGGCATCTGTTGAAATTCAGAAAACATTTCTGGAGTAAAACATTTATAAAACAATAATGGTTAATCCAAATGAGTTAGGACAAATTTTGTTAGATCACATTTAATCAGTGTTAGTTACCCCTGAAAGGATTTAATTTTTGAGTAATATTAACTTGAGTTGTAGCAAAAACTATAATATGAACTTACTGGACTAGAACAATTATATAGGGAGTTTAATAACTCAAATTGAATTGAATCCAATTAAGTTGTATTCCACACATCACTAGCTTTCTGTAGAATTTTAGTTCATATTTTTGTGATCAACAGAACATAAGTTATGCAATTAAACATGAAACCCTAGTTTCTGCCATAATTGTGACACAATTAAATAATGGTTAATTGAACTAAGTTAAATTCAAATTGTGTTGCTTTGTGAGTGCAGTAGCTATGTGTGATGCATGAGAGTGGTTGTGATGCTTGATTGAGTAGTTTAGTAATGATATGTATTGCTTGTTTATTTTGATGATTAGATTATTTTGTGTGATTAATATAATTGCCTTGCTTGTTAAACTTGGTTGTATTTAAGTTGAGTATTAGCTCGAGTATCTAGTAAATGTTTCTACTTTAGTTGGTAAAACATTTTGAATTACAGAAAAGAGTTGGTAACTTAACTTTTGTCTGAAGTATTTCCTGTTTAAATAAAGATGCTTAATCACAACTTTAATCATAATTTTTAAACATGAGTAGTGTTGGTGATTGCCAAACTTGTTTGTTAAATAACAGTCTTCTCTCATGATTGTTGCTTGTTAGTGTTGCTTGATGTTTGTTGTTGGAGTGTCCTACTGTATGTTGAATTGCGCTCTTTCCTTTTTGCGACGCTAGATATAAACGCTACCGGAGTGATCCTTGGGAAGGATTTATTGGAGAAGAATTAGAGTTTATTTCTTTGATCAGTGAGGAGAAGTCCAGGGACATTATGCTAAAAAGAGGCAAGCTACTTCTCTGAGCTTGCATTTATATTCGTCTATATTGATTTACATGTTTTACCTATAAAGAGCATAAATGACTTAAGTGGTTTTTTCCACTAAAGCTATGATTTTTTGAAAACCCTTTTTCCAAAACATAAGTATATTATTTTGACACCCTATATGGAGGTGTTAGATGGAAAAAAAATTCAAACTATAGGATGGGAAAAATATTGTTTACTCAAAAACTCCTTTGAAAATACTGGTGTGATTATGGAATGCCACGATGTTGGTGTGGAAATGGAGAAGTGGAGAATGGTGATGGTTATGAAAAATGCACATTGAGTCCTTGTACTTACTGAACAGCCAATAACCTGTGCGACCACATCTACCCACATATGGGAAAGGGCGTAGTCATATAATTTGCTCATATTAGTATGGGATACCTCAACAACGAGGATGACCTCGTTCCATGAGGGGATGGTCATGGCGACCTACCCCCTGACCTGGGTCCCGGTGTCTGATGGACAGGGGATTGAAGGGCTCTGCTCGCCGGGCAGAACTACAAGTCCTCACATCTAGGTTCCTCGACGGGGGATCCTGTACTAGGTGTCGAAGGAAAGGTGAATTCATAGCGGTAGGGTCCTATACTAGCATGAGCAAAGGACAGGCTATGGTCGGTGGCTCACTCCGCATACACCTTGTATGGCGGGACGTGGCAGACACGATGAGTTACCGGATGGATGTGGGAAAAGCGTGCTACCTCTGCAGAGTGTAAAACTATTCGGACAGCTGGAACGAACTGCTCAGTCCTATGTGCAAGTTTTGGGAAAAGATTTGAGATTTGAAAGAGAAAATGAAGTGGAGGACGTTTTATGCAACTATGCCAATGGGCAGGCATGAGGTTGTTGGGATTGAAGGACCATGAAGGGTTATGGTCGAAAAAGGAGGAGTTTTGGAGAAATAAACAAAATGGTGATTTTTCGGGAAAAACTTTTTAAAAAGGGACTTCCTACCTTTTTCAGCAAACATCTACTTTCGGGAAAAACGTTTTAAAATAGATTTCTTACAAAAAACGATTTATGGGAAAAAGATCGAAAAGCCTTCTTTTCTTTTAACAAAGGCTATAGATGTTTTGAAAAAAAAAATACAAGGGTTATGAAAAGTTATAAAATTTCTCTTATTTTTCTTCAACAAAAGTTAGAGAGTTTTCAGACAGAGTTTTATTAAACAAAAGTCTATCCTTCTCTTTTCAATAAGGATAGAGTTTTCAAAGCAAACAAAGTTTTACTCAAACTATAAAAAGTGTAGTGCATGCTCATTCAGGGGGAGTAGTTTGCGAGTACAATCAAATGTACTCATATTGGTTTTGTCCCTGGCTATTGTCTTAGCCAGATTTTAAAGAAGAGCAGCTTGAAGAAGGATACGGAAATGACGTCAATGCGAACTAGGGCGCTTCCCAGTCAGTTGCCTGTAGGGTTAAGGGGAATGACTTGGGCTCCATGTTGTTTGGTGATTTCCGCTGCAAGTACCTATTGAAGAGTATGACTTCAATCAAGTAAGTAAATTCCTTCGGTATTTATGGATGTTCCTTGATTACCAGTTTGATTGTGCTCAGCGACACACTGATCATGGGATTGCTGATGTAGGCACAAGGGTATTTCGGACGGCTAGTCCGGGGTCCCCACAGAACCAGCCCACCCCAGGACCTGCAACGTCGCCAGCAAGCTTCCCCGAGCCACCGCCATCGATCTACGTCATCCCCGCATCCTCCCAAGCCCCCTAGGTGAGCCATCCGTCCACCACCGTGCCGCCGGCGTGGCGGCGCCGCCAAAGTTAGGTCACCGTCGATGCTTTGAATCTGGACCGTTGGATCTAGGTCAAACGGTGACTTACCGGTTCGGTTAGAAATTAGGCTGACGGGTGGACCCCATCTGTCAGCGTTTTAATATTTTTCCAGCGCACACCGTACCGCTGACGAGTAGGCCCCACCTGTCATAACTTTCAACATTATCCAGAATAGTTAGGTTTTCTAATTTAAATTCCTCTGGAATTCCAGAACTGGACTCAACTTTGAAATTCAATATCTCGAGATCTAGACATCCAAATAAATCAAATAAATATGTTCTGGAAAGCTTATGAAATTATCTAACTCACCAAAGTGGTTTCATTTCATTTAGATTAATAAATAAAGAGTAGTTTTAAAAATTCCACATAAGGTATAAAATCTAAACTTGTTTGTTTCTGATACTGTGTTAATCCAAATAATGTCTAACCAATTTTATTAGCTTAGTATTGTGATAGATTAGCTCCCCTAATTTTTGTAGAATTAATTAATCATTATTAATTAATTGGCATCTGTTGAAAAAAGAAAGCCTTTCTGAACTAAAACATTTATAAAACCCTAATGGTAAATGCAAATGAGTTAGGACCAATTTTGCTAGATCACACTTAATCAATGCAAGTTACCACTAAAAGAATTTAATTTTTGAATAAAATTAACTTGATTTGTAGCAAAAACTACAATATTGACTTTCTGGATTAAAACATTTATACAGGGAGTTTAATAACTCAAATTGAATTGAATCCAATTAGGTTGTCTTCTACACATCAGTAGCTCTCTGTAGAATTTTAGTTCATATTTTTGTGATCAACAGAACTTAAGTTATGCAATTAAACATGAAACCCTAGTTTCTACCATAATTTTGACACAATTAAATAATGGCTAATTAAATTGAATTGAATTCAAATTGTGTTACCTTGTGTGTGCAGTAGCTAATTGTGATGTTTATGATTGTAATGATGTGATGCTTGCTTGGTTAGTCTTAGTGATTGTTTGTATTGTTTAATTATCGATTAGATGAGAATGTTGCCGGAGCCTACGAGGAAGGAGATTACTTCGAACAACAGGAACCCGAGCACTTTGTTGAGCAAGGCAAGCTACTTCACTGAGCTTGCTTTTACATACATTTATTTTGGATTACCTGCAATATTCAAAGTGTTAGTGATTTCCAAAAATCCTTTTTACAAAAACATGAAGAAAACTATTTTGCCACCCTAAGTAGAATTATAGAGTAGATATTCAAAACTGTTGGATGGGAAAATATGATTTATTCCAAAACTCCTTTTAAAGTACTTGGATGGATGTGGAATGCCGAGCTGTCGGCGTGGAAATGGAGAAAGGTTGAAAGATAGTGTTTATGAAAAATGCACATTGTGTCCTAGTACTTACGTCAACCAGCCAATAACCTGTGCGACCACATCTACCCACATATGGGAACGGGCGTAGTCATATAATTTGCTCATATTAGTATGGGATGCCTCAACAACGAGGATGACCTCATTCCATGAGGGGATGGTCATGGCGACCTACCCCCTGACCTGGGTCCCGGTGTCTGATGGACAGGGGATTGAAGGGCTCTGCTCGCCGGGCAGAACTACGAGTCCTCACATCTAGGTTCCTCGACGGGGGATCCTGTACTAGGTGTCGAAGGAATGGTGAATTCGTAGCGGCAGGGTCCTATACTAGCATGAGCAAAGGATAGGCTATGGTCGGTGGCTCAACTTCGCATACACCTTGTATGGCGGGACGTGGCAGACACGATGAGTTACCGGATGGGTGTGGGAAAAGCGTGCTACTTCTATAGAGGGTAAAACTATTCGAATAGCCGAGTCCTCGGATATGGACAGTTGGGAGGCCCTACTAGACCATGTGCAAGTTTTACAAAAGTTGCAAGTTTAAAGAAACACATGTGGAGGTGATGTTACCCAACTATACCAAATGGAGTGGTATGAGTTGATGGAAGTGAATGGATCGTGATGAGACATGGTCAGGAAAAAGGAGGAGTTTTGGATAATTAATAAAAATTGTGATTTTCTTTAAGATAGCGATGAAATTCTTCTTACCTTTTTCAACAAGGATATAGAGATGTTTTTCAACAAAGATATAGAGATGTTTTAATAAGTAAAAGTGTTATAGGAAGCAACTTAAAACTGGTGCATACTCACGTTAGGGGTATTTTGCGAGTACAATTCCCATTGTACTCATATTGGTTTCGTCCCCTGCTATTGTCTTAGCCAGATCTCGAGGAGAACTACGCCGAAGCGGAGTATGGTGACTTCTATGCGAAGTAGGGATCTTCGTGAGTCAACTGCCTGTCGGGTCGTCGTTAGGACGCGTTGGACTTCTACTAAGTAGCTTCCGCTGAATGCTTTTGATTTGGCCCATGAAGGCATCTATGTAAGACTTGGTCTAAGTGACCTATTATGTAAGACTTTAATTCGGTACTGTAATGGATGTAAACTTTGGTATTCAATTCGTATTATGGGCAACGACAGACTTATCATGGGATCGTTGTGTGAACCATAATCGGGTATTTCGGACAGCTAGTCCGGGGTCCCCACATAATCAGGCGAGCCGGACGGTACCAATGGGTAAATTAGTACACCCCTGCAGGGTTTAATCTTTTCAAAAAGCCGTGTCCGCAGTTATGGACGACTTGGGAACGGATATACGAGACCATAGAGAATATGAACATAATTACTAAAATCTGGCAGCTAGAGGTTGCAACTCAACGTGTGTTAAAAGGTTTATTCCCTCGAGGGTGATTCGAGGGAGTGCCTTGGTGGAGGTGAGTGGTTTCTGACTACAAGTTGGTTCAAGGTGAACCGAAGATGAAAGTTGCTATCTTATCCCCTTTATAAAAAAAATTCTGAGTAGTCGATGCCTTGGGTCTTTTGTATCTTTATAAATGAAAACAAGCTTTATGCAAAACGATTACTATACAGCTTTAGAGCCTTGTCATCATTGGGCCTATATCGCCCTACTAAACTTGCGAGTACGTCGTACTCAGTCACTCCTTGTTGATTATTACTTGTTTCAGAGGAGGACGACACCGAGCAGACAGGTGGGTTCTTCGTGGACATCGACGAGTAGTCTGTGGTTCCCAGGTGGCAGCTTGGGACGTCTCGGAACATGCTGGTTGGGTTTATGTTTATTTGTAGGCCTCTTAGGCCATATTTTGGATCTTGTTGTATTAGACAACTACCTCGCTTCCGCATGATGTACTGTTGGGTCTGTAACCTCTGTGTGTAATTTGTATCTTTCTCGCTATATGAGTTGCTTTAATATCTTTTGTGTCGTAGAGTCTGTGATATGCCAGTTGTTCCACAAGTATTGATCTCTTTATTATACATTGATAGCTATGCCAGTGTTTATGGCATGATCGAGGTGTTGCGTGGGAGTGGTAACCCCATGCCCTTCGATTGTGTAGCATAGCCTGTGGGTTACATAGCCTCCCTTTATAATTTCGGGGTCTGGGCGCTACACCTAGGCCGGCTCCCAGGCCGGCCTCCCAGCATAGGCAAACGGCCTCCTGCCCGGCCTAGGTCGGCTCCCAGGCCGGTCACCCGCCAGAGCCTGCCGGCCTCCAGCCCAGCCTAGGCCGGCTCCCAGGCCGGCCTCCTAGCAGAGGCGCCCCGCCTCCAGCCCGGTCTAGGCCGGCTCCCAGGCCGACCTCCCAGCCGAGGCAACCGGCCTCCAGCCCGGCCTAGGCCGGCTCCCAGGTCGGCCACTCGTGTCATGCACTCCCTTTTTGTACTAAGACTATAAATAGCACTCCCCCTCTTCCTTTCACAGACATGTAAGAAGTAGGAATAGACCTAGACACTTGGGCTTGTGCTCATCCCTCCCTTCGTGGAGAAGATCCCCTTGTGCATTCAAGGCTCCTCCTTAGATGTATCTATTGGAGTGAATCAAGGCCCCTCTTTGCACGGAGTCTCTCTCGTGTGTGATTCTACCTCACCGTCTCTCACTCACGAGATTCTACCTCGCGTTCACCGATCTTTCACATAGGGATTCTACCTCGCGGTCTCTCCCTTGTGTGACTCTATTGGGCCGGTTGGACCGACCGGTGAGGGCAATGCGTCAATTGTATCGGGTTTGTGTTCTTGTGTTCTTCGCGTTCTTCGTGTTCTTGCGTGCGTTCGTCTCCTCGATCGTCAATCCGTGAAGATAGGGCCACCCTAGAGGGCTTTGCCCACATCACTCTGTTGTAGGGGGTTGGCCCAATCTTCACGGATTTGAGGGGAAAAAGGGGATGAACGCGAAGAACACGATGAACACGAGGTGGGAATTGGGGGAAAACGTGGGCAAACAAAGAGGATAACTAGCAAAACCTGCAGAGATCTCCAACCAACAACAACCCTCACAAGAGAAGCCTTTGGATCGAAAAATCAAAGCCAATCTTACGTTTAATGAAACCGATTGCTCTTACCGGCCGGTCCACCGATCCAATAGAATCACCGCAGTGAAAGATTGGTTTGCACTACTAGAGACACCACAGTGAAAGAGTAGCAACAAGATCCATCCTCAACGAGGAACCCTAGCAAAGCGGGATGGGGAGCATGGCTCTCAAGTCTCAATTTCAGTCTGACCTAGAATGGGGAAAGGGGAGTGCTATTTATAGTCTAGTACAAAACAGGGCAGAAACACGGGTGTCCGGCCTGAGGGCCGGCCTAGGACGGCTGGGAGGCCGGCTGGCGATGGGGGGGTCTGGCCTGGGGGCCGGCCTATGCCGGCTGGGGGGCGGCTGGCTCAGGTGGGTGACCGGCCTAGTGGCCGGCCTAGGCCGGCTAGGAGGCCGGCTGGCTCAGGTGGGTGGCCGGCCTGGGGGCCGGCCTAGGCCGGGCTGGAGGCCGGCCAGCCTGGCTCCGCCTCCTTCTTCATCTTCTTGGATCTTTCTCTTGGTCATCTTCTCCATCATCTTGCTCATCTTCACATGTGGGGCTACATCATCTCCCTCCCCTTCGGAAAGCGTCGTCCTCGACGCTAGCACGTTCTCAGCATGTGAAGGAGATAGATGGCTTGTCGTTGATGTAGTAGTAATCACCATGTAGCTTTTCTTGACGCCAAATGTATTGCCGCTCTTCAATGTTCTTTCGCCTTTCATTGAACCTAGAGAGCTCACAAAGAAGACGAAACAACACTGAAAGAGTAGCCAATTCTTGAAGTTCATGACATGGGCACTTAAGTAGAAGGAAATCACATTATCAAGACAACAACATTCCTTTGATGCGCAATCTAGTTCCATGAAGTTGTGGGTGGCGATCCACTCATTCGTACCTACACACAACAAAGACCAAGCAAAACATGTGTGTGCATGATATAGGAGCGGATCATTGATGACATGTCCTAGGTTAATCATAGCACCGTTAGCCAAGCACACGTGCATTGGAGGCAAAGCAAAGGCGAGCTCAATGTGCAAGCAATTACTCGGAACATCCTCACGATGTGAAAACACAAAATCTCCAAGAAGGATTGAGAATGCTAGGATAGCTATCTTAGTTTGAGCCATATGATGTCCATTGTATTCCAAACATCGGGAAGATACCTTTGGCAACGGAGGGGAGAGTGGTGAAAACACAAGGTGGGAAATGCTCTCAGCAAAATCATGGGTGCCAACCAAACATAGGAAAGAGCAAGTTGTCAACAACTTTGTTGCAACACATAAATCATGTAGATGAAAGATCATTGAAACATGCATTTCACGAGGGGAAACAAAACCATCCACATATTTGCAAACAAACCAAAAGAAAGAGCAAGTGTGCAAGTTGTTTGATGCAAAACGTGGGAAAGGTAATAGAGCCGGGGTCGAAGCAAAGCTGTCATTTGTTATGCTTGCCAAAGCTCTTTTGGTCAACTCATGTTGAATGGAGGTTGACATTAGCAAGTGGGTACCGTAACACATGAAATTCCATAGAAAGAGAATACGTACATGGTATATGTACACATCATCCATCATGATGTGTCTCTTCGTTTGCACATGACCAAACACACAAAATTCAAAAGGAAAGTGTGAAGTATGCGAATGGTCATCATGTACAATGAAGGAAGAGCAATTCTCAACATGGTTGAAGTAAAGAACTCCAAAAATTTAGGATGCTATGGGGGCAAACTCATTTTTAAGCATGTTATCATTATTGCAAGCAATACATGTGAAATGTAAATTGTTCGACATATTGCATGCAACAATTGGAGAAAAATGGAAACATGCATAGCAAGGCATGCTCATGGAACAATCATCACAAATAGGGGAATCCATATGATCAACATTGTTTTTAGGCAAGGTATCACAAGGGAAAGAGAAAGTAGCATATGTAATGTCCATAGGAGCATCTACAACAAGCAAGCGCTCAGAAATCATCATGCCCACTAGTGGGATCATGGCATCGTCAACACCTATGTTCATACCTTTGTATCTCCTCTCATGCGAAGTAGGTGTTGTGGTGGTTGGAGCGGCGTTCATGCGGTCGACTCGGTCCTCTCGATGTAAACATGGGGTGGCTTCATCTTCGACCTCCATGTACATCTTCTCGAGTTGAGGCATATCGTCCTCCATGGAGCCTAGAACATCATAAGAAAATACACTAGAAGGAGAGTTTGTGTCGTTAGAAATCGAAATGGCCTTGCTTGCCCTATCAAGTACCTCTCTCAACATATATGGTGTATCACTCATGTTCTCAAATTGGAAGTACTCCATGTCGCATATGGTGTAGTCACTCAACTCGCTTGCACTCAAGTGGACAAGGTGGATCTCACTCTCGTGGAGGTACGCTCGCTCACCACTCATCTCACTGTTGTTGGCTAACAAGACTACGCCGGGACTCACTCTTTTCCCTCTCTCACTCATATTTGGCTTGTAGCTCTCACTCACGTGAATGTGGTTCGCTCGCTCACCACTCAACTCACTAGAAGTTTTTTTTGTTGCGCTCTCACAAGTGTCTTGGCATTGTCGGCAATAATTTGGCTTGGAGTCATTGGGCGGAGCACTAGGATCTTATTGTTCCATTTGAAGCTATAGTAGTTGGTGCGCCCATCATGAGTGACGGCCTTGTCAAATTGCCAAGGACGGCCAAGAAGTAAGTGGCAAACCGACATTGGAACCACATAACAATCCACCGTGTCTTCGTAAGAGCCAATCTTGAAGGATACTTGAACCGTGTGTCGAATCTTCACGGTGCCGGAGTCACTAAGCCATTGCACATGGTAGGGATTGGGGTGTTTCTTGTATGTCAAATTGAGTTTCTCGCATAGCTCCTTGCTTGCCAAGTTGCGACAACTCCCACCATCGATGATTATCTTGATTGATTTGCCATTGATGTCAGCTTTTGTTTGAAACAAGTTGCATCGTTGAGCATCATCACCTTGGGTGTTTGTAGTCAAAACTCGCGTGACAACTAGTGTGGGGTTGGGGTCACCATCACAATAGATGTGGGCATCGTCTTCATCCAAGCTTTGCATCGTGGCCACCTTGTTCAATGTGTGATACTCGTCTTCGCTCATAGACTCATAGTCTCCATTGTCATTGACGATCATCACCTTTTTGTTGGTGCACTCAAAGGACTTGTGTCCTTGCCCTCCACACTTGTAGCAAGTGATATATGACTTGGCGGCTTGGGGTGAGGGCACCGTCTTCTTGATGGTTGTTGGAGGTTGAGGTGTAGAACCTTTGACATTGCCTTGAGCGTGGACTTGAACCATGGGTTGTGTTGATGATGAAGCTTTTGTGGCAAAGAAGGACTTGGCCTTGACGTACTTGAGATCTTCCGCGACTTGGTGATCGGCCTTCATTGCTTGATGCACTAGCTCGACAAGGTTCTCATAGGGTTGGAATTCCACTATCTTCTTTATGGGTACGTGAGGCCGTTCAAGAAGCGTGCCATTGATTGTTCCTCAGACTCAACAACGTGTGCGCGGGAGAGAGTTGACTCCATCTCCTTGTAGTACTCGTCAACCATCTTGAGGCCTTGTTTGAGCTCTTACAACTTCTCGTACAAATCGCGCGCATAGTGATGTGGCACAAAGCGCCTGTGCATTTCCTTCTTCATGTCATTCCATGTGTCGATTGGATATTCAAAGGAGGCTTGGAGTTGTTCCCACCAAAGTTGCGCATAGCCTTCGAATTCGAGGGAGGCGAGGTCAACCCGTTTGTGTTGTGGCACCTTGTAGACGCGAAATAGTTTGGAGACCTTGGATTCCCATGCAATGTAGTCCTCCGGGTCGTTGGTGCCATGGAACTTTGGAATGACGAGCTTGGGAGGATTGAAACATGGGTTGCGCTCCTCATCATCATCATCATGGTGTGGATGGCGGTCTCGGTAGCGATGCGTTGGTTGGTAGCGTGGAACATAATCCTCATCGTCTTCAAGATCAACATGATTATCGGCCAATGGCACTCGTTGGGATCGATGTGGAGGTAAGTCATGACGATGATGTCGATTATCCTCATGGCGGTGTGGGGGATTCAAGTTAGCATTTGGGATTGGTATTTCTTGACGATGGCGATCTTCATGGTGTTGGGGGTCCAAGTTCGCTTGAGGGTGAGGCGCTTCTTGACGATGTTGGTCTTGGTGTTTTTGAGGATCCATGTTCGCTTGTTGAGGAGGAATCTCTTGGCGGTGGCGTTCTTGACGATGGCGATGTCCTTGATCATGCTCACTCTGTGCGTGGCATCTTGCGGTGGAGCGGTGAGAACTGCGCGAACTTGACCTTGAAGAGCGACTATGATCTCGGTCGAGGAGCTTGCTCATGGAATCTTGGATTTGAGCGAAACGCTCATTGTTTTCACGTTGCGCGGCTTGATGGCGCTCCTCATAGCGGCGTAAGTTGTCGTCGATGTACCTCTTGAGAGCCTCCTCTTGCTTGCTCATGCCGGCGTCTTGTTCTTCCCTAGCCATGATAAGAAAACACAAGTGATATGTGGAATATGTGGTGGCTAATAACCGCTCTTACCTTTGGTTGATAATATTGGACAAGTGGACTCGCCTTCCGCGACAAAGGTATCACAAGAGTAAGAGTTGGTTGATTAGCAATCCAAAAGCGACTCATACAGACACACACTTATGAGGAGCTTAGGTATGGCAAAGTGGCAAGAAATCGAAACGAAGCAAACGATAAGGCTATTGCAAAAAGTGGAGGATAACCACAAAGATCAAGAAGCAAAATAGACTAACCACACAATCCAAGAAATGAGGAAACTCATACGTGGAGATAAACGTGGATGGTGCGACTATAGGGATGAGCAACTTGGACCTAACGAAGACTATGCTCATGCCGCACCACCGCTCGAAGGACAACTAGCTCAAGTGTATAGGAGGGAGCACCCGATTTGCACAAGTGAACACGTTTCTCTATTGGGTATTGGAGCTTTGAGGTGGTAAGGAGGACTAGGATCGCGGCTCGGCTTTTCTTTTTTTTTGAATCTTTTCTATTTCTCTTTTGCTTTATGCTTTTGCCCGAGCTGAATCTGCTACATGTTGATGCTCGCAAGATTATGATATGCTCACTTGGTGTCACACTAGTGCAATGCTCACACTTTGAAGAACTATCTTCTAGGAAAAAGTTTTGCGAAAAGGAAACGGATGTGTCGCAAGGTATACCTTTGGTTGCGTCGAGGTTGCGAGGAAGCGACACGAAGAGGATGTTGGTGAAGACACGTGCGGGCGGTAGTACCGCTGCGCCGATCGGTACTACCGGTGGCCAAAATCAGCACAAACTTGCTTGAGCTAGGAGCGGAAATTGGCTCCGGGAAATCTTCAATCCGATGAATTTTGGGCGAAATTGGCACAAGGAAACATCAAAGGAAGGTGGGGAAAGGTCTTAAGCACTAGATCCGTGGATCAAAACCACAAATCGCTCACCAAATCGAGAGATCGAACGAAATCCATATGGGCTATTTTTTTTTGTGAATTTTCTAATTTGGTATGGGAAAGAAAAATTTTGGTGGAAAAAGGACTAAGAAAAGGTGGAAACACGATTCAAATCCATGGGGAAAAAGGGGCTCTGATACCATATGTTGTAGGGGGTTGGCCCGATCTTCACGGATTTGAGGGGAAAAAGGGGATGAACATGAAGAACACGATGAACACGAGGTGGGAATCGGGGGAAAACATGGGCAAACAAAGAGGGTAACTAGCAAAACCTGCAGAGATCTCCACCCAACAACAACCCTCACAAGAGAAGCCTTTGGATCGAAGAATCAAAGCTAATCTTACTCTTAATGAAACTGATTGCTCTTACCGGCCGGTCCACCGATCCAATAGAATCACCGCAGTGAAAGATTGGTTTGCACTACTAGAGACACCACAGTGAAAGAGTAGCAACAACAAGATCCATCCTCAAAGAGGAACCCTAGCAAAGAGGGATGGGGAGCATGGCTCTCAAGTCTCAATTTCAGTCTGACCTAGAATGGGGAAAGGGGAGTGCTATTTATAGTCTACTACAAAACGGGGCAGAAACGCGGGTGTCCGGCCTAAGGGCCGGCCTAGGCCGGCTGGCACTGGGGGGTGGGGTCCGGCCTGGGGGCCAGCCTAGGCCGGCTGGGGGGCCGGCTGGCTCAGGTGGGTGACCGGCCTGGGGGGCGGCCTAGGTCGGCTGGGAGGCTTACTGGCCTGGGGGCCGGCCTAGGCCGGCTGGCTCTGGTGGGTGGCCGTCCTGGGGGCCGGCCTAGGCCGGGCTGGAGGCCGGCCAGCCTGGCTCCGCCTCCTTCTTCATCTTCTTGGATCTTTCTCTTGGTCATCTTCTCCATCATCTTGCTCATCTTCACATGTGGGGCTACATCAGCCTCCTCTTGCTTGCTCATGCCGGTCTCGTTTTCCTCCCTAGCCATGATGAGAATACACAAGTGATATATGGAATATGTGGTAGCTAAAACCTCTCTTACCTTGACCGAACGTATTGGACAAGAGGACTTGCCGAGATCAACAGTTTGTCACAAGAGCAATTGGTTTGATTCACAAGACCCCAAAGCAAACTCACACACACACACTTATGAGGAGCTATAGGTATGGAAAAGTGGCAAGAAATCAAACCAATACCCTCGAAAAGGCTATTGCAATAAGTAGAAGATAACCGCAAAGACCACGAAGCAAAAGAACCAACCACATGACAAACACAAAAGAGAACACACGCTTGGAGAGTAAGGTGGATGGTGCGACTTTAGGCGAGAGCAAGAGGGGCCTAACAAAGACTAAGCTCGTGTCACACCATCGCTTGAAGGACGACTAGCTCAAGTGTAATGATGAGGAGCAACCGATTTGCACAAGTGGACACGTTTCTCTCTTGGATATTTGAAGCTTGACGTGGAAGTATTACAAGGTTCACGGCTCGGCTTTTCTCTTTTCTCTTTTTTTTTGAGTATATGACTTTTGACTTTTGCCCGAGCCGAGACCGCTACAAGGTAAAGCTCACAAGACTATGATATGCTCACTCGGTGCCACACAAGTGCAATGCTCACACTTCAAAGAGCTAGCTCCGATGGGATTAGTTTCGCGAAATGGAAAGGGCTTGACACGGGTGATACCTTTTGGTAGCGTCATTGATCAAGTACTTGTGGTTGTGGGTGTCGAGGATCGAAGTGACTCCGAGGTGTTGTCGTAGGCGATGTCGAGGCCGCCGCGTGAAGACTTGAATCACCAAAATGGGAGAAACGACGAAGAAGAAACGTCCAAAAGAAAAATTGGTAGGAAACGCGGGCGCCGGACGGTCCGGCAAAAAATGCGTCGGATGGTCCGGTGACTGCGTTTTTCCTGCAGCTCATCAATTCGCGAAGAACGTCTGCCAATTCCTCAAAATGTCTTGATTTCTGGACAAAATTGGCCAAAAGTGGAAGAATAGGAAGGTGGTTGAGGGTCTTAAGCAGCGGATCCATGGATCAAAACTACAAAAATCGCACCAAAATGACAGATCGGTCGAAATCCATATAGGCTTTTTTTGTGGCAATTTTTTAAATTGGGATAGGAAAGAAAAAATTTAGTGGGGAAAAGGCTAAATAGTGGTGGAAACACGATCCAAATCCGTGGGAACCCTTGCTCCTGATACCATATGATGTAGGGTTGGCCCGATCTTCACGGATTTGGGGCGGAGAGAACGGATGAACACGAAGAACACAAAGGGGAAACGGGGAATTCGTGGCAAACAAGGGAAAAATAACTAGCAAAACCTGTAAGGTCGATCACCCGGCAACAAACCCCAACGAGAAAGCCTCTGGATCTCACGAACCAAACCAATCTTACTCTTGATGAAACCAATTTGTCTTACCGGCTGGTCCACCGGTCCAATAGATCCTCGCAAGGAAGATTGGCTATTCCCTACTTGAATCTCTAGGAGAAAGAGTAGGCAAACATAAGAGGACACATCTCCACAAGCGGAGGGGAAAGTGTCGCAACAGTGGAACATGGGGTTCCCCTGATGCGGTCAAAGTGGGTCCATCGCACATGGGCCCACCAAGGAGGCACTCAAGGCCAAGGCACAAGACTGGCAGATGGGCCCCCCATCTGCCGCACGGCATCCCGAAACACGCGACATCGACAACCAAGGCAAAGGACCCGGGGACCCTCCAGGGCCCGCTCGACCCGGAAGCAGGCATGGAGGTCTCGGGACCCCGACGCCCGGCAGGAGGCCAGGCTCACCCCCGGGAACCAACCTCCAGTGCGCAAAGAAGATAAGCTTGCCAGCCCTGGCTGGAGGCTCCTAGAAGACTTGGGCGCCAAGAAGATGGAGGCGCCAAAGGGGGGCAGAAGCGGAAAAGCTGTCAGCCTCTGTCCGCCCTCCCTGGAAAAGGTGGGCGACCTCACCTACCCCCTCTGAGAAGAATACTTGGACGAGAGGAGGCCACGTCGCCTCCTAAGGAGAACCCGGAGGGGTTTTCCCGCCGAAACCCCTTCGGCCCCAAGGGTGCACCTGTGGTATCCCCTTAGCCTATAAAAGGAGGACCGAGGCACCCAAGGGAGACGGACAAGTTCAGAGGAACAGAACCAGCACGGGAACAAGATCACAAGACGGAGCACCGTCGAGTTGGAGGCTAGGCTAGGTACTGCACAAGTCCAAGAGTAGCTTAGACGAGAGGTGATCTCCTCCGGGCCAGGATCTGCTCGTCTTCAACCTCTAGCCAACACCTCCCGGGTTCTCACCCGCGACCACCATTGTAAAGCTACACCATGATACACCTCTCAATCCAGACATGCAGGAGTAGGGCTGTCAACCTCCGGGCGGCCCGAACCTGGGTAAACTCCTTGTGTCTCTGTGATACTTGCTAGTACGTGGATCTCGAGCGTAGACGAAGCCCCGGGCGGAAGACGTTACTCAGCCTCCTTCGCGCCCCATACCGAACCTAAAGAGGGGGTATCCTTTACTCCTGGTGTCCATGATCCAAGACACGATAGAAAGGAGCAAAGCTCTCAAGTCTAAAATCAAGTCTAACCCTAGAACTGAGCCTTTGGTACGGTTTTATAGTCGGAGGGCGAAGCGGTAAGTGGCAAGGTGAGTTAAATGGGCCGCAGCCCGTTTTTCTGCTCGCAGGCAGGGCGTCGGTTCATCCGGCGTTTCCCGTGTCGGACGGTCCGTGGTTGCCGGATGGTCTGGCCTGTGGTGCCGGACGGTCCAGCACCTGTCGCTTCAGAGGCGTGCGCGCAGTGGAGGAGGTGCTGGCTCCAGGCACCGGATCGTCTGGTGGAATCCGCCAGATGGTCCGGCGTCAACGGATCTTGGGTAACAGAGAGCCGCCAGAGGGGTGCCGGATGGGTCCGGCACCTGTCCGGCGCGTCGGACGGTCTGACGACTTGTGCCGGACGATCCGGCATGCACGAGCGTTGCCAGGAGCAGGGTCGTCCCTAGGTGCCGGACCGTCCGGCGTCTTGTGCCAGATGATCCGGCGACTGGGGCTGGTCCCTTTGTCTTCTTCTCCTCTGCCCCGTCGCATTGGCCTCCTTCTTGAGCTTCACTGGTATTGCCTTGGGTCTCCTTTGGGTGTCTGACCCAGAGTACACAACGTGTAGGGACATGAGGTAGCATGCCATCCAAGGGGGTGACAAAGTCACACATCAAGAGGAGCGAGTTCACCTTTTCTTGGATCGCCTTTGCACGTGCCCTAGTCATTGGCCCTATGAGTGTGTCTTGAGTGTCGATGGACGTATGTGGGTCTACACCACAGAGCTGATTGTCGTACTTGGGCTTATGCTTGCGGGTCTGGCCCGGCATAGGCGCGGTGTCCTAGCCCCCGCTCGCGTGGTGCGCAGGAGAAACTGTAGAGGACATGAAGCCAGCGGTGGTGCGTTAGCGGGAGAAAACTCCCGAAGCGAAAACTGCATGAAAAGGTGTGCACGACTGGGCGGGTCGTCTTCTTGGTTTCAGCTTTGTTAGCGGGAATCCGGTGGCCGGCCTTTACTCCCTTGCATGCCATGCTGGTGAAGAGGATGCGACGACGGGATACGACGAGACGCGCCGTGGCGCGGGCGAATCCCGAGCGATGCGTGGGTCCCACCGCATTTACGGTGCCGGTGGTTGGGAGACGAGTGGGCGACGGAGCTCCCTCTTCATTGACTCCCCTTCTACCGCCATGGCAGTATAAAAAGGGGAGCGATGGAGGACGGAGGAGGCACCATAGCACCTCCTCTTCCTCCCCAGCCTTGCTTCTTCACTTTGGTAGCTTCGTTGTCGTAGAAGGATGCAGCCCATGGCAGCGAACGTGCCGAACGGTGGATGTGGCGGCAGTGGCGAGGCCGTCACCGCTAATGAAGGTGGTGGTGATGAGGATCCTTCGATGGACTACTAGGCAACCGGAGATGCCCACAATCCAAAGCGGGGCGCCGCTGCCTTGTCTTCCATAGTTGTTGACAAGGTCGACGGCGCGGCCCTTCCGGCGCTGCTGGAAGGGCACTGCAGGCGAGGGAACCGCGCTTCCCCTCCTATTGACTCGACGTCAGGGTGTAGGGGGTGCTGCTGCACCCGTTCGTGCACCGGCGGCGCGGCCACGGAGCTGGTGCAAAGCCCAGGCGAGCTGCTCGGCCTTCCGAGGCGAGTTGCTCGTCCGGGTGCGTCAGTGAGGTTCCCGACGTGACCATTGTCCTCTCCCTCGGGCCGACTCACCTTGCTCCTGAAGAGGTCGCGAAGCCATTGCCTACGATCTTGGCTCGCCCCCGCTTCGGTGCCGCAGGAGTGAAGGGCCGAGACCTGCACTTCTCCCTGCTGTAACTTTGCGCCAGAGGCTTTTTGTAATGTGATTGAATTTAATGAAAAATGCTCTTTGCTTCGTGCTTCATGAACTTGTTCCCATGCTTTATTTTACTGCTTCGGTCTGTTGTTGATGACGGCGGCGGCTTCAAGCCCCCGAGCCGTGCGTGCGGCAACGGGGTAGCCCCCGAGCCGACGAGCACTCATAACGCGGCTCCGCACGGGCGAGATGGTTGAGGCTTGGCGGGTGCCCTCGCAAGGCGGCCCTGCAGGCCTCTCATCCTGAGAGTCAGCTTGAGGCGTGTCCTTGGCGCGGAGCCCCCGAGGTGACGCGAGAGAGCTCTTGTAGAGTTCTTGGTTGCCGCGGCTGCCGCGACGGACACGGACGTGCGACGACTTGGCCGACGCGGTCCTTTGGCGGAAGCTGGAGCAGTGGAAGTGGCATGGCGGAGAGGCGGCCCTGCGAGATTTCTTCCTCGCGGACGTGGAGGCGCGGCGCCGCGGGCGCAGTGACGGGAGCGGATCAGGTGGCTGGGGAGGCACGACGCGCGCCTGTCCATGGACTTGTGCGTACTGGCCATGGTGATGGAGATCTTGTCGAGGAAGACGAGCGTCGGCCCCTACCTGGCATGCCAAATGTCTGATTCGTGGGTTCCGCCGTACCCGGGTTCTTCCACAGGGCTGAAAACTGGTCTATCGACGAAGTCCTTGATCGGGCCGGAGCGAACGAGGTAAAGAACACGCACGAGGTTTACCCAAGTTCGGGCCACCGTGGAGGTGTAACACCCTACTCCTACTTGTCTGGCTGTATTGCTTGTGGAGGTGGTTGGAGTGTGATCCCTTTACAACGAAGGCAGTGGCCTGCCTTTTATATCGACTCGGGCCTCTTCTGCACAGCGGGAGGGGCAACCACAGCTGGTCAAGAGAAGACAAACAATGGTACATGGCTTGTTGATGTTGTCTTCCAGAGCGGGTGCGCCAACGGGCGCTTTAACACCAAAGAGGAAAGGTCCTCCCGTCCATCGCCTGGTCTTGCACCGTCCATGTCTTTAATCACCAAAATGGGCAGACCGCCCTGGCATGGCCCTGTTGCGTACTTTTGGCGTCATCCTGTCCTCCGCGGACAGGGCGTGGAGGAGTCTTTGTCGGAGGGCCTCGCGAGGCACACCGAACGAGGCCCTTGAGGTCTTGGCCCGCGAAGGAGCGACGTCCCTCGCGAGGCGCGTGCCAGCGATACACGCCTCAACTGGTGGTGACGTGGTGCCGCTGACGCCACTGACAGCTGGGACAAGGACCCTGGTTCCCATAGTTCTGACAAATTTAATTCAATTTTGATACAAAATCGATACAACTTGATTCAATATAAATCCTAAACCTAATTCTACAGGCAGACTCCGAGGCTTTCCCGATGCATTGCTCGGTCTACTCCTCACATATGTCGATTGCGAAGGAGTTCGGGTAGAAGCTCTGAGCTTGTCCTTGCCGGCACTAATCGAGCTACTCAGATGAATATATCTCTGGTCAAGGGGCCGTTTCAGGCTACGTTGATATCAATGATCGACGTAGGAAGCGGAGAAAGCTCTCCTTGACCAGAATCCTGAAAGCCCTCGTCTGGTAGGGAATCAATATCAACGGTCGGCCCAACTTGGTGGCGGAGGAAGAGTTGGCTCCTCCTCGTCGGACACCGGCTCGGGCGGCGCGTCGTTGATTCCGTTGGTGGAGAAGCTGTGGAGGCAGCCGGCGTACTCGGACCTCACCATGACGTCCCAGTACGTGATAACTCACAAGTGTAGGGATTGCAACAGTCTTCGAGGAAAGTGTAACCCAATTTGTTGATTCGACACAAGGGGAGCCCAAGAATACTTAAAGGTCTTCGCAGCTCAGTTGTCAATTCAGTCACACCTGGAGAAGCACAAGTAACACAAGAGGGGTGAAAACAGCAGTGATTGAGAGCAGTAGTGTTAGTAACAACGAAAGCAGTGATGGTGAAATATGGACCGGGGTTCATAGTTTCACTAGAGGTAACTCTCCTAAGCAAGTAATCATTCCATGGGTGAACAAATTACAGTTGGGCAATTTACAGAATTGCCCTAATTAGTTGTGACAAAGCAACCTAGTCTATGAATCATACGTAGGCATGTGATCTGTATATAGTTGTATCTACTCGCAATGAGAATTCGCACAACATCTTTTGTCCTACCATCCGGTTTCAGCCGGGCCAATCAAGGAACTTATGGTAATTATGGTGTTCATTTAATAGAGCGCCGGAGCAAAGCATTAACACTCCGTGAACACATGTAATCCTCAAGTTACAAATCATCCACATTGATATCCCAAGCTGTCACCTTTGGGGTCGCCGGTTCAGATAAGTAATAGGTGCATACAACTTGTAGGTACGATCTAAGACAACAATTATATTGATGCAAATATAATGAGCTTATATCTAAGATCATGCCACTTGTGTACTAAGTGACAAGCAATGAGCATAACAAGGGTGCAGCAACAACAATTCATAAACATAAGTGACTGATCATAATATAACAATCCATCGGATCCCAACAAACACAACGTATATTACATCGAATTGATCCCAATCATGTAGGGAAGCTCACGAGAACATGGTATTGAACAACAAGAGGGGAGAGTACCAACTAGGTACTACAACAAACCTGTAGTCCATGGGGGAACTACTCACGAACCATCCCGGTGGCAGCGGTGGCGATGAAGATGGCCCTGGGGGCCAATCCCTGTCCGGGAAATGTGCCGAAATAGGAACTTTTTGTTCCTCGAAACTTGGGAAAATCCTTGCGGGGTTAGGGTTTTTTCGTTGTGATCAACACTAGTAGGAAAAGGCTTATATGTGGGATGATTATACTCGGTATGGATCTGTTAGCCAAGTACCATGGTCGGATAGACTGTGCCAGAAGGGCCGTTGCTATCACCTCAAGTGAAGGAGTTGAAGTGGAATATGTTTCAGTTTCAAGCCCTTGTCAAGTCTTCTGTCACGAGGGTATAGCCAAGCCAAGCCTAGATGAAATCCGTGTTGTCCACAGATTTCTGGATGTTTTCCCTAAAGAATTGCCCGGCATGCCACCGGACCGGGACATTGAGTTTGTGATTGAACTTATTCCCGGAACAGCTCCTATATCCCAGAGGCCCTACCGGATGAATCCTGAAGAGCTGGTGGAGCTGAAGAAACAGTTAGTAGATATGCTCAGCAAGGGTCCGATCCGTCCTAGCGCATCACCGTGGGGATCACCCATTATCTTTGTGGACAAGAGGGACGGTACCACATGATTGTGTGTGGATTATCGCAAGTTGAATGATGTGACCATCAGAAACAAGTACCCTCTGCCCAAGATCGAGGATCTGTTCGATCAAATGAACGGAGCCCGAGTCTTTTCCAAGATCGATCTTCGTACTGGGTACCATCAGTTGAAGGTCCGAAAAGAAGATATCCCCAAGACCGCTTTCACCACCCGTTACAGATTGTTTGAGTACACCGTAATGTCCTTTGGACTGACCAATGCCCCCGCCTACTTCATGAACCTCATGAATAAAATCTTCATGGACAACCTCAACAAGTTCGTCATAGTTTTCATCGACGATATCCTTATTTACTCCAAGACTGAAGAAGAACACGCAGAGCACTTGCGTTTAGTGCTAGAAACCCTCCGGAAACACCATCTCTATGCTAAATTCAGCAAGTGCGAGTTTTGGCTGAAGGAGGTAGGATTTCTCGGTTATATCCTGTCCGCAGGAAAAATTCTGTTGACCCTGAAAAGATTCAAGCCATTATTGATTGGAAGTCGCCCACCAATGTGACGAAAATCCGAAGTTTCCTCGGATTAGCGGGTTATTACTGCAAGTTCATGGAAGGATTTTCGAGTGTGGCAAAGCCCATGATCCAGTTGCTGAAAAAGGACAAGAAGTTCGAGTGGACTCAGAAGTGTGAAGAGAGTTTCCAGGAGTTGAAGCGCAAGCTGACCCCAGCCCCAATACTTATCATGCCTGATATCACCAAAGGTTTCGAGGTGTACTGTGATGCATCATGCCTTGGACTGGGTTGCGTCTTGATGCAAGAAGGGAAGGTCGTGTCGTATCTTTCTCGGCAGTTACGTCCGCATGAAGAGAATTACCCTACCCATGACCTGGAGTTAGCTGTCATTGTTCTCGCCCTGAAGACGTGGCATCATTACCTTATGGGTAACCGTTGCGAGATCTATACGGACCAGAAGAGTTTGAAATACATTTTCTCACAGAAGGAGTTAAACATGAGGCAGAGAAGATGGATGGGATTGATCAAAGATTATGATCTCTGCATCCATTACCACCCCGGAAAAGCCAACGTTGTAGCCGATGCCCTTAGCCGCAAACCCTGTACCCTAAATTCCTTAATCCAAGCAGAACAACCAACCATGTTCAAAGAGTTCGAGGATTTCGGACTTGAAATCGTTAGCCATGGATTCTTAGCCAACCTTGAGTTAAGGCCAACCCTCATCGATCAGATCAAGTCAGCCCAGAAGGGACATGAGAGTATAGATGGAATCAAGCAGAAGATCTCCTTAGGGAGAGCGCCTGGTTTTGAAGAAGATGCTGACGGAGTATTGAGGTACAATGGCCGCATGTGCGTGCCAAACGTTCCCGAACTTAAGGAAATGATTCTGAGGGAAGCTCATGACACCCCTTACTCTATCCACCCTGGTGGAACCAAGATGTATCAAGATCTCTGCGAGCAATTTTGGTGGCATGGGATGAAGTGAGAGATTGGCTCTTATGTAGCCAAATGTGATGTGTGCCAGCGAGTCAAGGCCGAACACCAATGACCCGTAGGATTGCTTGAACCCTTGAAAGTTCCTGAGTGGAAATGGGATGAAATCGGAATGGACTTTATTACCGGACTTCCAAGTTCCAACCATGGGCACGATTCCATTTGGGTCATTGTCGACCGATTGACCAAAGTTGCCCATTTCGTCCCCGCCAAGACCACCTACCGTGGGAAACAACTGGCAGACCTCTACATCTCTCATATAGTAAGTTTGCACGGGGTACCCAAGAGAATCGTGTCAGATCGAGGTACCCAGTTAACCTCGCGTTTCTGGAAAGCACCTCATGAGGCCCTTGGAACCCACCTATCCTTTAGCACGGCTTATCATCCGCAGACCAGAGGACAGACAGAGCGTGTTAACTAGATTTTGGAAGACATGCTTCGTGCATGTGTCCTGTCCTATGGATCCAAGTGGGAGGACTGTCTACCATTTGCGGAGTTTTCGTACAACAATAGCTACCAATCCAGCTTGCAAATGGCCCCCTTTGAAGCTCTGTATGGCAAGAAGTGCCGTACTACAATGAACTGGTCCAAGATCGGAGAAGGCAAGTTTTTTGGACCAGATATCCTTCATGAAGCTAAGGAGCAAGTCCAACTTATCCGTGAGAGACTAAAGACCGCCCAATCCCGTCAGAAAAGCTACGCCGACCCCAAGCGTCGTGAGGTTACTTTCCACCGGAGATTTTGTCTATCTCCGAGTAACCCCACTCAAGGGAATGCAGCGCTTCCACGTCAAGGGAAAGTTAGCACCAAGGTATATCGGACCTTTCAAGGTCATTGCCCGTAGTGGAGAAGTATCCTATCAGTTGGAATTGCCTTCTGAGCTAACAGAGGTGCATGATGTCTTCCATGTCTCCTAACTCCGAAAATGTCTTGAAGTCCCCGACAAGCCCGGCGTATTCCAGAATATTGACCATCTCTCCATCGACCTAAACCATGACCTGACCTATCGTGAGAGGCATGTCAAGATTTTCGGCGAAGACATTCGTCTTACCCGGAGGCACAAGATAAAGTTGTACAAGGTCCAGTGGAGTAACCACTCTGAGGATGAAGCCACTTGGGAGCGTGAAGATTACCTTAAGAGCGAGTACCCCGACCTTTTTAGTTCCTAAGCCTAGCAAGTTCTTGAAATAGACAACTCGCACACACTCCCTTTCCAAAAAAAATCAAAACACCAACCACTACAGTTAGATTTAATCTCTTCATTCTCTTCGAGATCGAACATCAATTGCAACGATTCGATAGACAACTTATTGGGATAGATGTAGATAAACAACGCTCCCCCCCCCCCCTAGTAACGTATAGGAGGTTTTCTCCTCATACTGTAACAGCCCAGATTTGGTACCCTAAAATATGGGCCAAATTTTCACTTTTTATTTTCATTGCATCATGGCATACATATTTAAAATGCTAAGTTAAATATTGAAAACAATGGAAATCATTTAAAGCAATCAAACCCTTCCCAAAATTCCAAACCAAGTGCAATTGCTCCATCTGGCAAAACCACATTGTTTTGAACTTCCAAATTGTCCAGGAAGTTCCAAGAATATATTTGTTTAAATCTTTGTCAAAGACAATGGCTTGTTAAGCAAAGTAATAAATATTTGGAATTCAAAATTGGTTTAAACAAATTGTGAATTTTGACTCCAAGCTCAACTTCTCAAAATTCAAAATAAAATTATGGGAGCTTAATTATAATATTAGAAGCCTCCATAAATATTTTCATAGTTTATGGAATTCCTTAATTATTCCAAGTCAATAAGGTTTGGAAATTATTAAAATTGCCATATTCAAACCCTATGAACAATTGGTGTTCCAAACTTTTTATTTTGCAACACAAATTTTTGTGGAGTCTCTATATGCTATGGGGAGCCTCCCTAAATAATTTAAATTTTTTACAAAATGTTAAAGGGCCTCATTTAAAATCCCTAATTGCTGCTGGTTTTAAAAGGGGAAAACAGAAAAATGGAAAAGTTTAAAAATCTGACATGAGGGCCCCCCCTGGCAGCCTCTCCCCTTCCCTCTTTCTTCCCTGTCGCCACAGGAAGAACATGGCGCCAGTGCCACCATGCCGCCGTGTCGATCTCCTCTGCCTCCTCCTCGCTGCGGCCCCCCTCCTGGTGGATAAGAAGTTGCTCCCGCGCCCTCTGCTCTCCCCCTCCTCTGCTTTCCCTCTCTCCCTGCTCCCTGCTCTCTCTCTTCCCAAACCCTAGCCGTGCTCCGCGTGCACCGCCGGCCACCGCACCTTCCCGTCGAATCCGGCCGCCCCGAGGCCAGCAGACGCCGCTGCCAGCTCCGCCTTGAGCTCCTCTCCCTCCTCGTCGACGGAGCCGTGATGGGAGGCCTCACCGCCGACGGAATCGTCCTCGTTCCCTCACCGCGGCCGCCACTCGCCGCTCTCGTCCTCGCCGGAATCCGGCCGCTGTGGTCGTCCCCGGTCGCACCAAGCCACCTCACGCGTCTAGGGTGAGCCCCATAGTCCTCCTGGACATCTTCTCTCCCTCCCCCGTGCTCTGTACTGTCGCCTCGCCGTGCACCGCCGCCTGCCGCCACGGCCATGAGCGCTGGCGAGCCTCCGGTGACCTAATGGCCCAATGCCGCCGCTCCCCGTGCTCCTCTCCTTCTCCTCTAGCTAGTGTAGCACTTCCCCGCGTCCAATTTCGATCGGAAGCCAAGAATCGATGCTCGACCGAGCCGCTGCCTCCGGATGATGTCATCATGACGTCATTGTTCTTCTGTTTGAATTTTCAGAAATTGACTGAAACTTGGATTTGCAATATCTGTTAATCCATAGATGCAAACTACAAGTATTATATATCAAAGTTGTTCACCAAAATGAGCTCTATCCGATAGTGTCAATGTCATGATCAAATAATTAAGTTTTATTGCTAAATTAATTAAAATTACAAAATGGCATATTATATTTGAAAATTGGAAATTGCATAACTTGAAAATTAATTATCCAAAAATCATGAGTGAGCTATCAAAATTTTTAGAATTTCATAACCTGTTCAAATATGCAACTCACACATGCAAATGAAATTTTGAATTTGAATTTAAAATGTGAAATGCAAATCATCGGTTAATTATTCATATTTTGGAAATTGCATATCTTTTGAACCATTAATCCAAAAATTGCAAATGATATACCAATTTGATCATCAACTCAAAGGCTATTCATCTATGTTAAAACCACAGAATGATAATAACTTTCCCTTTGATGTCATTTTCGAATTGGTTAAAATGATTTAAATCGCATAACCGTTTAAATCACCATTTCTTCACCGTTAATCGGAAAAATGCAAACAAGGTACCAAAATGATCAGTAGGTTAATACCTATATAATAATGTCATTTTCATGCATTTAGGACCCATATTTCAGTACTGGACGTTTTGATAAATAACGCAAATCACTAAGTTAAAGATGGAGTTTTGACCCATTAATTGCAATATTTATTTTAGGGGTTCCATTTAACTTGTGGGAGATGCCCAATATGATTTCAATGCATAATATGACCATATCATAATGATTGTGCATTGCACCTTGTATTCGTGTTATTTATTTCGTTTCCTGTTATTTTTGTGTTTCGTTAGATTCCGGAGTCGAGGTTTCACCACAATACCTCGACGATCAACGCGCCCAGTATTATCAGCAAGGCAAGAGCTAACCTAACCTTCTTGGCATCTAGCATCCTATTGTTTTTACAAACTTATTTTATCCACCATAATATTGCATGCGATTCAAATGTCTCTTTTGATCAAGATGTAGAGTATCCTATGAATGCATGTTTATCCCCTGAACCATCACATGCTTCCCCTCCTATAAACCCTAGGTTTGATGTGTTGGCCTGAGACAAAGATATATTTGTTGTTATATATGCTTAGCTATGCTTAGCCGTGCTAGTCAAATAATATATTTTTGTCCGGTGATTTAATTCCATTATTACGAATGGTGGTGGAATGTTCGGACATGATGGTTACTTGTGGTGGATAATTAATTTGCTAAAAGGCTTGGATGAGTTGCCATCGGGGATGGTGTTTTGCCTCATTCCTGCCGCCTAGGCTGAGAGTGATTTTAGCTAGAACCAAGAAACGAGCGTGCTGCCATTGGTGGGTGTATGGGCGCCTCACTAACTGAATAACTTGTGCGGGCGTATCCAAGGGTCCTCTAGTTTGCTATTTCCATTTGCCGTGTGTGTGAGCGGAAAAAGAAATGATGAGGATGGTGGTGTTTAGGACGTGGCGATGGGGCAGGGGCTGAGGCTGGGTAAACTTGCCCTGTGGCCACAGATGACTCTTGGATAGTCTCACGTGAGGTAAAGGTTTAACCGCGCCTGCTTGCCGGCCTTCCCCGGAAGAGGGCCAACTAGGTGAGCCGGACGGTACCAATGGGTAAATTAGTACACCCCTGCAGGGTTTAATCTTTTCGGAAAGCCGTGTCCACGGTTATGGACAAACTCTTGGGAAAGGCGGATTAGCTCATAGAGAACCTGAACCTAATTAATAAATTTGGCAGCTAGAGGTTGCAATCCAACGTGTGATAAAAGGTTCATTTCCTCGAGGGTGATTCGAGGGAGTGCCTTGGTGGAGATGAGATGTTCTGGTTACAAGTAGGTTCGACGAGAACCGAAGATGAAAGTTTACTCTCTTATCCCTTTTCGGAAAACATTCTGAGTAGACGGTTCCATGGGTCTTTATGTCTTTTAAAAAGGAAAGCTAGCTTTATGCAAAATCAGCTACCTTATACAACATTAGAGCCTCCGTCAGCATCGGGCCTATATCGCCCTACTAATTCTTGCGAGTACGTCGTACTCAGCCTTGCTTTGTTGATTATTATTTGTTTCAGAGGAGGACGCCACCGAACTGGAAGGTGGGTTCTATGTTGACTTCGACGAGTAGTCTGGGGTTCCCAGGTGGCAGCTTGGGACGTCTTGGAACAGGCTGGCACGGGATGTTTATCTGTAGGCCTCTTAGGCCATAAATTGGATCTTGTTGTTTAGACAACTTTAATTTGCTTCCGCTGTTGTAATGATGGGTCAGTGACCTCTGATGTGTCATTTTCTATCTTTCTCAATTATATGAGTTGAACTATGATATCTTTGTGACGTAGAGTCTGTGATGTGCCAGTTGTTCCGCAGTCTTGGTCTCTTTGTTATACGTGAAAGCGATGTCCAAGCTTATGGCATGACCGAGGTGTTGTGTGCCGATGATGTATTCTGAGCACGCCTGCCAATGTGTTTTGGCCTGGGATTGGTAACCCCAGTAACCCTTGATTGTGTAGCATGACCGGTTGCACAACGTTTCACTGTATAGCTCTGGGGTCAGGGCGCTACACATACGGCTCGAGAAAATCTCGAGGACGAGATTTATTTTAAGGGGGGAAGGTCTGTCACATCCCAATATTTTGTAACCAGAGAAAACCCCTTTATGAGGAGTCAAAATTTAGAACCAACAAAAACTTTTCTATTAATTCATGTGATGCCTGTTTAGTCTTCTATTATTTCATGTGATGCATGTTTGCTATTTTGATCTGCTTGCCTGGTTAAGTATCTATACAACAATTAATCAATTGACCAAGACAAAGTAACACATCTTAGTGACCCCAACATGGTCATAATTGGAATGTGACTTAGAAATAAAATAAAAATCCTTAGCTACCCAAAACCCTAATTTTAAAGAGGGTTTAAGAAAGAAATTCTTTCTCTCTAATCTTTTACCTTCTTTACTAAATTCTTTTAAGGAAAATAATTATTTTATGCAAAAACCAGAAGGGAGGTGAGTTAGCCTCCCACCTTATCTCTTGATTCACTACTCTGAAAATATTTTTCCTAAAATAAGAATTATTTAACGAATTCGAATTCTTTTCTTCTCTTTAATTTTGGTAATAAAGGAAACCCTATTTTCTTCTTCACCAAAAATGCAGAAAAATTAAGAGAATCTTCTAACAATCTTCTAAACCCATCTATGAACTCAAATCACTCAAATCAATTCAAAAATTTCAAACAAACATTCTGTCGAACACCTTGTGATATAGGGGTTGGCCCGATCTCACGGATTTGAGGGGGAAACGGGGATGAACACGAAGAACACGATGAACACGAGGTGGAAATCGGGAGAAAACATGGGCAAACAAAGAGGATAACTAGCAAAACCTGCTGAGATCTCCACCCAACAACAACCCTCACAAGAGAAGCCTTTGGATCAAAGAATCAAAGCCAATCTTACTCTTAATGAAGCCGATTGCTCTTACCGGCTGGTCCACCGATCCAATAGAATCACCGCAGTGAAAGATTGGTTTGCACTACTAGAGACACCTTAGTGAAAGAGTAGCAACAACAAGATCCATTCTCAAAGTGGAACCCTAGCAAAGAGGGATGGGAAGCATGGCTCTCAAGTCTCAATTTCAGTCTGTCCTGGAATGGGGAAAGGGGAGTGATATTTATAGTCTAGTACAAAACGGGGGCAGAAACACGGGTGTCCGGCCTGAGGGACGGCCTAGGCCGGCTGGCGCTGGGGGGGGGGGGGGAGGTCCGGCCTGGGGGCCGGCCTAGGCCGGCTGGCTCAGGTGGGTGACCGGCCTGGGGGCCGGCCTAGGCCGGCTGGCTCAGGTGGGTGGCCGGCCTAGGCCGGGCTGCAGGCCGGCCAGCCTGGCTCCGCCTCCTTCTTCCTCTCCTTGGATCTTTATCTTGGTCATCTTCTCCATCATCTTGCTCATCTTCACATGTGGGGCTACATCATCTCCCCCCCCCCCTTCGGAAAGCGTCGTCCTCGACGCTAGCACGTTCTCAGCATGTGAAGGAGATAGATGGTTTGTCATTGATGTAGTAGTAATCACCATGTAGCTTTTCTTGACGCCAAATGTATTGCCGCTCTTCAATGTTCTTTCGCCTTTCATTGAACCTAGAGAGCTCACAATGAAGACGAAACAACACTGAAAGAGTAGCCAATTCTTGAAGTTCATGACATGGGCACTTAAGTAGAAGGAAATCACCTTATCAAGACGACAACATTCCTTTGATGCGCAATCTAGTTCCATGAAGTTGTGGGTGGCGATCCACTCATTAGTACCTACACATAACAAAGACCAAGCAAAACATGTGTGTGCATGATATAGGAGCAGATCATTGATGACATGTCCTAGGTTAATCATAGCACTGTTAGCCAAGCACACGTGCATTGGGGGCAAAGCAAATGCGAGCTCAATGTGCAAGCAATTCCTCGGAACATCCTCACGATGTGAAAACACAAAATCTCCAAGAAGCATTGAGAATGCTAGGATAGCTATCTCAGTTTGAGCCATATGATGTCCATTGTATTCCAAACATCGGGAAGATACCTTTGGCAATGGAGGGGAGAGTGGTGAAAACACAAGGTGGGAAATGCTCTCAGCAAAATCATGGGTGCCAACAAAACATAGGAAAGAGCAAGTTGTCAACAACTTTGTTGCAACACATAAATCATGTAGATGAAAGATCATTGAAACATGCATTTCACGATGGGAAACAAAGCCATCCACATATTTGAAAACAAACCAAAAGAAAGAGCAAGTGTGCAAGTTGTTTGATGCAAAACGTGGGAAAGGTAATAGAGCCGGAGTCGAAGCAAAGCTGTCATTTTTATGCTTGCCAAAGCTCTTTTGGTCAAATCATGTTGAATGGAGGTTGACATTAGCAAGTGGGTACCGTAACACATGAAATTCCATAAAAAGAGAATACGTACATGGTATATGTACACATCATCCATCATGATGTGTCTCTTTGTTTGCACATGACCAAACACACAAAATTCAAAAGGAAAGTGTGAAGTATGCGAATTGTCGTCATGTACAATGAAGGAAGAGCAATTCTCAACATGGTTGAAGTAAAGAACTCCAAAGATTGAGGATGCTATGGGGGCAAACTCATTTTTAAGCATGTTACCATTATTGCAAGCAATACATGTGAAATGTAAATTGTTCGACATATTGCATGCAACAATTGGAGAAAAATGGAAACATGCATAGCAAGGCATGCTCACGGAACAATCATCACAAATAGGGGAATCCATATGATCAACATTGTTTTTCGGCAAGGTATCACAAGGGAAAGAGAAAGTAGCATATGTAATGTCCATAGGAGCATCTACAACGAGCAAGCGCTCAGAAATCATCATGTCCACTTGTGTTATCATGGCATCATCAACACCTATGTTCATACCTTTGTATGTCCTCTCATGCGAAGTAGGTGTTGTGGTGGTCGGAGCGGCGTTCATGCGGTCGACTCGGTCCTCTCGATGTAAATATGGGGTGGCTTCATCTTCGACCTCCACGTACATCTTCTCGAGTTGAGGCATATCGTCCTCCATGGAGCCAAAGAAAATACACTAGAAGGAGAGGTTATGTCGTTAGAAATCGAAATGGCCTTGCTTGCCCTGTCGACTACCTCTCTCAACATATATGGTGTATCACTTATGTTCTCAAATCGGAAGTACTCCATGTCGCATATGGTGTAGTCACTCAACTCGCTTGCACTCAAGTGGACAAGGTGGCTCTCACTCTCGTGGATCTACGCTCGCTCACCACTCATCTCACTTTTGTTGGCTAACAAGACTACACCGGGACTCACTCTTTTCCCTCTCTCACTCATATTTGGCTTGTAGCTCTCACTCGCTTGAATGTGGTTCGCTCGCTCACCACTCAACTAACTAGAAGTTTGTTTTTGTTGCGCTCTCACAAGTGTCTTGGCATTGTCGGCAATAATTTGGCTTGGAGTCATTGGGCAGAGCACTAGGATCATATTGTTCCATTTGAAGCTATAGTAGTTGGTGCGCCCATCATGAGTGACGGCCTTGTCAAATTGCCAAGGACGGCCAAGAAGTAAGTGGCAAACCGACATTGGAACCACATCACAATCCACCGTGTCTTCGTAAGAGCCAATCTTGAAGGATACTTGAACCGTGTGTCGAATCTTCACGGTGCCGGAGTCACTAAGCCATTGCACATGGTAGGGAGTGGGGTGTTTCTTGTACGTCAAGTTGAGTTTCTCGCATAGCTCCTTGCTTGCCAAGTTGTGACAACTCCCACCATCGATGATTACCTTGATTGATTTGCCATTGATGCCAGCTTTTGTTTGAAACAAGTTGCATCGTTGAGCATCGTCACCTTGGGTGTTTGTCGTCAAAACTCGAGTGACAACTAGTGTGGGGTTGGGGTCACCATCACAATAGATGTGGGCATCGTCTTCATCAAAGCTTTGCATCGTGGCCACCTTGTTCAATGCGTGATACTCGTCTTCGCTCATAGACTCATAGTCTCCATTGTCATTGACGATCATCACCTTTTTGTTGGTGCACTCAAAGGACTTGTGTCCTTGCCCTCCACACTTGTAGCAAGTGATATATGACTTGGCGGCTTGGGGTGAGGGCGCCGTATTCTTGATGGTTGTTAGAGGTTGAGGTGTAGCACCTTTGACATTGCCTTGAGCGTGGACTTGAACCATGGGTTGTGTTGATGATGAAGCTTTTGCGGCAAAGAAGGACTTGGCCTTGACGTACTTGAGCTCTTCCGCGACTTGGCGCTCGGCCTTCATGGCTTGATGCACTAGCTCGACAAGGTTCTCATAGGGTTGGAATTCCACAATCTTCTTTATGGGGTACGTGAGGCCGTTCAAGAAGCGTGCCATTGATTGTTCCTCTGATTCAACAATGTGTGCGCGGGAGATAGTTGACTCCATCTCCTTGTAGTACTCGTCAACCGTCTTGAGTCCTTGTTTGAGCTGTTGCAACTTCTTGTACAAATCGCGTGCATAGTGATGTGGCACAAAACGGTTGTGCATTTCCATCTTCATGTCATTCCATGTGTCAATTGGGTCTTCGAAGGAGGCTACTAGTTGTTCCCACCATAGTTGCGCATAGCCTTCGAGTTCTATGGAGGCGAGGTCAACCCATTTGTCTTGTGGCACCTTATAGACGCGAAATAGTTTGGAGACCTTGGATTCCCATGCGATGTAGTCCTCCGGGTCGTTGGTGCCATGGAACTTTGGAATGACGAGCTTGGGAGGGTTGAAGCGTGGCTTGCGCTCCTCATCATCATCATCATCATCATGGTGGCGATGGAGGTCTCGGTGGCGAAGCCTTGGTTGGTGGCGTGGAACATAATCCTCATCGTCTTCAAGATCAACATGATTGTCAGCCAATGGCACTTGTTGGGCTCGATGTGGAGGTAGGTCATGATGATGATGTCGATTATCCTTATGGCGGTGTGGGGGATCCAAGTTAGCATTTGGGATTGGTATTACTTAACGATGGCGATTTTGATGGTGTTGGGGGTCTAAGTTCGCTTGAGGGTGAGACGCTTCTTGACGATGTTGGTCTTGGTGTTGTTGAGGATCCATGCTCGCTTGTTGATGAGGCATCTCTTGGCGATGGCGTTCTTGGCGATGGCGATGTCCTTGATCATGCTCACTCCGTGCGTGGCTTCTTGCGGTGGAGCGGTGAGAACTGCGCGAACTAGACCTTGAAGAGCGACTATGATCTCGGTCGAGGAGCTTGCTCATGGAATCTTGGATTTGAGCAAAACGCTCATTGTTTTCACGTTGCGCGGCTTGATGGTGCTCCTCATAGCGGCGTAAGTTGCCTCCTCTTGCTTGCTCATGCCGGCGTCTTGTTCTTCCCTAGCCATGATAAGAAAACACAAGTGATATGTGGAATATGTGGTGGCTAATAACCGCTCATACCTTTGGTTGATAATATTGAACAAGTGGACTCGCCTTCTGAGACAAAGGTATCATAAGAGTAAGAGTTGGTTGATTAGCAATCCAAAAGCGACTCACACACACACTTATGAGGAGCTTGGGTATGGCAAAGTGGCAAGAAATCAAAACGAAGCAAACGATAAGGCTATTACAAAAAGTGGAGGATAACCACAAAGATCAAGAGGCAAAAGAGACTAACCACACGATCCAAGAAACAAGGAAACTCACACGTGGAGACAAACGTGGATGGTGCAACTATAGGGATGAGCAACTTGGACCTAACGAAGACTATGCTCGTGCCGCACCACTGCTTGAAGGACAACTAGCTCAAGTGTATAGGAGGGAGCACCCGATTTGCACAAGTGGACACGTTTCTCTATTGGGTATTGGAGCTTTGAGGTGGTAAGGAGGACTAGGATCACGACTCGGCTTTTTTTTGAATCTTTTCTATGTCTCTTTTGCTTTATACTTTTGCCCGAACCGAGTCCTCTACAAGTTGATGCTCACAAGATTATGATATGCTCACTTGGTGTTACACTAGTGCAATGCTCACACTTTGAAGAACTAGCTCCTAGAAAAAGTTTCGCGAAAAGGAAAGGGATGTGTCGCAAGTTATACCTTTGGTTGCGCCGAGGTGGCGAGGAAGCGATACGAAATGCACGTCGGTGAAGAAACGTGCTGGCGGTAGTACCGTTGCGCCGGTCGGTACTACCGGTGGCAAAAATCAGCACGAACTTGCTTGAGCTGAGAACGCAAATTGGCTCCAGGAAATCTTCAATCCGACGAATTTTGGGCGAAATTGGCACAAGGAAACACCAAAGGAAGGTGGGGAAAGGTCTTAAGCACTAGATCCGCGGATCAAAACCACAAATCGCTCACCTAATCGAGAGATCGAACGAAATCCATATGGACTATTTTTTTGTGAATTTTCGAACTTGGTATGGGAAAGAAAAATTTTGGTAGAAAAAGGGCTAAGAAAAGGTGGAAACACGATTCAAATCTGTGGCAACCCTTGTTCTGATACCATATGATCTAGGGGTTGGCCTGATCTTCACGGATTTGAGGGGGAAACGGGGATGAACGCGAAGAACACGATGAACACGAGGTGGAAATCGGGGGAAAACATGGGCAAACAAAGAGGATAACTAGCAAAACCTGCTGAGATCTCCACCCGACAACAACCCTCACAAGAAAAGCCTTTGGATCAAAGAATCAAAGCCAATCTTACTCTTAATGAAACCGATTGCTCTTACTGGCCGGTCCACCGATCCAATAGAATCACCGCAGTGAAAGATTGGTTTGCACTACTAGAGACACCTCAGTGAATGTCGCAACAGTGGAACATGGGGTTCCCCTGATGCGTTCAAAGTGGGTCCATCGCACATGGGCCCACCAAGGAGACACTCAAGGCCAAGGCACAAGACTGGCAGATGGGCCCCCCCATCTGCCCCACAGCGTCCCGATGCGCGTGGCATTGACAACCAAGGCAAGGAACCCGGGGACCCTCCGGGGCCCCCTCGACCCGGAAGCAGGCATGGAGGTCCCGGGACCCCGACGCCCGGCAGGAGGCTAGGCTCACCCCCGGGAACCAACCTCCAGTGCGCAAAGAGGATAAGCTTGCCAGCCCTGGCTGGAGGCTCCTAGAAGACTTGGGCGCCAAGAAGATGGAGGCGTCAAAGGGGGCAGAGGCGGAAAAGTTGTCAGCCTCTGTCCGCCCTCCCTGGAAAAGGTGGGCGACCTCACCTACCCCCTCTGAGAAGAATACTTGGATGAGAGGAGGCCACGTTGTCGGCACAGTGGAAACCAGGGTACCACGGGCCGGCCTGCCAGGGCCCACAAGATTCTTTGGACGATTTTCGCTAAGGACCAGGCTCTCCAAGCCTGGCGAGCTTCGCGAGGATTTCCCTCCTCGCGAAGGGTTCTCCTCGCCAAGGGTTCTTTCCCTTGGCGAGGGATCGCCCTTCGACAAGGCGTCTCTGACGCCGCCCGCAATTCTACTAAGGACCAAGCCGAAGGGCTTGGCGAGGCCTTTCGCCTCGCGAAGCGTTTTCCTCGTGAAGCCATCTCTGCCCCCGCGGCAGAGCGCACATGGACTCTGCGCCATGTGCAGAGTGACGCGTATGCCTACGCGCGGTGACGACGACGCCGCAGTTGCCGTTTCCATGTATAAAGCAGTCAACAAAGCGGAGCCAAGCAAAGCGGACAACGAGTATTGCCTCTTTGGTGACAAGGGAACAGTCTGCAGCTACGCTCCAAGGACGACGTCACCGTGGGCCACCTCCCACCTCGGCAAGCGCCAGCCCGCTGTCCAGCTGGTCGGTGCCCCTTTTCAGCTTTGGTGACGCCGTTCCCCTGCCGTGGACCGCGTCCACGAGCCTTACCTTTATGGTAGACCTCACCTTTACGGTGCACCGCGCCTCCTCCTTCGTCGCCATGTGGTAGCCCTTCCCGCCCAAATGTTTGGGCAGAAGAGGCCCAGGACGCCTATAAAAGGAGGAGGAGTACGCCCAAGCAAGGGGTTCGATCTTCGGTTGGTGCAGTTCTAGCAAACCCTAACCCTAGATCTGAAGATCAGCAAGTAGCCATTGTTAGCCGCCTCGAGCTCGACAAGCTCTCCTTGTACTGTAATCTCTCCAAGCAGTGCAATACACCATAGCAGGACGTAGGGGTTTTACCTCCACAAGAGGGCCCTGAACCTGGGTAATACCTTGTGTCAATCTCTACAGTGTCGTCCACAGCGAGCCTGACGAGCACCGTCGCCGGAGCACGTTGTGGATTATTTGACTCCGTGTTCAGCCCCTTACACGATACCTTGGAGACACCCCTAGTTCCTGGGGACCATCTCCGACATTTGGCGCGCCAGGTAGGGGGCTGAGGCGCGCCTTCATCCTCGACACAGCCATGGCCGGTTCTCGTGCCGAACGTCTCGCTCGCCGGACGGCTAGCGCCGCCACCGCTCCCGCAGGCCGCCCGTGTGGCCGCCCGCGTGGGGGCTCTGCTCCGGAGCGCCGCGTCGACCCCGAGCCCCGCGTCGAGCACCCTGACGACGACGACATCGACCACACTGAGGACGACCTCGGCGAAGAGGAGGCCTCCTCCCTGCCCCCGTCGCGGGACCGTGCTGCTTCCTCGCTGGGCCGCCCTGCGCCCAGCCCGGCGACTGCGCTCCTCATGGCGCAGGAGCTGCTGCAGTACCGCCCCACGCCGGCGGCTCAGGAAGGCTGGCTCAACCGCGTTGCCGAGCTCATCGGCGCCGCTCGCGCCGCGGTGCCCGCGCCGTCTCGTTCCCTGGTTCCTTCTGCGCTCGTGGGAGACGTGGCGCACGGCGCACCTCCCGCGCCTCCTCTCCATCCCGCACCCGCTCCAGCTCCACCGGTTGCACCGCAACCTGCTCCAGCGGGGGCTCCTCCTCGCGACGGCCGCGCTGCATCGCACGCGTCGTCGCCGCATGACTGCCAGATCGTGCAGCGAGCCCCTGAGGACGCACGCGTGAGCATCGAGCGTGGGCAAGAACGCCGCAACCGCGCTGTCCAGGACATCGCCACTGCCGGGCGCCACCTCCGCGCCACTCTTGCCAACGGCACGGTCACCTACGGCATGACGGCCGCGTTCACTCGCAGCCTTCGTCGCGTCGTTTGGCCGGTCAAGTTCAGGCCGGACCTCCCTCCGCGCTACGACGGCAAGAACAACCCCCTGGAGTTCCTGCAGCTCTACTCTTTGGCCATCCAGGCCGCCGGGGGCGACGACAAGGTCATGGCGAACTGGTTCCCTATGGCCCTCAAGGACTCTACGTCCTCATGGCTCACCAACCTTCCCGCCGAGTCCATCAACTCTTGGGAGGAGCTCTGCCGGTGCTTCGTCGCCAACTACAAGGGCACGTACGAGCGCGGCCTCACCTACAACGACCTCCGCGCCGTGCGTCAGAAGCCCGGCGAGACTCTCCGCAAATACATCCAGCGCTTCAGCCAAGTGCGCAACAAGATCCCCAACGCCACCGACGCACAGGTCATTTCGGCCTTCCAGGCTGGGGTTACAGACGTGCGGATGCTCGAGAAGCTCGGCATCCACGACAACATCACCACCGTCGTCAAGCTTTTCGACTTGGCGGACAAGTGCGCCAAGGCTGAAGAGGGCCGCTTGTTCGTCAAGAACGAGCCAGGGGACCCCGCCGAGGGGTCCAAGAAGAAGAAATCCTCTGAGAAGCGCAAGACTACTGCGGTCCTCGCGGCAGAGCCTGACGCCAAGCAGTCTCGTCAAGCTGCTACTCCAGCCGCAGGACCAGAGAAGAAGGATGATCGTCCCTTCTGCATCTACCACAACAGGCACTCTCACGCCACCGAGGACTGCTTCGACATCAAGAGGCTTCGCGAGGCTCGCGAGGCTCGCGAGGCAAACGGAGGCCGCGGAGGCCGCGGCGGAGGCCGCAGCGGCCGCGGGGGGCGACGCTGGAACAACAACTACAACGACAACTACCAGCAGAACCCCCAGGCCAACGCTGCCCAGCCCGCAAACGACAACCTGCCCGCCGAGGCTGACGAAGGCTACCAGGTGCCTCGCGGGGCAGCTTGTATCCTTGGCGGGGCTCAGGCTCCTCGCTCCAACCGCCACTTCAAGCAACTCGCTCGCGAGGTCGCGGCAGCCCTCCCCGGAGTCGAGGCCTCCAGGCCCCTCAAGTGGTCCCAGTGCCCCATTACTTTCGACTCCGGCGACCACCCCAAGTCTACTTCAACCGTTGGCACTATCCCGCTGGTCTGCACTCCCACCATCAACAACATCGCCGTCTCTAAGACGCTCATTGATGGGGGTGCTGGCCTCAACGTCATCTCCGTCGAGACATTCGAGAAGCTACAGGTGCCCTATGAGCGGCTCATGCCTACCAGGCCCTTCTCGGGAGTGACAGAGGGTCTTACCACCCCCTTTGGGGCAGGTGAGGCTCGCCGTCACTTTCGGCACCCAGGCCAATTACCGCACCGAGCTGATCGACTTCGACGTCGCGCACATCGGCCTACCCTACAACGCCATACTCGGCTACCCCGCCCTCGCCAAGTTCATGGCGGTGACCCACCACGCCTACAACCTCGTCAAGCTCCCTGGCTCGGGTGGCACCATTGTCATCCGCGGCGTGGTCTCGGACGCCCTGTACGCGCGCAGGCGGCCTACAAGGCTGCCGCGGTGGCGTCACCCGCCGACGAGGACGAGGAACCCCTCCCGAGGCCCCCCGCGAAGAAGAAGCAGCTGTTCTCCCAGGAGAAGGCCGCGACAAAACAGTGTCTCTGGAGGCAAGTGGCTCGGGGGCTTGCGTCACCATCGGCGCCAACCTGCCTCCCAAATAGGAAAGCGCGCTCGTCGCCTTCCTCAGGGCAAACTCTGACATGTTCGCCTGGACACCGTCAGATATGTCCGGAGTACCGAGGGAGGTGATCGAGCACCACTTAGCCGTGTGCCCAAACGCACGCCCCGTCAAGCAAAAAGCGCGGCGCCAAGCTCAGAGAAGCAAGACTTCATCGTCAAGGAAGTAGACAAGCTGAAGAAGGCCAGCATCATCAAGGAAGTGGTCCACCCCACTTGGCTCGCCAACGGTGTGGTCGTCCCCAAGCACACCGGAGGGAGTCGCCTCTGCATCGACTTCACCGACCTCAACAAGGCCTGCCCCAAGGACCCCTATCCCCTCCCGAGGATCGACCAGATCGTAGACTCCACCGCCGGCTGCGCACTCCTCTGTTTTCTGGATGCCTTCTCTGGTTATCACCAGATCAAGATGGCGAAGGAGGACGAGGAGAAGACAGCATTTCTCACCCCCTGCGGCGTGTTTTGCTACGTCTGTATGCCTTTCGGTCTGAAGAACGCTGGCGCCACTTTCCAGCGCCTCATGAGGATCGCCTTGGGGGCTCAAATGGGGAGGAATGCAGAGGCCTACGTCGACGACATCGTCGTCAAGACTCGCGAGGAGGACACGCTCATCCAGGACCTCGAGGAGACCTTTGCCAACCTGCGCAAGGTCAACATCAAGCTGAACCCCGCCAAGTGCGTCTTCGGGGTCCCTTCAGGCAAGCTCCTCGGGTTCCTGGTATCCCACCGCGGCATTGAGGCCAACCCCGACAAGATCAAGGCCATAGAGCAGATGCAGCCCCCTCGTCGCCTCAAGGACATGCAACGCCTAGCGGGATGTATGGCCAGCCTCGGCCGTTTCATCTCCAAGTTTGGCGAGAGGGCGCTGCCATTTTTCAAGATCATGAAAAGGTCCGGTCCTTTCAAGTGGACCCCCGAAGCAGCAAAGGCCTTCGAGGACCTGAAGAAATACCTGGCGAGCCCACCCATCATGGTCGCCCCACGCCCTCGCGAGCCTCTGAAGCTGTACCTTGCAGCCACTCCTCAGACGGCAAGCGCGGTCTTGGTGGCTGAAAGAGAAGAGCCAGTCCTCGACAAGCAGAACTCCACCTCGCCAAGCCCAGAACCCCCTGACAAGGAAGCAGCCTCGTCAGGCCCCCAGCCCCAAGAAAACCTCGCCAAGGACTCCACCGAGCCCGGGGAGGAGCCAGCCGCTGCCTCACCAACGACTACCCTCGTCGAGCACCCCGTGTACTTCGTCAGCACAGTGCTGCGGGATGCTCGCGAGCGCTACCCCATGCAGCAAAAGCTCCTCTTCTCGCTCCTCATCGCCTCCAGGAAGCTGCGCCACTACTTCCAGGGTCACCCCATCAAGGTGGTCACCTCATATCCCCTGGAGCAGGTCCTGCGCAACCCGAACGCGACAGATCGCGTCGCAGGCTGGGGCATTGAGCTACAACCTTTCGAGCTGGAGTTTGACACCACCAGGGTCATCAAGGGCAGAGTGCTGGCCGATTTCATGGCCGAGTGGACGGACACGCGCAAAGACGAAGAGCTTCCAGAGGAGGAGGTTACAGCTTCAGGAGGAACGACGCCAAGCCACTGGACCATGCACTTCGACGGCGCCTTTGCGGCCAGGAGTGCAGGGGCTGGCACCGTTCTCACCTCACCGACAGGCGACAAGCTCTACTATGCCGTCCAACTGTGCTTCAGGGACAGCGACAAGGTCTCCAACAACATCGCTGAATATGAAGGCCTCCTCGCCGGGCTCAAAGCCGCCATCGCCCTCGGCATCAAGTACATCCTCATCAAGGGCGACTCCCAGCTCCTCGTCAACTTCTCCAACAAAAGCTACACGCCTAAGGACACCTACATGGTGGCCTACCTTGAAGAGGTACGCAGGCTGGAGAAACACTTCAGGGGCATGGAGCTCAAGCACATCCCACGGGCAGAAAACCAAGAGGCAGATGAAATTGCTCGGCGAGCAGCAAGAAGAGAAGCCCAGAAGCCTGGGGTGTTCGAGGAGAGGCTCACCAAGGCCTCAGTCAAGCAACCTGTGGTCAGCTTCAGCATCGACGAGGAGCTCCCACCTGCCCCACCGAGCGGAGCACCAACTGTGGGTTGCCCTCGGGCGATCGCTTGCTGCTGACTCTAGTACGACAAGACACTGGTTGGATCGACGAGATCAAGAACTACC